>OY744483.1:329556778-329750656 GCA_963556165.1 Tipula helvola | reverse complement strand
AATCGTCATGCCAGCGGTCAGTTGGATTGCTCGCATATTTCCACACATTTCGCAGAAAATTCAATTTTCTTGAAAATCAACTGAACTATAGCCCACAAATTTAGAGCCAGAAAAATCGAAAATCTGCAATTGTGCTCCGATTTCGATGGTTGATACCTCTATCAATAGTCGTTGAGACCTGTAATCGTCATGTCAGCGGTCATTTGGATTGCTCGCACATTTCCACACATTTCGCAGAAAATTCAATTTTATTGAAAATCAACTGAACTATAGCCCACAAATTTAGAGCCAGAAAAATCGAAAATCTGCAGTTGTGCTCCGATTTCGATGGTTGATACCTCTATCAATAGTCGTTGAGACCTGTAATCGTCATGCCAGCGGTCATTTGGATTGCTCGCATATTTCCACACATTTCGCAGAAAATTCAATTTTCTTGAAAATCAACTGAACTATAGCCCACAAATTTAGAGCCAGAAAAATCGAAAATCTGCAATTGTGCTCCGATTTCGATGGTTGATACCTCTATCAATAGTCGTTGAGACCTGTAATCGTCATGCCAGCGGTCAGTTGGATTGCTCGCATATTTCCACACATTTCGCAGAAAATTCAATTTTCTTGAAAATCAACTGAACTATAGCCCACAAATTTAGAGCCAGAAAAATCGAAAATCTGCAATTGTGCTCCGATTTCGATGGTTGATACCTCTATCAATAGTCGTTGAGACCTGTAATCGTCATGTCAGCGGTCATTTGGATTGCTCGCACATTTCCACACATTTCGCAGAAAATTCAATTTTATTGAAAATCAACTGAACTATAGCCCACAAATTTAGAGCCAGAAAAATCGAAAATCTGCAGTTGTGCTCCGATTTCGATGGTTGATACCTCTATCAATAGTCGTTGAGACCTGTAATCGTCATGCCAACGGTCATTTGGATTGCTCGCATATTTCCACACATTTCGCAGAAAATTCAATTTTCTTGAAAATCAACTGAACTATAGCCCACAAATTTAGAGCCAGAAAAATCGAAAATCTGCAATAGTGCTCCGATTTCGATGGTTCATACCTCTATCAATAGGCGTTGAGACCTGTAATCGTCATGCCAACGGTCATTAAGATTGCTCACACATTTCTACACATTTAGCAGAAAATTCAATTTTATTGAAAATCAACTGAACTATAGCCCACAAATTTAGAGCCAGAAAAATCGAAAATCTGCAATTGTGCTCCGATTTCGATAATTGATACCTCTATCAATAAGCGTTGAGACCTGTAATCGTCATGCCAACGGTCATTTGAATAGCTCGTACATTTCTACACATTTCGCAGAAAATTCAATTTTATTGTAGTTCAACTGAACTATAGCCCACAAATTCAGAGCCAGAAAAATCAAAAATCTGCAATTGTGCTCCGATTTCGATGGTTGATACCTCTATCAATAGGCGTTAGTACCTGTAATCGTCACGCCAACGGTCATTTGAATAGCTCGTACGTTTCTACACATTTCGCAGAAAATTCAATTTTATTGAAAATCAACTGAACTATAGCCCACAAATTCAGAGCCAGAAAAATCGAAAATCTGCAATTGTGCTTCGATTTCGATGGTTGATACCTCTATCAATATCCGTTGAGACCTGTAATCGTCATGCCAGCGGTCATTTGGATTGCTCGCACATTTCCACACATTTCGCAGAAAATTCAATTTTCTTCAAAATCAACTGAACTATAGCCCACAAATTTAGAGCCAGAAAAATCGAAAATCTGCAAGAGTGCTTCGATTTCGATGGTTGATACCTCTATCAACAGGCGTTAGGACCTGTAATCGTCATGCCAACGGTAATTTGAATAGCTCGCACATTTCTACACATTTCGCAGAAAATTCAATTTTTTTGAAAATCAACTGAACTATAGCCCATAAATTCAGAGCCAGAAAAATCGAAAATCTGCAATTGTGCAATGTCGATTTCGATGGTTAATACCTCTATCAACAGGCGTTGGGACCTGTAATCGTCATGCCAACGGTCATTTGAATAGCTCGCACATTTCTACACATTTCGCAGAAAATTCAGTTTTATTGAAAATCAACTGAACTATAGATCATCAAATTCAGAGCCAGTAAAATCGAAAATCTGCAATTGTGCTCCGATTTCGATGGTTGATACCTCTATCAATAGGCGTTAGTACCTGTAATCGTCACGCCAACGGTCATTTGAATAGCTCGTACATTTCTACACATTTCGCAGAAAATTTAATTTTATTGTAGTTCAACTGAACTATAGCCCACAAATTCAGAGCCAGAAAAATCAAAAATCTGCAATTGTGCTCCGATTTCGATGGTTGATACCTCTATCAATAGGCGTTAGTACCTGTAATCGTCACGCCAACGGTCATTTGAATAGCTCGTACGTTTCTACACATTTCGCAGAAAATTCAATTTTATTGAAAATCAACTGAACTATAGCCCACAAATTCAGAGCCAGAAAAATCGAAAATCTGCAAGTTCGATTTCGATGGTTGATACCTCTATCAACAGGCGTTAGGACCTGTAATCGTCATGCCAACGGTAATTTGAATAGCTCGCACATTTCTACACATTTCGCAGAAAATTCAATTTTTTTGAAAATCAACTGAACTATAGCCCATAAATTCAGAGCCAGAAAAATCGAAAATCTGCAATTGTGCAATGTCGATTTCGATGGTTAATACCTCTATCAACAGGCGTTGGGACCTGTAATCGTCATGCCAACGGTCATTTGAATAGCTCGCACATTTCTACACATTTCGCAGAAAATTCAGTTTTATTGAAAATCAACTGAACTATAGATCATCAAATTCAGAGCCAGTAAAATCGAAAATCTGCAATTGTGCTCCGATTTCGATGGTTGATACCTCTAAAAATATGTTTCGGGACCTGTAATTGTTGTGCCAAAGCGTGGTTAGATTGCAAGATTATTTCTGTACATTTCATAGAAAATTCGATTTTTGTGAAAATCACCAAAAATCAAACAATTCTGTTGTTAATTTGTGCATAACGAAACTGTGGCACAAATAAAAAACCTTTTGAACGCAAAACACATACGGCCGTGTAAGCGACACAGCCCACACCGATATTTTTTAAATTGTTCCAATTTTGACCCAGCGCTATCGCTTTTATTATAAATTTAATAATAACCTTTTTTTATATTTTACAGAGTCTCAAACTAAGCGGGCTACATTGATGGCCGGGTAATGGTCTTAAAATGAGGATTTGCAAGACAACTTCATCCGAATCACCAAAGGTTCTTACTTACGATTCACAAGCAAACTTCGGTCATTACCTCCATTCATCGATGACTAGGGTACATTAAGAGTTTGTGGACGGATTAGTTTGTCAACATGCGTTTCATATGACACGAAGTATCCTGCAGTTCTAGATGCCCGCTATCCGTTTACTCAAGGTGTGAAGACTTTTCTACAATGTTGCAGCAGCGCGTTAAATGGCGAATGAAACAAGCTAACCAAAAAAAAATTATTTCGTTCTAGTGAAGGATGATAACATGCCACCTGGATCCTGACCTTTCGCACGCTTAGTCGAAGTTCATCCAGAAGCTGATGGACTTGTTCGGATGGTCACAGTGTAAACTCAACGTAACATCTAGACAAGATCAATTAAGAAAATCGGTTTCCTAATATTAGATTGACTCATTAAATTCCTCAATGGCCGGAAGTATATTCAGACCAAAACACAAGTATTTATTTGTGAATTTTGGTCGAAATTATTAATAGTTTGAATTATGTAAATTAATAGATTTGCTATTTTGTAAAGATTAAAATAAAAATCAAAATTCAGTACGATCTATAACGTATAAGGAATAAGATCATTTTGTATTCTTGCATTCCTAAATTAATTAAATTTTTTACAATTAGATTAAAATGGAATTTAATTGAAATAAAATTATAAAATTGATTTCCACTTTTTATTCGAGGCAAACTATTACTGTATACATTTAAGAAAGTGTTGTGGTTTTATTAAAACTATGTGAGAAGCTGCCAGAGAGAAACACCAAACCAGGATTGTAAAGAGAAGTATTCGCCCAAACAAATATTCAATGATAATGTGTTCTATTTATGTACAACCCCTTATTACGTACTAAACTGTTAAAAATCATCCTGACAGTATAAAAAAGTTTCCTTACAGAAAACTAAATGAAACCTGAAGAATATTGCCTAGAAATACTTATCCTTCAAACATTTTACTTCCTAACTCATCATGAAATGTTAGCAAAATGAGTTATCCCCTTAATGACATAGATTTTTGTTTAACATTTGGTTGAGCGGAAACCAAACAAAATTTTAATTTCATTGAACATACAAGTAAATAGCTGTGGTGATAGCGTGATGGATAATAATGCAGTAGGTCTCGAGTTCGATTCTACGCAAAGTCGGATACATTTTTTGTTTATCTGTTTAACGTTGACTGTGTTGGAATTTCCTAAATGTTGACAATTTTGTTGCACGTGTTCTTAAATAATCGAATAAAATAAATAAAATTAGTACGATTTGTAAGATATGTGACAGTCTAGTGGTTAGCGTGGTGGACTACAGCGGAGAAGTTCTAGAGTTCGAATCCATGTCATTTCGAATTATTTTTTAACCAATAAATATTTCAGAAATTAGTTACATCATCGTTCGTGTTTCGGCAACGAGGGAAAAAAAAAAATATTTCCGAGGAGAAAAAAATTATATCGCGTCGCGAGTAAAATTCTGATCTTCGTCGTTTGCATCAAACATCTGCATACCTACCTTTGAAAATCGGTCCCAATGTCTAACTTGAAAATATTTTGGATCCAAGTTATTTTTTCGCCAAGTCCAAAATACACAGCATTTATACGAAAAATTGAGTACTATATATATAGTGGCGAATGGCCGGGTGGTAAAATGATGGATTGATGTGCAGAAGGTCCCGGGTTCGATTCTACCAAATTCCAATATTTTTTTTCAAAAATCTGAAATTTCTGTTTTTTTTTTTAATTTTGCCAGATTTTGATTTTTTTCCTGGCGGATCTCCAGATCCGCCGAATTTCTCGGTCCCAAATTCGAATCCCATATAATTTTCATCTAAAAACAAACGTTGACATTGGCTGGCATCGAACTCGATACCTACAATTCTCCAGTCCATCGTCTTACTGCATCGGCTATCACATCATATAATATGTTACTTTGGTTTCTTTGTTTTGTGCAATCATCTAGAGTAAAACAAAATTTGACAAAGAGATGTCGCCCGTATACATATTCGAGACAATTTTTGTATATGGGTGACATCTCTGTTAGGACTTACGTACTACATTTAGTACAGATTGTTTTTGCTAAATGTACTAACACATTTGGTTTCGCTTAAAAGAGGGCGCGCGATATTTTTTAAAATTATTATTGCATTAAAATTTCCAAAAATTATTATTTTTTTCTTCTTGATATTTCTGACAAATTTATCCGATTTTTTTTTGTCGTGATTCTCAATATCGGGAATTCAGAAATTTGATCGCTGATCGTATTGATATACTTTGTAGTTTACAAACATTAAAAATTAAATTTTTACTGCCATACCCATACTAGAATCGAACTCGGTACCTTGTGTTCTATAGCATTTCATGCTACTACTTCTGCCACCACACGTTATGTTACCTAGTATCTATTTCTACGTTTTAAGCAATTTAATTATAAAACAACGAACAACGATGTTAGATCGGTGACAAAAACAATGTTTTTACTTACCCATATTGCCATTTCTAAAATTTCTCAAATTTCTCAAATGCTCCAAATCAATGTTTTTTTTAATAAGTTTTAAATGAAACATAATTTTATAATTTATAAGAGCTTTTTTTGAACGCATAACACTGATGTTATTTCAACAATTTCGTTTCGAATTTTACCCTAAAGCATCGAGTTTGTGGATGGTTGGTTTATTGGCGTGTAGACCTTAGACTTTAAATACTCACATAGGAAGAAATAGGGAGTGGTTAAATCAGGGGACCAGTCGGTATCACCACTTTTTTACATTATTCTGCCGGGAAAGATAGCATCCTCAAAGAAATATGGTCCAATGATGCCGCCGGCCCAAATGACGTGCAGTGGTCTTTGGTGTATAAATTGAGGGTTTTCGGTGTTTCCCAATGTCGGCTGTTCTATTTGTTACCAAAGCCAGTCAAGGCGTAATATGCTTCGTCGCTTATAATAATCTTTTGCCAAAAATGGTGGTCATCTATATCTAACTCTAAAACTCAAGCAAATGTCATCAAAACCAAAATAACACCGTGTATAACAAAAGACAAAAGCGAAGAGCGAAAATAATGCTACTCCTTTAACGCTCTCAAAATCACAAATCAATTGAAATAACAGGTTCAAGTGAATCATAATCAATCTCGTAAAAGTTTTTCGATAGTGAAAATTGTATTTAATGGGGAAGAATCAGATTTAAAATTTCCCGAAACAGAAAAGAAAAACTAAGTGATAACTTTATCGCTAATAGAGGTATAAAGTTAACAGAAATCAATTCCATTGACGAAATGACAGAAATGGAACAGGTTATGGCTCAATTGGGCGCAATAGCGGGCCAGTTAACCTTGATGAGCCAAAAACAAGACGAACATGATCAGGTATTGACATACCTAAACCAAAAAACGGAAGCGCAAGCACAGCCTCCACCAGTAATTTTGAACGAAAACCGTTCAAACTTAGATCTCTTTAGGATGACCTGTAATCGTCATGCCAGCGGTCATTTGGATTGCTCGCACATTTCTACACATTTCGCAGAAAATTCAATTTTATTGAAAATCAACTGTACTATAGCCCACAAATTCAGAGCCAGAAAAATCGAAAATCTGCAATTGTGCTTCGATTTCGATGGTTGATACCTCTATCAATAGGCGTTGAGACCTGTAATCGTCATGCCAACGGTCATTTGAATAGCTCGCACATTTCTACACATTTCGCAGAAAATTCAATTTTATTGAAAATCAACTGAACTATAGCCCACAAATTCAGAGCCAGTAAAATCGAAAATCTGCAATTGTGCTTCGATTTCGATGGTTGATACCTCTATCAATAGGCGTTGAGACCTGTAATCGTCATGCCAACGGTCATTTGAATAGCTCGCACATTTCTACACATTTCGCAGAAAATTCAATTTTATTGAAAATCAACTGTACTATATAGCCCACAAATTCAGAGCCAGAAAAATCGAAAATCTGCAATTGTGCTTCGATTTCGATAGTTGATACCTCTATCAACAGGCGTTGGGACCTGTAATTGTCATGCCAACAATCATTTGAATAGCTCGCACATTTCTACACATTTCGCAGAAAATTCAATTTTATTGAAAATCAACTGAACTATAGCCCACAAATTCAGAGCCAGAAAAATCGAAAATCTGCAATTGTGCTTCGATTTCGATGGTTGATACCTCTATCAACAGGCGTTGAGACCTGTAATCGTCATGCCAGCGGTCATTTGGATTGCTCGCACATTTCTACACATTTCGCAGAAAATTCAATTTTATTGAAAATCAACTGTACTATAGCCCACAAATTCAGAGCCAGAAAAATCGAAAATCTGCAATTGTGCTTCGATTTCGATGGTTGATACCTCTATCAACAGGCGTTGAGACCTGTAATCGTCATGCCAGCGGTCATTTGGATTGCTCGCACATTTCTACACATTTCGCAGAAAATTCAATTTTATTGAAAATCAACTGTACTATAGCCCACAAATTCAGAGCCAGAAAAATCGAAAATCTGCAATTGTGCTTCGATTTCGATGGTTAATACCTCTATCAACAGGCGTTGAGACCTGTAATCATCATGCCAACGGTCATTTGAATTGCTCGCACATTTCTACACATTTCGCAGAAAATTCAATTTTATTGAAAATCAACTGAACTATAGCCCACAAATTCAGAGCCAGAAAATCGAAAATCTGCAATTGTGCTTCGATTTCGATGATTAATACCTCAATCAAGAGGCGTTGGGACCTGTAATTGTCATGCCAACAATCATTTGAATAGCTCGCACATTTCTACACATTTCGCAGAAAATTCAATTTTATTGAAAATCAACTGAACTATAGCCCACAAATTCAGAGCCAGAAAAATCGAAAATCTGCAATTGTGCTTCGATTTCGATGGTTGATACCTCTATCAACAGGCGTTGAGACCTGTAATCGTCATGCCAGCGGTCATTTGGATTGCTCGCACATTTCTACACATTTCGCAGAAAATTCAATTTTATTGAAAATCAACTGTACTATAGCCCACAAATTCAGAGCCAGAAAAATCGAAAATCTGCAATTGTGCTTCGATTTCGATGGTTAATACCTCTATCAACAGGCGTTGAGACCTGTAATCGTCATGCCAACGGTCATTTGGATTGCTCGCACATTTCTACACATTTCGCAGAAAATTCAATTTTATTGAAAATCAACTGTACTATAGCCCACAAATTCAGAGCCAGAAAAATCGAAAATCTGCAATTGTGCTTCGATTTCGATGGTTAATACCTCTATCAACAGGCGTTGAGACCTGTAATCATCATGCCAACGGTCATTTGAATTGCTCGCACATTTCTACACATTTCGCAGAAAATTCAATTTTATTGAAAATCAACTGAACTATACCCCACAAATTCAGAGCCAGAAAATCGAAAATCTGCAATTGTGCTTCGATTTCGATGATTAATACCTCAATCAAGAGGCGTTGGGACCTGTAATTGTCATGCCAACAATCATTTGAATAGCTCGCACATTTCTACACATTTCGCAGAAAATTCAATTTTATTGAAAATCAACTGAACTATAGCCCACAAATTCAGAGCCAGTAAAATCGAAAATCTGCAATTGTGCTTCGATTTCGATGGTTGATACCTCTATCAATAGGCGTTGAGACCTGTAATCGTCATGCCAACGGTCATTTGAATAGCTCGCACATTTCTACACATTTCGCAGAAAATTCAATTTTATTGAAAATCAACTGAACTATAGCCCACAAATTCAGAGCCAGAAAAATCGAAAATCTGCAATTGTGCTCCGATTTCGATGATTGATACCTCTATCAATAGGCGTTGAGACCTGTAATCGTCATGCCAACGGTCTTTTGGATTGCTCGCACATTTCTACACATTTCGCAGAAAATTCAATTTTATTGAAAATCAACTGAACTATAGCCCACAAATTCAGAGCCAGATCCTATCTTTAGGATACCAGATCCTATAAAGTCAATCCCTTCCTTCGATGGAAATCGAAGACAAGTAAATTCCTGGCTAAAAACAGCCGTGGAAACGCTTCAAATGTTTGAACCTCTGGTTCCCCCACAACAATACCGAATGTACTTCCAGGCGGTAAAAAAAAAAGTGGAAGGAAAGGCAAGAGACATATTGTGTTTAGCCGGAGATCCCGAAACTTTCTTAGAAATGAAGGAAATCTTGATTGAAGCCCTAGGCGGCAAAACAAGAACTTTCCTATTACAAGTCCCAACTATGGGCAAATAAACAAAGTGAAAATATTTCGGTACATAGCTACCATAATAAAACGAAGGAGATCGTCTAAAATATAAAGACGCTCGCTAAACAAAACAGCATTTATAACAACTCGTGGCAAGCCATTTCCACATTTATAGAAGAAGATGCTTTAGCGGCCTTCATTTCCGGCTTGAGGAAGCCTTACTTCGGGTTCGCACAAGCAGCGAAACCTAAAACACTAGAAGAAGCATACGCATTTTTGTGCAAATTTAGCAAAAATGAGTCAATCTCAAATAACTCAAAAAAGCCTATCATGCCTAATCAGTACACTCCAAAAATACACCAAATGGCACCAAACCAGCCAAAATTGGAAAGGCCAAAGGATGTCAAAGAATTCAATTATAGAAAACCCAATGGACCACTTCAGGACACGGAAACACCGATGTCTATCGACATCTTGTCAAGATCAAGAAATACTCTTAATAGAAGAATCATTAATAATCACGAAACAACCCAGAGTGACGACACATCAAATGAAATACTAAATTCCGAGAATTTAGAAGACCTATATCCAGAAAATGTTCAATCAGATCCAAGTTCAGATACGGAGGACTAAATTTCTTACCGTATCTAATCTGTCGAAATCACGACAAAACAAAAAGCTTAAAACTATTAATAGACACCGGTGGTAATAAAAATATTATTAGTCCGAATATAATCCCAGAACATCTAATAGAATCTCAAAGTACGTCAATTAAAAATTTTTTGGATACTCAGAAATCAAACATTAGTAATAAATTACCTTCGCAAATGTATTATGAATTAGAGTTCCACAATTTCTTTGATGGAATTCTTGGGTCAGAAATAATGGCAGAAATGCAAGCAAAAATTGACTATAAGTCCAACACTATATCACTAAATACCCATAAATTTAAATTCTACCGATATTATCCGGCAGAGAATTTTTATCATCATGCGGTAACGCTCGACACCTCACAAAATGGAGACTGGGTAATACCAAAATACGAAAAGATAAACGGACGAGGTAACAATGCAACCTGGCCTTTATAGAGCCAACCCCACCTCCAAAACTGCCTAAACTTAAAATTGAAGTTAATAATTTTAGTACATTAGAACCCGTACCAGTCTATTGTAAAACCTTAATTGACAAACAAGGTATTCAAGACCTAATTAGAACAGAACACTTGAATAACAACAAAAAGAGCATTCTAATCGACACAATCCATAGAAATCAAAACGTTTTATTAAAACAGAACGAGAAGCTATCGGCAACTACAATGATAAAGCATAAAATAGTCACGAAGGATGAAACCCCAGTATACACTAAAACGTACAGATACCACCACTGTTTCAAAAACGATGTGGAAGACTATTATTATTATTATTATTATTACTTTAGGGCCATGTGGGGGCTCAAGCCACCCCGCACTGCGACCTAAAAGATTTTTTGTGCATTAAGCCCTACTTAATTATCCGTCCAGTCAATATTCAAGCTCTTAATGAACCTGATAATACTGCTGACCGGTGTGTGATACATACTATCTGGGCTCATTGCTCTCCCTCCTAGATGTAATAACATTTACTTCTGCTATAGAAGAGCGGTAGCATTGGGACTCAAGGACATCGAGAGGGCAGACCCACTCCCGTATATTCCTATCCGTGCCTCGTCTACCGTTTTGATTTTACTCTTGCGAGTTGCTGGGAATAAAAAAAAAAGTCGCCTGTAGGTCACCCAGGTTTACTACAGGAAGGCTAAATAAAACTGGAGGGTGCCTGGTATCCAGAGTCCGCATATATAGACTGATTAACCTATCAGCCATTCATCCATCGGCATATGCTGTTCCACCTTAGATTAGGGATTTTTTGTCAAGGTTTTCTCCTTTAGCGTCGTACTTTAGCCTGTCACCAAAGGCCACATTCAGCCTAATGGTTACAGTTACCGGTGGTTGCCACGAGGAGGCAGTACGTACACCTGCGCCTACTGGAAGTTTACGGAGCCCCTTCCAATAGACGCCAAACCACCTATGTGGAAGACTAAGTGCAGGAAATGCTGGATAGCGGTATCATTCGAAATTCGAGTAGCCCTTACTCATCTTCAGTTTGGGTAGTCCCAAAAAAGGCTGACGCCTTGGGAACAAAGAAGATTAAACGGTAGATGACAAATTCCCTATACCCCAGATCGAAGAAATCTTAGACAACCTTGGCAAATCAGTGTATTTCACTACATTGGATTTAAAGTCGGGATTCCATCAAATACCTATGAATGAGAAATCACAGGAGAAAACCGCCTTCTTAACGGAAAAGGGGCACTTTGAGTTTTCTCGAATGCCTTTCGGGTTGAAGAACGCTCCTGCCACATTCCAACGGGCAATGAATATCATCATTATAGGGCAGAATTTGGAGAATCATATAAAAAATCTAGAGACGGTACTCTTGAGTACTATGACTATTGCAATTTAATTTGAAAATTTCTAGGACTATCCGGATTTCACGAAACCATTCATCCTTACAACAAACGCTTCAGATTTCGCGCTGGGAGTAGTTCTGTCACAGATACACGACGGTGTCGATAGACCAAACGCTTTCGGCTCTAGAACACTGAATCGAACAGAGTGTAATTACGCCACAAATGAAAAAGAAGCCTTAGCCATTATATGGGCGGTAAAGAAATACCAGCCATACCTTTACGGTAACAAATTTACATTGGTCACAGACCACAAACCATTTACCTTCATTAAATCCTCAGGAAAAAATACTAAAATGCTCAGATGGAGAGTAGAGCTCGAAAATTATGATTATGACATAATTTATAAGGAGGGAAAAACTAACGTAGTGGCAGACGCCCTCAGTAGATTCCCAACAGTAGCAGCCAAGGACATGGAAATTAACGTCAATGAAAATACAAATAACACTTCACGTGAATCTAGAGAAACTGCAGAAAATATTTCTGGAAATACCAGCGACATAGAGACAATTCATTCCGCCTATACGTCGGATGATTACTTCATACACTTTTCGGACCGACCTATAAATTATTATAGGAATCAAAAAATTTTCAAAATATCTAAGATTGACACAGTCATATCAGAAGAAATATTTCCTAAATTTACTAGAATAATAATTTGAAAACCATCGTTTGAGAAGAACGAGATTACTGAAATCATAAGAAAATTTCATAATGGCAAACAAACAGCAATTTTAGCACCAGAAATGCTGTACCTCACTAATTTCTCACAAAAAGGACATTTCGTCTTCACTACCAAAATGGTCGAAGACGTAACGAACGAAAATAGACAAAACAGTATCGTGAATAAAGAACACGAAAGAGCACATAGGGGGATAAGAGAGATGCAAAGTACGATCCTACTTTTTCCCAAATATGATCAATAGAATCAAAGCCTTCACTAATGCATGTAACATGTGCAACATGCATAAATACGATCGGAGACCGTATAATGTAAAAATATCTCCAAGACCCAATACCGAGAAACCTCTAGAAAGAGTACATATCGACATCTTCTCTATCAATAAAATTAACTTCCTGTCGATAATAGATGCCTTTTCAAAACACCTTCAAATGGTATCAATTAGAAATTAAGAATTTACATGAAGATCCGATATTGTTGGTAAAATTAAATAATTGTAAATTGCAAATAGGCAACATAAAAATTATCCACCCAATAAATTTAACAAATTTAGAGAACACATTAGAATCAATAAACAAATTGGTAAAGAGTAGAGTAAATAATAATTTAGAATTGTATAGCATCATAAATCAAAAATATAAAAAATTATGAAACAACTTCCAACAAATTAAGCCTCCAAAACCCACAAGGCATAAACGCTTGGATGCCCTCGGGTCAGCTTGGAAGTGGGTAGCAGGCAATCCAGATGCACACGACCTATGATTAATTAATACAACAATGAACACACTGATAAACGAGAACAACACACAGTTCCGGATAAACGAACAGATCAATGAACGTATACAATCAATCACGAATACGGTAAACAAAGTGGTAACGCAATCCAACATGGTTAATAGAGCATTTATGACAGAATTGGATATGGTAACAACCAAGATGCGATAGTAAGAAGGTAGAGTTAACAAGCAACAAAATATTGTCTCTAAAAGAAATCCTTTCAATGAAAGAGCTACTTCTTGCTTTACGTTTTTTATGACAGTTAAAAACGTGAATCGCAAAATTAACGTTATTTTCTATTCTGAATGAAGAAACCCGTTCACGTTCCTATAACGTTAAAAAAACCCACGTTTTTTTGGTTGGGTTTTTGAAACGTTTTTTCATTTATATGACAAAAAAGTAAAAATTTAGCAAAAAATGTGTATGTTGAATTATCCATCATCCTGGACTGTAAGCTAATGCTGAGAGCTCGCTATGGCTTTTGATCTTACAACTAATATTCGCTATAAAATCCATCAAATATTAACGTCGAAAGCAATGACATTAATTGTCATATATCAAAAAACTCGATTTTTTTTAATGTTTTAAATATTTTAAAAGTTCTTAAATTTTGAGAATTCAGTAAATAATTTAAAGTAATAAATTGGGCTTTAAAATGTTTTAATTTTGTCCTTGGTAAAATTTTCACGAATTGTTTTAACTTTCTGATTAGCGATCTCGATTTCTCCTCTCGGCCACTCGTATTGTGCCCAAACGAATTATTTAGTTGCCTAAATTAATATTTTTTGAATAGTCTCCTAACACTTTATTGTTAAATCAAAGTTCAACAATTTTCCCAAATTATTTATGTAACTTCTGGAATATTTTGAGTTGTTGTGTCATTTTTTAATTCTGGAGCGACACGAGACATGGATTCGTCCGAAATTCTTGCTGTGTCAAGTATGACACTTTACTTTAATTACAGCAGCTATTGGAAAATACAGGTGTAAATGGTAAGTGTTATAGTGAGGGTCAATTGGATGAAGATAAATTATGTTTTTTAAACTTTAGAAAGATTAAAACGGAAAATAAAATATTTTTATCACTATTAGAGGTAGATCAAGATTTTAAGGGGTTTTAAATTTACAGGAAGATCTGAACTTCGAAATTGAGGATTTACTTGTTGTTTTTTTTTGGACAACTTAACTAACCCTAGCGAGGCTATCCAGCTAAAGGATTTTTTTATTCAAAATAAAACTCCTGAGAAAAAGCTTTCTAGACCTTTCCACAACTCGTTCGTTATCACTTCAAAAAAATGGTACGAAAATGAAAATAAAAAGAAACAATGTAAGGAAGAAGCTAAAAAAATTGCCTTTAATCAGTGATCAAGCTTTCACATTAAATGTACTGAACATTTTACCACTACGGGCGAACATATTTTCGCTTGCAATGCTTGTGAAAAAGCCAACCAAAAATCTTAATATTTATAAATTAAAGCTTATAGGTAACAAAATTCCTTATTTTTGTTAAAATTAATTAATGAAGTGAAATTAAAAATGTAAAGTAGGTTCTGTTTTATTTAAATTTATTCAAAAATAATCATTTCCTATCAGCTTACAAAATAAATACCGCCTAATATTTTACTAAGTACCTAAGTACTTTTACCTAGGTTTCATCAATATTTTCCACCAAATTGCTGTGCTCGTTTTTAGAATAATTAAGGGCTTGCTATTGGTCTAAGTAGTGCCTCGTACTGGAAAATGGGTGTAAGGGCATATTTTGTTCTAAAACATATATCTTGATTAGTGTTCAACTGAAAAATATTATTTAAATCAACCCGTAAATATTGGCAACTTAATTAAATGCTTATTTCTCACCTAGGATTAATATTTAGTAAAGTTATTTGGAAAATATCATGAGTTCATCACTACGGGAATTTTCCCTATTCCTTTTATAAATTAAATATGTTTTTTTATATTTAATTGTAAGTTGATATTTGTGCTATGTAAATAAAAAAAAACTGAAAATTGATAGTTAAAGTAGTTTTTAGTTAATTAATAATCACCGAGTGTGCCGAAAGATAATTTTTTTCTGTATACTTACCCAACTAGATTTACTAATTAAAGTTATTTGAAATGACTTACCTTTAAATAAGCTCGCATCGTTTTATTTATTAATCCAAGCCCCATCCGAATAAAACAAATTAATTAATAAAATTAGAGCCACCTTAATTTTTTTTTTTTAAATTATTTTTTTATTTAATTTTTTACTTTCGCCATTTTTTTTTATTTTGATTTTCTTTTTTTTGTTTTCATTAAAATTTTAATTAATATTTTTTTTTTTTTTTGTTAAAACTGTTTTTTCCATTTTTTTTTTTTCACATATTTTGGCTTTTACAATTTGATTTTATTATATAATATAATTAAATTTATTTATTTATATATATATTTATTTTATTTATTTATATTTTCTTTTTTGTTTATTAATTTTTTTTTATTATTTATATATATATAATACTAGGTAATATATTTTATGTTTTAATTAATATTTTATATAAATTATATATTGTAATACTAATTTATTAACACATCAAAAAATGACAATAATTTTATTTAATTTTTTAATTAATTAATAATTTTATTTAAATGTTATTTTTTATATTTTTTATTTTATTTTATAATAATTTATATATATATTTAATTATATATAATACATAATTATTTACACGATACAAATTAATTAATTATTTAAAAAAAATTATAAATTTTATTATATAATACAGTCTACTTATGGCATCAATGTTTTTATTTATTTATTTAATTTTTTTTATTTTTATTATTTTAATTTAAAAAATATTTCTAAAATTATTTATTAATTAAATTTAAAAATATATTTACAAATTTTAAAATAAAAATTAATTCCGTTTATTTAATTAATTATTAATATTAACTATATAATATATTATGATTATGATGGAATATATTGATGATGAATTTAGCATGATGATTTATATTTTTAATTTAATTAGTCCTGTTATTTACTATATTTTTTTGCAGTTTGTTGTGAAAATATCGACTAGATTTTAAATATTAATTAATTTATAAAAAACAAAAAACTTGTGCATTTTATTTTAGATTACATATTTAGGAACTTCATGGGTTGATTAAACAAAAAAAAAAAAAATAATTAAATTAAAATTAAAAAAAAAAACTAATTTTTTTTTTTTTTTTTTTTAAATAACCAACCATATTTAATTTTTAAAAATCAATTATTTATTTTCACAACAACATTTATTTATAATTCAAATCATTTTTAATTAGTCTTTTAAAAATTTTCTCATCAATTTTTTTGTTTTATCGTTAATATTGTATAGGTACTTACATTAAATATTTACAAATTGTTTGTTTTTAAATGTTATCACATTTTAATTTTTTTTTTCTTGTGTTTGTGTGTGTTTGTGTGTCAAATTAATTAAATTAAAATTATGTATCATTAAAAATTGAACTAAAACCCAATTACTTAGATAAATTACGGCACTAAAATTTTTTTTGTTTGTGTTGTGTATTAAAAATTAACCAAAATTATTAATTGCGTGTTTAATTTAAACAAGTTGGTGTGCTTGTTTTAAAATTTTAATTTTGTTGTTTTTTGTTTAGTAAGATTTGATAATTTGTACTTGACTCATATTTGTTTGTTGATTGGCTGATCGATGATCATGATGATGATCGTTATTATTATGATTTGTGTTATTATTATAGACGGTGGTGGTTGTTGGTGTTGTTGACATTGACATTGTGATCGATGCGTTTGCATTTTCACACATTAAATTATCTAAATCAAAATTAGTGTTGTGATGTGATTGCGGATTATACGAATTCCATCACGTATAATCTGATCTCCATGCAGCCGCCTAATATTGTTGTTGTTGTTGTTATAAATAAATAGAGAGAAAGAGAGAGAGAGAGAGCACGCGAAAAGTGTATATAAGAGTGCGAAAAATATTACAAGCGGGTGGGGGGGGGAGGGAAGAGAAAAATTAGAAAATGTTAGTATTGTTTTGTCTAGTAAAAGGAAAAGTTATGACTGGAATTTACCATTGAGTTTAATCCAAGCGAGGTGACATGCGGATAAGGTTGGGAATGCGGTACAACACCACCACCTAGGCCACTCGATGAAAAACCACCTTGCAAACTACTTGATGTGCCTAATGCGCCCATGCCACTGTACCAGCCGCTGTGCGCCATATGAGCGTGGGCCGGATGCAAACCGGTGGATAAATGCCCGTGTTGGCCTGTCAAAAAACAAAAACAAAAAAATAAAAATTGATTAGCTTCATTTATTTGAATCGATATTACGCAAAAAATTATAAAACATACCCATTGAACCGGGGAAACCACCGCCAAATGTTTTCGAATGGTCAAGCGGTTTCATTAAATCACTAATACCACCGCCTACACCTAAATGGCTACCAATTGGTAAACATGAACCACCGATTCCCTTTTTCTTTTTCGATTTCGATGAAAGTTTTCGATTCCGTGTCTGGATACCCTCTTTTTTCATCGTTAGCGGACGATTAACCTGCAAATTGATACAAACAAGAAAAAAAAATTAACTAATTCAAAATTTAATCTGAATCGTAATATAAAATTAGATTAGAAATCCGCGTGTGGTACGCGTGTCTGTATTATATACATAATGTAACCAAAACCTAAAATATTTTCGATTTTTTTTTTTTGTTAATAAAATTTGTTCCGCTCGATTTACCAAAAAGAGAGTCGTCTCTGTTTATTCATTTGTGTTGTATAATGTGTATAGTACAGTCGAGTCGGCACAGTAGACTACAAATCGTTTATAATTTTCTTTAAATGGTGTCGCGTGCGCCTTTTCAATCTGTTTGTGTTGTTTAGTTTTGTTAGTGGAATTGTGTGTCGGCAATACTTGGAATTTTTGCCTTTTAAGTTTTTTATTTGTATACTGTGGTGATATGATAACCGATTTTATGTTTTCACATCAATTTTCATGGACTTATTTGCATATCTAATTTACGAGATATAATGAATGTGTCTGTGTATGTTAACGCGATTCATCTTAATTTATTTGTTTGTTATAAATGAGGGATGCAATCCACATTCCAAACTCAATCATTTAGAGATTTTTCATCACAAATAAGTAAAACCTTAAATAATCTTAAGTCGCTGACTTTGCTTAACTCACTTGTAATTAAATTATAAACTACCAAATTTGACTTAAGTGACAACTGGAAAAAATTCAGCGACGGTCATAATTTACACTTAAATCGTAAATGCATCAAATTTTCTATAGGCACCGATGGAAATTAACGGCCAGTCGACTAGCTTCAGTCACCAAATAAAAACGTATAAGCCACATAATAAGGTCAGTTGAGGTATCCGCGTCTATGTGTTAACGTAATTCAAAGTAACATCAATAGGAACAAAATTCTGTTAACATGTGAAACCCTTACTAATAAGCTAAAACGTATTCAAATCTTGCATTTTCAAATGCATATTGCTAGTTTTGTAAACTCCAGCTAACAATAAACTATTGGCTTATATTAAAATTTGCTAAATTTGGCTTAAGTGACAGATGGCAAAAATTCAGTAAAGATCATAATTTAGAGTTAAATTGCAAGTTGCAAATGTATCAACTTTTTTTTTAGGCAATGAGAGGACGTTAAGGTGAGTAAACGTGTAAGACACATAATAAGGTAAGATGAGATGTCTGATAGTCGTGTGGCTTAAGCTAAATTCACATAAAATTTAAAGTTACGTCAAATGGAACAAAATTCACAACCCACACAGCTGTCAAATTCGTTTTGTAGACTTAAGCTAACAATAAACTTGGCTCCAATTATAATTTGCTAAGTTTGGATTGAGTCACAAATTACAAAAATTTAGGGAAGATCATAATTTAGACTTAAGTCGGAAATTTATCAAAATTTTCTTTAGACAACGAGATGAAGTTAAGGCGAGTCGGCTACCTTAAGTCACCAAATGCAAAACGTATAAGACACATAATAAGGTGAGATGAGGTGTCTGATAATCGTGTGGTTTAATCTAACCACACATAAGTTTTAAAAATACGTCAAATGCAACAAAATTCAATTCTCATGTGCTCTTAAGCAATGAACAGAAACTTATCAAGGTTGAGTTGCATTTTACAAATTTATATTTGTCACTCAGCTGTCAAATTCGTTTTGTAGACTCAAGCTAACCATAAACTTGGGTTAAATTATAAATTGCTAAATTTGGCTTAAGTGACAGATGGAAAAAAATTCTGTTCTTCAAGTTAAATTCTGTAACACACTTAATCTTCCTAGTGAACTGAAGCTTAAACCCATCTCAGGCTAAATTTGCATTTTCCAAATTAATATTGCCACTCAGCTGTCAAATTGGCTTTTTTATAGACTTTAGCTAACAATAATCTTGGCCTAACTTGTAATTTTCTTAAGCAACGAGAGAAGTTAAGGCCATTTGGCAGCTAACGTTACCAAATACAAAACGTATGACACATAAGAAGGTGAATCAAAAACTTAAAATTTGCAATGTGGTCCGATTGCAATGGTTGATGCCACCATCCACACATTTCATACAAAACTACACTACGCCTACACTGTAGCTTTTCAGTTCAGATTGAGCCTGTTATTTGGGCAGCAAATTTATAATTCAGGATTTAATTGTAAATTTGGTCTTATATAGGTCCCACATAAAAGTATCAACTTCTGAAGTTTAAGGAAAATGTTGTAGCTTAAGTAACAATATTTCAAACTAAGTCCAACAATTTTAAGTATAAATACGTTACCAGCTTTGAACTTAAGATTTATATTAATTCAGGGATTTATGTTTTTAAATTTAGTTTTAAGCCTCTGAAATTTTATGTAAAGCCACACGATTATCAGACACCTCATTTTACCTTATTAAGTGTCCTACATTTGTGGCTTAGGTTTAAATAACGATCTTTATTTAATTTTAAGTTTAATGTCAGCTTAAGCCTACAAAATGAATTTGACAGCTGTGTAACAATATCAATTTGGAAAATCCGACTTAAGCTTGATATGGGCTTAATTTTTCGTTCATAAGTAAGCTTAAGGGTTACACATGAGAATTGAATTTTGTTCCATTTGACGTAACTTTAAATTTTATGTGAAGTTAGCTTAATTCCAATAAACTCGCAAATTTTGCTCAGTCAATATTAAGACTTAAGTCAAATCAAATTTCTCATATCTAACACAACGACAAATCAAATGCTAGGCTTAATCTAGAAAATTCAGTCATTTTTGTGACTTAAGCCTAAAATTTCCAATGAGGCAAACCTGAACTTATTACACTCCTGTTAAGCTTAATTGAATTTTCCAGAATCACACACAATTTGCCACTTTATATGTGTGCTAAATTTTACAGCTTAGCTTTAAGGTAATCGTAAGTCTGAGGTTAAATATTTGTTGCTTTATAATTTACACTTAAGTCATTATAGTTTCAACGGTCCAACTTCAATTCAACCGCTGTTATGAGTAAAAATTTTTCAAGTCCGAGTAAAAATATTGTGGCATAGGCTACAAAACTTATTTTTGAAATAATAAATGTCACTTATTAAGAGCTTTTCCTTGACTACTAATTATAACGACAGTAAATGCTTAAATTTAAAATTCAGCCTTATTTAACTTGGATTATTTCACTAAATTGGAAAAAATCAGCTTTGAGTAACAGTGTAAAAGTTCAGAAAAGCTTTAAACATACGTAAAGCTTGTCTAAAAGCTTTGAGAATGGTGCTAATCTGTATAAAATGTTTCGCTTGTTTTTGTTGGTTAATGTATTGTCTTAGTTTACTAGATTTGACAAGCTAAGCAAACAGCTTTGAAAAGCACAACATTCCTAAATATTAATATTTTATTTTAAGCTTTATCGATAATAGTTAACCACTGAAAAATAATGAATTTTATTTAATTTTAAAAACCTCGGAAATCTAAAAGTAACGGCGTTTCTACAAGCCTTGAGCTTCAAGAATCGAAATTATTTAATTTGTACCGTAAATTTAAAGCCATTTTACGCTAATAGTCTTTTTGGGAGATTTCCAAAATTCGTAAAGTTTATAAAAGCTCAGAAGGATTTTTTAACAGTGCTTTTGATTAAACGGTTTAATTTGAGAGCTGCAAATGACAAAAAATAGGAAGGTTAGCTAGAAAATTAATTAATTTTTAAAAGCTTTCCCACATATAGCCGATACAGCTTTAGCAAAAATATGTAAATAGTAATGAGTTATTCAGAGAAGTTTGTTAATATACAGTATTAAAGCATTAAAAAAATGAAATGTAACTTCAACAATTTTGTTATAAGCTATATAAAAGCTCACAGTGTTGTGACGACATATCAGTAAGTTCAAGTAAAATCAATGCTTTTCCAATCAATTATTTTGAATGAATTCGTATCTTACTTAGTCGCTAATCACAGAATAAAATTGAAACTTTAAGCTTTAGGCACATTATGGAAACTTGTCGCCCAATGATAACATTTCAAACAAATAAAATTCAATCAATTCTCAATGAGGTTTGCGCCATTCATTCAGTGTGTTTATGAAAAAAGCTCATAAATCTTTTTTGTAAGCGACCTAAAATTGTTCACAACTCTCAATAGTTGAAAGCTGTCATTAAAATGTGAAACTTTTTAAGGTCAGTAAGCTAGAGAAACTTACAAAAAAATAAGCTTCAGAGTTTTAAATTATATTCTTGTAAAAGTAGCTAACGAGTTAATCTAAGGAAAACTAAA
Source organism: Tipula helvola (assembly GCA_963556165.1). Taxonomy (NCBI): domain Eukaryota; kingdom Metazoa; phylum Arthropoda; class Insecta; order Diptera; family Tipulidae; genus Tipula; species Tipula helvola. The sequence goes on along the minus strand of OY744483.1, from coordinate 329,728,468 downwards.
AGTTTGGCAATTTTAAGACAAATTTTGTTGTAATGCTTTAGGAAATATAATAAGTAAAACGTTTAGTTGGCACGATTGGCTTTAATAATATAAAAGCTTTTAAAGCTCGAATTGAAATTAATCGAAAATTTTATATAAACAAGCTTCCAGTCGCATTATAAACTCATATAAGCTTTCAGTAAGCTCCTAATTATTAATTTTATAATCAGTGGTTTACAAAAGATTGCTTTGAGCTAAATATACCTTGAATATTTAAAATGTCTACTTAAGTATTAGACTTAGGATTAGACTTAAGTTACGATATTCGAGAAAAGACCTGACCTCCTCTACAATAACTAATAAGATAAAACGGACTAGGAATCAGGCCAAAAGTTTTTTGAATTTTAAACCATCTACTTAACTCACAATCAGACTTATGTTTGTACAGATCGCTAAATACTGTTGACTTATGCTATATTTTTAAACTTAGATAAATTAGTGCGCAAAATTTAAGTGAAAGGAGAGGTTCAATCAAGAGAGAGGGAGAAATTTTGCTAATTAAGCTTAAGTTCAATGGTAAACTCAAAATTATAACAACTTAACCTTTAATAAGGTCCGGTTTAGCATAGTTTTAACTTCAGCCATATTTAAAAATTCAGAGAGAGAGACACTGTTTGACTAAGACTACTAATTAAGCTTTGTACTTAGTTCAAGAATTCCTTTTAAGTGCAATAAAAGTGTCTTTTAAGCCTCACTTTTTTTATACAGCTAAAATTGGGTCTGATTATTAACTTATCATCTAAATTAGCTTAAGTAAAACATTTTTAAAAGCAAATGCAGATTGACGCTTAAAATTCAATACAATTAGTTAAGCGTGAATTACAGTTAGAGAACCTAGATTTCGGTTGCTCATTGGTGTAAGAAATTTGGCTTAAAATAAAATGTAGGCTTAAGTTCGCAATTTAGGCGTCTAGATGACTAGCTTAAGCCACATTCGGATTTTTCTGAGTGGTCTAGTTTAAGCCACTTTCGGACATTTAGATGTCTATCTTTTCGTAAGATACAGCAAATAAATTATCTGCCTTATCAAAATTAATTTTTTTTTATTTTATTCAAAATATGTTTGGGTTTACACGTGGAAGCAAATTATTTTAAACTTAAGCCACGTCTTGCTTATACCGATTAATTTCCATTTACACTTTATTTTGGTCGGAATGGAAATAATAAACAATAAATTAAGGCTTAACAATTTATTAGTATGCCGTGTGTTCTTGACTTAGGAAAAATTAAATTTCATCGCTCAAAGTCGCAATTTAAGGACAAAATTAAATTTTAGGTATAAGTCAAATTATTTTCGTGAGAAAATTTCGGCTTAAGTAATTTTATTTGCAAAGTAACAACTAGAAAATACCATTATAGGTTCTTTGCCATTTTTGTTGCATTTTCATTTCTAGCAGACTTTCGAGTAGCACTCGCATTATTGCAATAGTTACAAAGTTATTTTTAAATACAGACTTAAGCTTTTAATTTATATTAAGCATTTCTCAAGTTATATAGTTAAAGAATTTAGCGATGGTTTAATTTTACTACATACTGGTTAAGTGCACGGCACATTTTCACTTACGTATTGGGTCGCGCTGATTAAAAAAAAAAAATTGAAACTAAGCTTAAGTTAAGCTTATTACATTAAAGGATTCTAGTTAAAATTCATACTTAGCTAGAGCTTCGATTTAAAATGTAGAAATAAGTTGTGTTATAACTTAAGCCTCAATTTTATTTATATATCTATGGGATTCAGAACGGATTAAGCCAAAGTATTTTGATTAAGTAGCTTAGAATATTTTTTAAACGTAGTTTCAAATAAAATTTAGGCTAAAGTGGAAAATTTACAATTATGTTACTTAAACTAGCTTACAATAAACTTTTGCCTTTACCAAAGAAGCGCGCCAATCACTTTTTATCAAACTATAGCTCCACAAAATTGAAAATCGTAAGCGAGCTGCATACTAAAGAAATTTACTGATCGGATCGAACTCCGCCTAAAACCAATTTTTCCAAATTTAATTGAGATTGAGGTTTGAAGCAGTATTTTTACAAAATTGTAAGCTGTAGATTTAAGTTAAAAACAAAAACTTTAAATTATGGCATGATTTTCAATTTAAGCCGACATAAACCTTAATTGAAGCAAACCTAACCTAGTGAGTAAAATTTAAATGAGGAATAACGTTAAAACATATTTTTCAGAATTGTTCTCGTTTTACCAGAATTAAGCCATTTAATTCTGATTTGCCAAACATTTTTTGACTTATTAGATTCACTTTGGGATAATCTTAAGCTGTGCTAATATTTCAGAATAATTCATGTTAAGTCACATCCGTTTGTCTCTTAAGCCTAATTTTATCAGTAAAGCAAATATTTTAGTCTTAGGAAAAATATTACGGATTAAGTTCGAGATCCTCACTTACATAAGAGGTTTTGTTCAAATTTTGAAATTTTGCTTAAAACTCTAAACACTAGTAAATTGAGCATAGTTTAGCTTCAAATAAGATTCAGATTTAATTTTTTAATTTAGACATAACTCATATTGGCACGCAATTTTTCGGACTGAAATTCCGATCACCTCATGAGCTCTCAGTCATTTATATTTTTAACTTACAATAAGTTAATTATTTATATTAACGCGTTGGGCTTAAATTAATGTTAATTAGATCTAACTCTACTTTATCCAATAATCAGTGGCTTCGGTTTAGATAAACCTTATTGAAGCATAATTAAGTAACATTGTTCTGGCTTAATTTATAATTTAGACTTAAATTAGATAGCCACATATTAAGGCGCTAAACTAAAAAATATTGAAAATTTGCGAATTTTGGTAAACTCTTAACAATTCTTTTAAGCCATGCAAATATTTTGAATTCAAGGAATTAAATTTGCGCAAATAAATGCGAATTTGAATTTTGACATTTACACTAAGTAAAGATTAGAGAATACATTTTAATAATTTTGTTTTGTTTTTATCAAATATTTTTATCAACTTGTGCAATCTCTTGTATATACAAACATTGTTAAACCAAATTTTAAATGTAGCATATACAGTACCAATTAACGCGCGCGCATATACACATAAATATCGAGAACGATGCAAAATACAATTCGTCTTAACTAAATATCAAGATGTACTTTTTTGTTTTGTTTTCTTTCATATTTTGATTATAACCTAAATACAGCATTAAAAAAAATAAATAAATAAAATTAAATGAAACATGTATACGTATGTCTTAAGATACTTTCCTAAGATCCATAAAAAACGTATCACATACTAGTATATGTACATATTGGAACAAGCTAATCAATTGTAGGATATAGACTTAACAAATTATAAAAAAAGAAAAAGTTCATTGTGCTTTTTATAAATTTATTTCTTAATTAACATAATTAAAATTTCTTATTTTTCATCTTATTAAAATAAATCATTTGTAATAAGAAATACGAGTATGTACATATGTACATATATGTATGTAGATCTTAACATAAAAAAAGTAATTATCATTTATAATAAAATTATTAAGTTTTTTATTTTTTTGTATTTAAGAGGAATTATAATAAGAAAAAAAAATTAAATCAAATATAATTTTTTAAATCATCATATTGATTTAAATTTAAGATTAAATCAATCTAAGAATTTAAAAATCTGTTATTTTTATTTTTTTTTTATTCCTTATACAACAACAATGGCCAGAAAAATGTTATAATTTTTATGCAAAGTCATATAAATCATAAGTTTTTCGATTTGTTTTTTTATTGTTGCTGTTGTATTTTGGTAATGAACTTTGGAGGTGATCGTACATATTTAATAAGGTTTGAAGTTTTAAGGAATTCGAGCTTTGTCCCATACCAAAGAGTAAATTGTGATTACTTCAATATTTTAATCCTTATTGTGTGTAACATCTGAAGATCAGGGTAATAAAATTCTGCGATCACTTGTAATCGTTTTTATTAAAGTCATAAAGCGGTAAATATTTTATGTGCAGATAATCGACGATCGCGAAATATTATCTGGCTAGTTACCACTAAATGTTTCAAAACTTTGTTAAATATCGATCATATTGATACATTAGTGGTGAATATCCCAAAATTTCAAATAAAAAGCTCAATTAAGTCGAAAGTTTAGAAGTTATCAGCTTTTCCCAAATCTTAATTTTCTTCAGAAAATGGAATATGTGTAGTCCTATATGATAGGAACTTGGATCTGGAAAAATTATCAAGCGCTAATAAGACTATAGTATCAGCTTTCGGGTGCATAAAATTTAGACACTGACTATTTCTGAATTTAGAATCATTCATACATCGATGTATTGATTGTATCAATTGATCGCTGGAGACAAGAAAGTGAAAATCGCTAATTTGTTAATGGTTAACGGTGCGAAAAAGTAGTCTTCCTCAGAAATTCAAAACTTGTTCGGAAAGTCTTAAGCCACTTATATGTGGCTCGTAGAAGCTTAAAATCCTGTGATTCAATTGAGGATCTTTTTTTCTAAACTGCGGCCTTTCAACTTTTCTTTTATTATAAGCAATCTTCAAAAACTTCTCTTCTCTTTCTCTAAGAATTTAAATCTGCAATCAAATTGGGCTGAAGTGAAGAAATTTCCGAATTATTTCTTTTATGTAGTTTTCAAAATAAATATTGAATAAGGCTAGTTTTTCTGCTACAGTGTTATTTGATGACGTCGCTTGAAAATAAAATAACGTAATCTTGAGCACCTTTCGAACTTAGACATGATTATCTTCCGAATTGGTTTTAATGCCACAAGTCTCGGTAAAACCTTAAGTTTCGCAATAGCCAATTTTTACCTAAATGTGTCCCCTTATTATTCTGTCAAATGTAGAAAAGTCAATTTTAAAGTACCAAGTAAATATCGATTTAAAGATAAAGTTACCCATGCTCATCCAAACAAAAATGTCAGTTTCAGCAACAGCAATTAGTGCTGAAAATTTATTCAGGTATACCATGCCAGTCACCAGCAATTACTTCAACTTTTTAAATTGAGCTCTTAGGAGAGACCGTTGTTTTCATGAATAAAATTAAAGTGTTTTCTGGTGTATTGATCAAAGTTTCCTGGGTCTTACCTAAAAATGTTTAAAAGTGGAGCACCACTAGCACATACACAACTCACTTGAAAATATGGTGTGACAACTATTTGAACTCATTTGAAATCACTTCAGATAGGCGTATCTTTTCTTAATATAACAGATGGTTTTGAGAATGAGGTAAAATATCCAGCTGGAAACAATCCAAGACGCCAACTATTTTGGTAAGTTCTAATACGTAACGTCACATTTTTGTAAAACATTTTATTGCAAATTTAACAGGTTTTATGAGGAAAATGTTTATAGTATGTATACGCTGGTTAAACATTTTCACAATATTCCGATCTAACTCAATTTTTAATAAAAAGTCGATATGGCCAGTTTAGATAATTTGGCCCTCAATTAATGAAATTCTTAAAATTTAATAAATTGTTCTTGATTTCTAACATTCACATTTAACCTAATTTGGTCTTTACACGAATTTTACAATTTTAAATTTCAACAATTTCTTTAATTTCCTAAATTTTTTTGCCAAATTTTCTAAAATTCTAAATTCTTTGATTTATCAATTCGCCTAGGATTGGAAAGCATTGGAATGATAGAAAGTTATTAATTGACAAATTAGAAGTAAGCACGAAATTTTCATCAAGAAAAGTTTTTATTTACAATAAAATCTAATATCTGGGTACGGTATGCCATTTCAGGGATTCATCTATGAGATCGAGACCAGAAATTTCGATAATGCCTCTGTTTCATTGTAAGTATTATACATAGGTAAGACGGTGTAGCTAATTTTTGTCCAACTAATCCCGGTGATTTCTAAATGAGGCTCGGGATTTAAGTTGTCTAATGATTCGAAAGTCGGCTACAATATACCATTTCAGAGAGAAATTTCGAAAATGGCCGGGGTTGATTTCTTAATTAAAGTCGAAATATTTATATTACTTACTGCTTCACCGAAAATCAGAAACGTAATACTGAATACATCACTGGAAGACCCAAAAATAAGTCTCTGTTTAAGTTCATCAATGCAGTTGCTTTTGATTTTATTGGCAATTTGCCGTTTTTGAAGCTTAAAATTCGTAATTCAATTAATGCAATTTAAAAAATTTAATAAATTATAATTTTTAAAATTTTCAAAAATCTAAATTTTTTAAATCTAAATTGTTTAGATTTCTAACATCCAAATATTAAATTTTGTAAATTTCAGAAAACTTGTCGTTTAATTTTTAAATTTTCGAAATTTCCAAAATTAAAATTTTATTATTTTTGAAATTTGGTCTCTATACGAATTAAAATTGTGACAAAGTTTTTGAATTTTAACCATTTTGAAATATTTTTTTAATTTCCTAAATTCTAGAATTTTAAACTTTTTATTTTCATGAATTTCACAAATTATGGAATTTGTTAATTTTTCGACCAAATTTTCCAAATAATTTTTTTTTAAATTCTAAGTCCTTGAATTTTCAAAACAGTCAATTGTTTGAACTAACTCAAATTAAAGCAAATATTGGGTAAAATTGACGAAATATTCTTTCAGAAAAGATTTTTTAAAATAAAATTTAAATTCTAGATACAATACGCTATTTCAAGTAGACATATTACAATATTAACATATGTAAGACGCTGTGGTTAATTCTTCTTCAACCCCCTGTGATTTTTTAATGCGGCTCGGTATTTTAAATTGTTATATGGAACAGTTCACTTAAAATACTGATTACATATTTTTGGTTAAATATTATACTATTTAAGTCAGCTTTACCAGAAAAAAAACAGAAACCTAAATCTTAATGGATCGCTGCCTAGAATTATCGATGCGTAATTGATCGTCTGAGACCGACGAAATTGTTAATTTCTAAATGGTTATCGTGGATTGTTTTTTTCAGAAATTCAAAATTAATGTTGGAAAACGAATTTTTTGTGGTTTCTTCCTCAGTTATCACATCATTTGAGCAAAACCTCCTCACATCAATGCAGTTGCTTTTAATATTATTGGCAATTGGTCGTTTTAGAGGCTCAAAATCATACATCCAATTATATAAATTTTTAATTTGAAAAATTTCTAAAATCTAATTTTTTTTAAATCCAAATTGTCCTAAATTTCTTATATCAAAATTTTACAAATTTCATAAAACTGTCATTAAATTTTTGCATTTTAAAAATTTTCAAAATAAATTTTTTGTACGAATTTTAACAATTTTAAAATTTTTGAATTTTATTAATTTCCTAAACTTTCGAATTCCAGCCATTTTTGAAATTTCTTGCACTGATCTCACAGATGTCTCCCTGAATTGTATTGATGCATTGAATTTTATTTTGAAAAAGAAAGCGGAATATTCGGGATACAAAGTTCCTGCTAGCTTTTCATACTTTCAATGTTATCAAAATGTTTACTTTAATTTGAAATAATAACTTTCTAACGTTCACAATCTAAAACGCATCGTAAAATGCAAGTTTGAAAATTAAAGATGAATTTAATTTTTTTTAAATTATATATCACAAAATTTTTGAAATTCATGAAAATAAAAACTCTGAATTCTAAAATTTAGGAAATTAAAAAATTTAAAGTTTTAAAATTGTCAAAATTCGAAAACTTTTTATTACGAATTTAAGCTTCTAAAATGATAAATCGCTAACTAGTACTTAAAGAGGTTTGAATTTTGAATTTTCTAACTATTAGTCGGCTAATTATAGAAACACAATATTTCTAGATGGCAAACTTTAGAAAATTTAGAAACTTAGAGAATTTCCTTATTTCTGAAAATAATAATTTGCTATCCTCAAATTTTCAAATTTTTAGAATTTTTATTTTCGAACAAATTTACGTATTAAAATGTTTTTTAAATTTCCAAAATTTTAATATTTTTACCTAATGCTAAATTTCATAAATATCCCATTTTCTTAAGCCTCAATACTTAAATAATTCCTACTAAACGCTAAAATTCGAATCATCCGATTATTTGAATCAAAGTTATGTCCTTGATATGAGGCAAATATCGATCACATTTAATCGAAAAATTATACATCGCCCGATTTATACATTAGTGGTGAATATCACAAAATTTCAAATAAAAAGATCAGTTAAGTCGAAAATTTAGAAGTTATCAGCTTTTCTCGAAATCTAATTTGCTTAAGAAAATGGACTATGTGTAGTCCTATACGACAAGTGCTTGGATCGGGCTCAGCTTGTTAAGATCTGGCAAAATTACCAAGCGCTAATAAGAGATTACTTTAGCTTTCGGGTCCAAAAGTTTAGAATCATTCATACTGAACATCGGAACCACCGAAACATTTATTTGGTACTTCTCTCATTTTTTGTATAGAATTTCAGGTGGAATTTATGTCAACTTTCTTGTTTTGTCAAATCGCAAACAATTCTGTAACATAAGGAAGAGTTCACAAACTCCTAATTTTATGTTTGGTTTGCCTGCTGCGACCTTTAACCGATGCATTGGTCGCTGGAGACAGGGTAGTGAAAATCGCTAATTTGTAAATGGGTATCGGCACGACAACGTGGTCCTTCTTCAGAATTTCAAAAGTATCAGGAATTATAAGCCACTTTGTCGTTTGTCATCAAATTTGATCTCTACGAATTAAAATTGCAACAAATCTTTCAATTTTAACAATTTTACATTTTTAAATTTTTTGAGTGTAAATTCCTAATTTTAATTGCCAAATTTTCTAAAATTCTATATTCTTTGATTTTTAATTTCGCCTAACTATTGGGCAGCTTTAGATTGGGAATGATAGAAGAAAATGTTTGGTAATATTGACGTACATATATGTAAGCACGAAATTTTCATCACGAAAAGTTTGTTTTTCCATAATATAATTTCATGTATATTTGGGTACAATATGCCATTTCAGGAAGACATGTCTGGGATCGATGCAAGAAATTTCCAAAATGACTCTTATTCATTTTAAGTATTACGTAAGGTGGTGAGGACAATTTTTTTCAGCTAATCTAAGTGATTTCTCAATGAGGGTTGGAAGTCAAGTTCTCTAAGGATTTTAAAATCAGTTAAAATGTGCCATTTCAGGGAAAAAAAAATCTAAAATGGTCGTGTTTAATTTTAATTATCGTGACAAGACAATGTGGTTAATTTTCACCTTTAATCCCAGTTATTTCTTAATTAAGGTCAGATTTTGAATTGTCTAACGGTTAAGAAGTTGCTAATTATATGCTATTTTAAAAATGCATCTCTGAGATTTGCGCAAAAAATTTCGAAAATGATCGTGTTTCATTGTAAGTGTTACATGTGTAGAACACAAGGTTAATTTTCACCCTTAGACTTCGTGATTTTTAAATGCGACTCGGGCTTTAAATTGTTATATAGGTACCGCTTTACGAAAAACAGGAATCTAACTCTTAATGGATCGCTGGAAAATCCAAAAATAATTGATGTACTTGCTGCGCCCATTAATCGATTCGTCATTGATCGTCTAAGACCAGGAGTGAAAAATGTTAATTTGTAAATAGATATTGTACGGTAGTCCTCTCAGAAGTACAAAACTTATGTTGAGAAGGAAACTATTAGTGGCTTCCGCTTAAGTTGCCACACCCTTGAAACAAAATCTGTCACAACATCAATGCAGTTGCTTTTGATTTAATTGGCAATTTGTCGTTGTAGAAGCTTAAAATCGTAATTCAATTAATAAAATTCTAAAAATATTACGATTGTTGTCCTAGTTTTCTAACATCCAAATTTTCAATTTTGTAAATGTTAGAAAACTTGTCATTCAATTTTAAAATTTTCGAAATTTTCAAAATTAATATTTTATTATTTTTGAAATTTGGTCTCTATACGAATTAAAATTGCAACAAATATTTTCAATTTTTTATTTTCCTAAATTTTAGAATTTTAAACTTCTTATTGGCATGAATTTTACAAATTATGAAATTTCAAAAATTTGTTGGTCAAATTTTCTAATATTTACAAAATTTTAAAAATTCTAAATTTTTTAATTTTCAAAACAAACAAACTATTCGATAGAAAGTTATTGATTCAAATTAAAGTAGTTGATAAAATTGACAAAATTTCCATCATGAGAAGTTTATTGTTCACAATAAAATTTAATGTCTGGATACAATATAACATCTCACGGAGATATCTCTGAAAACGGCGCAAGAATTTCCGAAAATGATCTTGTTCTATTTCAAGTATTATGTGAGACGTTGTAGTAAATTTTGACTTTAAGCCTTGTGAATCTGCCTGAACATCAAAATCTACAAACATTTTATAAATTTTAATGTTTAAAAATTACTGAATTTAATTTTTTTAATGCAAATTTTAAAATTTCAAAAAACTTGTCATTCAACTTTTTAAATTTGGTCTCTTGACGAATTCAAATTGCGACCAAATTTCACAATTTTGAAATTTTCAATTTTTTAAATTTCCGAAATCTTAGAATTTTAAACTTTTTATTTTCATGAATTGTAAAAATTAGAAAGTTTATACATTTTTTTGCCAAATATAATTACAAGTTTTCTACAATTCTAAATTCTTTAGTTTTTAAATCAGCCTAGATTGGGAATGGTAAAAATTTATTGATTCAAATTGAAGTAAACATTTAGTAATATTGAACGTATGAGAAGTAAGCACGAAGTTTCAAATTACGAAAAGTTTTTTTTTTAAAAATGGACGTAGGTATTTCACTTGAAGTATTACATACGTAAGACGCTGTTGTTAATTTTTTATAGACTAAAAATTTTTTAATGCGGCTCGGGTTTTAAATTGTCATATGGAACAACAGTCCCCTTAAAATTCTGATTTCATATTTTTGATTAAATATTTATCCTATTTAACCTTACCAAAAAGCAGAAACTTAACTCTTCGCTGGAAAATCCACAAATAATTGGTCTATCTGCTGCGACCAATTATAGATGCGTAATTGATCATCCGAGACCGAGAAGCGAAACTTGTTAATTTGTTAATGATTATTGAGGGTAGTTAGAAATTCAAAATTAGTGTTGAAAAACGAATTTTTTGTGGCTACTTCTGAAGTTGTCACATCATTTGAACAAAATCTGCCTCAACATGCTTTGCCTCAGTTGCTTTTAATTTTATTGGCAATTTGTCGTTTTAGAAAATTTTAATTTTGAAATTTCCTAAAATCTAAAACTTTTAAATCCAAATTATACATCCAACATTCACATTTTAAATACAATTTTTAAACTTTCTAAATTTTTAAAATTAATATTTTAATATTTTCCAAATTTGGTCTCTATACGAATTTTAACAAATTTAAAATTTAAAATTTTATTAATTTCCTAAATTTTACAATTTCAGCCATTTAATTTTGATGAAATGAAACCCTAGATTAACGGTGAATATTAATCACAACGGTTAAAGTGTGAAAATTACTTACTAAAAATTAAACACGGCCATTTTTGAAATTTCTCGCGCTGATGTCAGAGAGTTCTCCCAGAAATGGCATGTTGTACCCAAACATTAAATTTTATTGTGAAAAAAAACGGGATTTTCGGGATGAAAATTGCGCTTTAAGTTTTCTTACTTTCAATATTACCAAATATTTTTAACATTCCTAATCTAAAATGTATCGTCGAATGCTTATCAAAGGCTGATTTAAATATTTAACAAGAATTTAATTTTTGTTTTTTTAAATAGCTATGTATCCCAAAATTTTGCAAAAAATTTCTAAGTTTTAAAATTCGTGACAATTTTATATAATCTGAAATTATAAAATTTAGGAAATTAAAAAAATAAAATTTTAAAAATCGTTCAATTCGTATAGAGACCAAATCTAATAAAAAGTTAATTTTGGAAATTTACAAAATTTAAATAAGTTTTCTGAAATTTGGAAAAATTTGGATTTACAAATTTTAGATTTTAGAAAATTTTCAAAATTTTTTTTTTTAAATTTTTAATACGAATTTAAGCTTTGCTAATTATTTCTTAAACTGTTAGGAAGAGACATATCAAAAATGGCCATGTTCCACTTTAAATATTATGTAAGAGATTGTGATTATTTTAATTTTTAGAACACTGACTTCTTATTGCAAGTCGGGGTTTAAATTGTCTATTGATTAAAATGTCGGGTACTACACCGCATTCAAATAGACCTATCTGAGATCTGTGTAACAAATTTCGAAAATGTGCCGCTTAAATTTTAATTACCTTGCATGGACAAAATTAATTCTAACTTTAAACACACAATATTTCTAAATAGGTAACTTTTGAAAATTCGAAAACTTAGAAAATCCTTAAGTTTTCATAAAATTCCATCTTGCTATCCTCAAATTTCAAAAGTTTCAAATTTTCAAAATTTTGTAATTTTTAGAATTTTGAAGATTTGTATTCCTCTAACTTTTATTAATTCCTACAAATTTATGTTTTAAACATTTTCTAAATTTCCAAAACTTTAATATTTTTTAGGTGTTTACAATTTCCATACGCCTAAAAATAAAATTTAATACGTCCAAGATTTTAAACTTCAAAATTCTTTTGTTGATGTAATGCAACCAGTGGTTGCCAAATTCCTAATTTATTGCTGCATACTTTCTAGAAAATTTTTCGACCTTCGCTTCAATCTGTGTTTGATCACAAGTAAAGTATCATGCTCATCAAATTGCTTGATCGATATAATTATTAATTTTCTGATACTAAGAAAACGATCGACGATCATTTCGTGATCGAAAAACGAAAGTTTTCATAAACCTACAGCAAATTAGAAACGATCTAGATATAATCAAATTTATGCAAGATCAATAATTTTAAAAACATGTACGATCACCGATCGTATAATACGATAATCCATAAGAAAAAACACCCCAAATTCGTAAACAAATCCGGTCGATAGGTTCTAATAAAATATTGTCGCCTATCGATCGTACACCAAAAAAAAAAAACTTCCTATAATCTTCTTCTTCATTCATTATTCAATTCATTATATTCAATCAACAATTGAAACCACTTTAAACTTACAAAAAAAAAAATTTGTTTCCTTTTTTGTATTTGTTGTGTTTGAACAATGGTTCCGACTGATGTATTGTATCGTACTTGGGATTCTATTATAGATTTAACAAAAAAATACAAAAATTGTTTAAATCCAATCCCACTTTTGTATAGTGTGCGAGTACAAACAGTGCACTTAAAAAAGTATCAATTTCATTAAGTATTTATTTGATAGTTTATTGCAAAACTGTAAGTAGTTTGTTACAATATGACGAAAATTTTTAAAGGTACACACATATATGTTATGTTTTACAAAAGGTGTAAGTGATACTCTTGTCGAAAGTAAAAATGTGCGATGAAAGGGAATCTGTATCATGCGCTTGCCTCCGTACCTTTTTTTTGTATTTAATCACCGTTAAATGGATATTGGGAATTAGGTGCGGTCCATTGGATTATTGATTTATAAATTTGTCGCATTTATATGCGGAACAAAAATATCTATTTGAAGAGCGCATCATGCAATCTAAGGGATTAAAAGTGTGCAGATTGATTTCAGAGGGCACGTGAGAATTTTATGTTAGGTATTGTATTTTTACTGTATTTGTAAGTTGCAGATGCGCTCATCAAGAAATAAAATGTTTATTATATAAAAACTTTATATAAAGCTTTTGGTACACTTTTATATTTTTATACCAAATGTGAACATAAAATATTTAAGTGTTCCATTTTTAGCAGTAAAACCAGTAATTTCATTCCATAGCTAACTCTCAGTTTAGCTAAAGTTTCAAATTCTAGAATAAATTCAGACTTTGTAAACAGATTTAAAATTTATGAAGATGTATTATAGAATAAAATAGGAAGCTCTAAAAATATCATTACTAATAGTAATTAGCAACAGAGAACACATTTACTCGTATAATTTGTCAAATATTTCTATGTACTTATCAAAAAGCTCTAAATATATTTTCAAATTCCTAAGTTTTACTGGGAAAGTTTTTAAGATAGGCAAAAAAAAAATGGGAAAGACTTTTAAATACTTGGTTTGGTTAAAATTTAAAACTGTATCTAATTTCTATTTTGGTTTTTAACTGGGCAACAGTAAATATATCGAACAATAGCTTTAAACTTTAAGGAAGATATTTCGGCCATACCCTGTTAGCTTCAACAGATTAAGATTAAAATTGTTAATCTATTTTTAGTATTTGTAAAAGCTTTAGGAAGCACACAACTTTTAATATTAAGTTAATATTTAAAAACAAACAAATAATTTATCAGAAATAAAACACACAAACTACATAAAAGCTCTCAAAATTTAAAACTTTCAAAATTTGGTCGAAAATTTTACTGTATGAGTGCGTTTATCCACGTCCACTGCAAAGACCTACTTGATTTCTTAAATATTAAATTACCCATTGTAAAAGCTCTCAAAAGTGTTTATGCAACTATTTAAAAAAGCGCATCTCTAGTCACTAAAAACAAGTACAAACTTCAAAGACTGTGTTCAACGCTAATGCCTTGTATGTATCAAAATTAAAGAAAAAATGTTGAGAGAAGTGAGCCGTTATAATTTAAGTCCGTTCAGCTTTAAGCTTTAAAGACAAATTTTTAAGCCGATTGACTACAATCACATTAAACCGCGTAGAAGATATTTCAGTGCCTTTTAGTTTTTCACTAAAAATTGCATTTCCTGTAAGCTTACTAATATAACTTGTTATTCCTACAGCTTTTGAATTTCAAACAAGCAAAAATGAGACCTTTCATACATTGTTATTCCGAATATGAAGAATAAATATTTAAATGGTCCATTTTTAGCAGTAAAACCAGTAATTTCAACATGAAAAGCTCAACAAATTTCATGGCTAGTTAGCTACGGTGAACACCTTTATAATTTCCAAAATTAATCTCTAAGGGAGATTTAAAAGAAAATCATCGTACTTAACTTAAAGCTCAACTTTTGTTTCCGTAACCCTACATTTTACTGCGGCAGCTTGGCGGCTCACATTGATAGCCTCAACAGATAAAGATTAGAATTATTAATGTATTTTTAGTATTTGTATAAGCTTTGAAAAGCACTAAATAGTTAATATGAAGTCAGTATTTAACAACGTTGCAAGGTGGCCATTTAAAAGTAAGCAAATATTTTATCAGAAAGAAAAATACAATAAAAGTATTATAAGAAAAATATTAAAGCTCTCAAAATATAGAGCTTTCTGATTTAGGTCGAAAAATTAACTGAAGTTGTGGATTTATCTTCATCCATTGTGCAGGCGACTTATTTAATTTTTTTAAATTTAAATATTTGTTGTAAAAACTTGTATAAGCTCGTTAATGACTATAGATGAGCGTTTTTAAATAATTGCATAAACTATTTGAAAAAGCTCATTTATAGTCATTAACAAAGTAAAGACTTTAAAGACTGCATTTAACATGATTGGCTTGTACGTATGAATTGTAAGCACACATATTTAAAGAAAGGAGACGTTATAATTTAGATTTGTCAAGCTTTAAGCTTGAAGCCAACATTTTAAACCTGTTGACGATAATTATTACCAATTAGGTTTAGATGATAAGTTTTCAATTTTTAAGTATTAATAAGCTTTTAAGATATTCCACGGTCTCATAATGTTTCACAAAAAAGTGCATCATGAAAGCTTATATACAATAACCACGTATTTTTAGTTTACAAAAACTAAAAATAAATAAACAGGTTTTAAAAGTTTTATTCACAAGTTTGATTGAAAAATACAGTATCTGAAAAAAAGCTTTGAGCAACAGTTTATGACTCAGTAACAGCTTTAAGTAGACGTAAAATTATCTAAAAGCTTTTAGAATGATGATACTTTGTATAAAATCTTTCTGTTGCTTTTATTAGTCAATGCGTCGCTTTACTTTAGCAGCTTTGATAAGCTAAGCAAAAAGCATTTAAAAGCACAAAATTGGTAAATATTAATATATATCGCTTTAAGTTCAGCAATACACCGAATCAAATTAATGGAATTTAGTTATTTTTTAAAAGGCTTAGAATTTAAAAAAAATAAAAGTATTTTCTAACTTTGAGCTTTAATGAACGAAATTCTTTAATTTGAATTGTTAATGAAAAAATATAATCCTTAAAATCAAAATCGCTACTGATATTTTAATAAGGCTTTGAGGTTTGTTACCAAAAATGAGAATTTTATTTATAAAAGCTCAAAAATATTTGTTTACAAATGTTTTATAAAATTTGACTAAACGGGTTTCATTTGAGAGCTGCAATTTAAAAGCTATGGTAGTTAGAGCTTCAAAATTAATTGATGCTTAAAAGTTTTTAAAGTTAAACCTACAATAAATAAGCTTTAGTATAATTTGTTCTTCCTAGTTATTTCGAATTTCAACCATACATTTCTAACGATCGTAATTTAGACCTTTAAACTAACCAAGAGCTTTTTTTACATTGACAAATCGAAATAGAGAAGCTTCTTAATACAATATTTAAGCTTTAAACAAATAAAGAAAGAACTTTCAATATATTATCCAAAACGAAACAAATAAATACGTCGAAAGAAATGTGAGCTTTAACATTTTTACTTAATATATCTAAAAGCTCACATCAGAAATGTTTGCACCCACTTTTCAGTATATTTATGAAAAAAGCTCACAAATGTTTTTTGTTAGCGACTCTTAAAAACTTGTTAAAGTTTCAGTGGCTTAAAGCTACCACAACAATGTGGCCTTTTTGTTTAGATTAACGAACGGCGGACCATCAGATCAAAAAGCTTGTAAAAGCGTAAAATATACTTGAACTTTGACAGCTTTCATTTATATTCATCAATCATTTGCGCTAAGGACGAGGAGATATAAAAAGCTAAAAAGCTAAAATTTATGACAAAGCTTCTTAAAGCTTGGTAATTTTAATACTGATTTAATTGTAATGTGTTAGAAATATTAAAGCTTTCAAAAGCTCTACTAATTTTCTGCTTTCATGATGAATTTTATAAAAATCGGTCAGTCGAATTAAGCAATAATACGAGTAGAAATGAGCTTTTATAAGCTTTCAGAAAGCTCATAATTGCAACACATTTTTGTTTGGAAAGATTTGTGGAAAAATGTCGTTCGATTTTTTCAAAAGTTGGAGCTTTTATATCGTGCACGGTGATGAAATTATTCACTAAGCTTGTTAAAATTTCAGTGGCTTAGAGCTATCAATAAAATGTGACATTTTTTGATTAGATTAACGAACAGCGGATAGTAAGATCAAGAAGCTTGTAAAATCGTAAAATAAACTTGAGCTTTGAGAGCTTTAATTTATATTCTTGCAGCAATTGCGCTGTGGACGAGGAGTTATGGAAAGCTAAAAAGCTAAAATTTATGACAGATTTATGAAAATTTGTGGAAAATGTGCTTTTAATATCGTGCACGGTGATGAAATTATTCACTAAGCTCTCATAATTAATCGGTACACTGTGATATTGTATTCAGACATCGATTGCTACACAACTCAATTGTGTTATAATTTTAATGCTCTAAGCAAAAAGCACACACAGCTAAGCTTTTCTTTATTATACCCTTTTTCAATAATAAACCAACATAATATCTCTTATCCAGACATAATTATTTATTTTAGTTTTTCCAACCACATTTATATAAATTTTCAATTTATCAAAAAAAAACTTTATGTTTTTCCATTTTTCATCCCATTTTCATTATTTTTTTGTGTGTAAGTTTTTTATTATGAACACAAAAAAAAAATATTTTCTTATCTAGATCGGACAGTGTCCAAAAAACAAAAATTTATTTAGCAATTTTTTTTTGCTTTTTTCCGTCGGTAAAGGCGCATGAATACATACTGTGTAGTAAGAAAAACTAAATGGGATTTTATTTGTATGAGAGACTTTTTTTAAATAAATAAATAAAAACTCACAAAACTATATACGAAAATAAGAAAATTTCTGTTTCTGTCATTTCTCTATATACACAAAAACTAAATAAATTGTACGACGACTCGAATAAGAATACGACAAAGAAGACTTATAGTGCATTACGAGAGAGAAGTTTAAAGTTAAACAAAGATTTTTCAAATCGATAAGACGATTTTGTTTTTGCAAATTTAATTGAAATTTGGACGAAAATTTTAATTAGCGAATAGCAGTTAGTTATTTCGTTAATTAGTGTATAAAATAAAATTGTGTAAAGGCAATAAAATCGCAGCTTTCAAAAGTCAAAAAATTTATTCGAAATCATCCCCTAATTTAATAATATTTTCAAAGCATGTATCATCGCATCATTTCTTATCGCTATAATCACATAACCAAGATTTAAATTTAATCTAAATTATATATACGATGTATAGGGTTGGCACTAGATATATAAAAATAAAAATTTTCACCCTCAACTGATTTAATTTTAATTCCACCCTCACATTTACAAGTTTACTCCAAAATAAATTTAACCAGCAGCAGATTTATGTTTTGTATACAGACTGAAGAACGTAAATGCTGTCGAGGTGTGGAGAAGGGATGCGAATTTTGTACAGATATTGAATATAAATAAATAAAACATAAATCGAGTGTAAAATCGGTTAAATCGGTTAAAAAATAAAAAATTAAATAAAACTACCCTTGAGTATAATTATATATATGTATATAAATCAGACACAACCCTAAATAAATTCGTTATTTAACGGATAAATTAAATATTATTAACTTAGTAAAATATTCTGGTACTTACATTATGTAATTTAAAATATAGACCACATGCATTACACACGGGTTCGCCACCTTGATTCCGTCGCCATAGCGTTGTTGTTGTTGTTTTGCAATTAGCACATGATGTTCCGGCACGCCTTGCTGCGCTCTGAAGTGACTGCAACAATAGTATAGAAATTTTGAAATCATTTTGAGAGTTCGATATAGTGTTCCCCAATAATAAATTTAATAAAATCAATTCTTTATACCATTAATCAGGCTAAATCATTTTCTATAATATAGAAGTGCATTAAACACATATAAGTCATCATTATACTTAAAATTTGCGCCACATATTAAATAAAGTGTTTACAAAATTATAAATAAACAAAAAACAGATTCCGCATCTAAAAGACATAGACCGGCATCCAATAAATCATTTTGATGTCGTTGTAAAAAATTTGTAAATTAAATTGTAAATAACAATAATCATCCATTTGATCATGAGATTGTAATCAATGGAGCTGAGTTCGCTGATTATGATCTATTTGATCATATTGTTACTATATAAATAATAAAAGATTTTCTTCTTATTTTCCTTCTTATTATTGTGTACAGTGTTTCGTTTTTTGTTAAAACAATGCCTTATTAAATGTCAAAATTATTACATAATTTTCTTATATAAGCTATTATATTTTTTTGTTTCAAGGTTAAAAGCTCAATTGTTAATTTTATTTTTTATTGTTGCAATTTAATTTAAATACTTTTATTAAACACTTTTCCTAAGATTTTTTATTTTTTATTTTGTATTGTCTTAACAACGTATATTAAAAAAAAAAAATTGAAAGTAAATTGTTGTACACCACCCCCAAGATTATAATTATGAAAAAGTTATTTTTAAAACAACAACATAACCTCATCAATTACTAAATTTATTCTTTAAGAATATAATTTATTATTAAACAGAAAGAAATATTTTTAAGAAACAGGTTTTTATCGTCATACATACACATATACACATATACACACATCACCCATCAAGAAGTCATGTTTTTAATTGATATTCATAAGATCGTGAATTAAACAAAAAAACAAAAACAATTATTCGTCTTACGTATATTTAAATATATACAGACAGACACAATATATAAATAATATTTAATAAAAAATCATCTAACATTTTGATTTGACATATTTCAGGATTTATATATATATATACAAAATACCAGAAGCGAATGATCTTTTATACATACATACATACAAATATATTTACAAGAAGAAGATCAAGATGATGAGGTAGCCGCGTGCGTGATCTCGTTTTAAAAATCTTTTGATCGTTTAACAACAATTTTTTTTTATTTTTTAAATACTTTGTTTTTAATTGATTTGTGTTTTTTTTTTTATATATGTATATGCCGGGGCTGTCACACCGAGAGGATGGGTTTTTGAGAAGACGATGCGGATTATATAAATTTTATTACGTTAAAATGATCGCGCGCTGTTTACGGATCATTGTGTGCGGTTTTAAAAGCAAACAAAAACTTAAAATTTTATAATTTTTGGTGAATGACACATTGGTGTGTATATATTAGTGTATGTGGACGTCATGATGCAGATTTGATGGAATTTCATTTGGGATGACTAAGTTTTTTATTTGAGAGGTAATTTACAAGAAATAATGAGGTGGTTAACAAAAATGTGTTCTTTAACGTTATGAAGACGCTTAAGCCAAATGTAAAATTTAGTTTAGGCTTGAACGTACTTGAATGTTGATTTGCTTCAGTTTTTGACTAGCTTAGCTTACAAAAATTTAACATATACGGAAACAGAATTGGTAAAATATATTCTAGAACCTAAAATGTAAATTTTTTAAATTGTATGGTGAATTTGTAAAACGTTTAACATATGCCAAATACTTGCTTTACAATTTAATTATCAGAAGCACTATCTAAAATTTGAGTTACAAATTTCCAAAACATTTCCATTTTCCAAACATTATCATTTTTACAATTTGGGCTACATTTTTAATTAAAAACTGAGTAACCCTCAGATAGCTGATATAAGTTCTGTAAATTCTATTGACTGGCGTCCAAATTTGTCACTGTAGGTAAAATTTCGAAATTCTAAGGTTTTTTTATTTCGTACTAAAATTTCGAGAAATGCTTGAGAAGGATTTAGTAACAGAACCTTGAAAAAGAAACCTGACACCTGAATTTATTTCAATAGCCTTCCTTGAAAATTTAAAAAATTCGGATTTTTTCTTAAATTATATCGAAATTCTGAACAATGAAAGTAAATTTTAAAAGAAACAAATATTAACATTTCGGCGGTAATAACATTTTAAAATTTGTACGTCTACAAAACGATTTCGTCTAATTTCCGCCAATTTTATAAAATTTTAAAAATTACTTTAAAATTGTTTGCCGAGATTTTTCAGAACCTTACAAAAAACACATTTTTAAAATTTCAAATGCAAAATATAAAATTATTTAATTTATTATAATTTCCACATTGTAGCCAAATCAGAAAAGTTGTAACACAAACCTTTGACAACTGATTTCATTCATTTTGCGTAAAACTGGTTGCGTAAAAGTTTCAATTTAAATTTTGAAATTGTCAATCACGAATTCGCAATAATGCGACAAATTTAAAAAAATCCAATATCAAGAATGGTTCGGATGTGTGAGCCTTAACGAAGATTTTCTAATGGAATATTTTAAGTCTTTTCCGCCTTATGTGGAGGCAACAAAAATTATTTCCAAAAAAGATCTTTCTCAAAAAATTCTTAAAATTTGATTTATAATTCTTACAACTTGTGCTACATTTTTAATTATGAACTAGATAACCCTCAGGAATTTATCGAAACTTTATTAATTATAAAATAGCCAACTAAAAAGCGACTCTAAAGTTAAAAAAACCGAACACTTTTCCATGAATAACTCTCTATTGATTGTCTTACAACTCCATAATTATAGGTAACATTTCTAAATCCTCAGTTTTTTTTTTTGGTGTTAACTTAATTTGCAACTAGGCAATGGTCATAATTTCAAGAATTTGGTTAAAAAATTGATTAAATTTTAAATTCCTCTATTGAATCGATTTCAATAGGCTTCAGCGAAAATTTAAAAAATTCTGATTTTATTTTTAATTACCAATTGATATTCTGAACATTAAAAGTAAAATTTGAAAGAATCAGATACTGAAATTTCGGCGGCTCTAATAACAATTTTAAAACTTGTACGACTATTAAACGATTTGGTTCAATTTTCGTGAATTTTATAAAATTTCAGAAATTATTTTAAAATCGTATGCGTTAAGCGAGATTTTTCTGAATTTTGTAAAAATTTCAAACTCATTAAATAAAATTATCTGATTA
Source organism: Tipula helvola (assembly GCA_963556165.1). Lineage (NCBI taxonomy): Eukaryota > Metazoa > Arthropoda > Insecta > Diptera > Tipulidae > Tipula > Tipula helvola. The sequence continues at coordinate 329,706,446 of OY744483.1, read as the reverse complement.
AATTTTGACATTATAGAATTTCTCACAAATTTGGCTAAATTAATTACAAAATTGTAACATAAACACTTGATAACTGGTTTAATTCAATGTTTGTAAAAGTTGTAGAATTTAAAAAATCCGAAGTTTAATTTTTTTTTTTATAAAATTTTACAAAATTCAAATTTTGAAATTAATTATAGACATTTTCAGATACGCAAAGTTTGAGATTGTTACAATGACCATTCATCACGAATTCGTAATAACGTCACAAATATAAAAAAATTCATTTTGACCATTCGTCGGATTCGTGGTTAGTTAACAAAACCGAAAAATTGTCAATGAACAATTCTGTTGACTGGCGTCTAAATCTGCACTTAAGGGTAAATTTTGAAATTCTGAGTTTTTTTATTTGATATTAAATATTCGAAAAATGACCGAAAGCTTGACTTACAATTAGGTAATTTTGATAGTTTTAAAGAATTATTTAAAAACTAAAAAATTAGAAACGTAAAATTTAGAAAAATCAAATACTGAAATTTTGTCCAATTTCCGTGAAATTCATAAAATTTCAGGAATTACTTTAAAGTTATATGCGTTACGCGAGCCTTTTCTGAATTTTGTAAAAATTTCAAACTCAGTATATCAAATTATCACAAACACTTGAGAACTATTTTAATTAAATTTCTGTGAAAGTTGTAGAATTTAAAAAATCCGAGATTAATTTTTTTTTTATAAAATTTCGCAAAATTCAAATTTCGTTATAAAAATTTTCAGATATTCAGAGATTTTAGTTTTTACAATAACTATTCATCGCAAATTCGCAATAACGTCACAAATGTTACAAATTAATAAAAAAAAAACAATTTCGAGAATTTTTCGAATTCGTGAGTCACGAAGATTTTCCAATGGGATATTTCGAAAATTCTCAGTCTTAAAATCTTCTCTAAAAATCTTACTCAAATAATTCTTAAAATTTGATTAAAATATTTTACAATTTTGGTTACATTTTTAAATAGAAACTAAGCCACCCACAATAATTTTATCGAAATTCTATAAATTCTCAAAAAGGGAACTTTCGGTTAACAGAACCGAACAATTTTGAATCCAAATTTTGTTCACTGGCATCTAAATTTGTAATTAAAGGTATAATTTAAAAATTCTGAATTCTTTTATTTGATATTTAAATTTTGAGAAATGCTCGAGGAGTGATAAAAATCTTCATTTGCAACTAGGCAATAGCAGTAATTTCAAGGAATTATTTACAAACATAGCTAAATTTTAAAATAAAGACATGGTAAAAAAAATTAGATATCTAAATCAAATTCAGAGTTTTTCTTTAAATTATCAATTAAAATTCTGAATATTAAAAGTAAAATATAAAAGAATCAAATACTGAAATTTCAGCGTTTCTATAACAAATGTAAAAATTTTTCATCTCTCAAACGATTTTGTCCAATTTCCGTGAATTTCATAAAATTTCAATAATTACTTTAAAATCGTATACGTTAAGCAAAATTTTTCTGAATTTTGTATAAATTTCAATCACATGTATGAATTTCTCACAAATTTGGCTAAATTAATCAAAAAAATTGTAACACAAACACTTGATAACCGGCTTAATTGGATGTTTGTAAAAGTTGTAGAATTTAAAAAAATCTGAAGTTTATTTTTTGTTTTATAAAATTTTACAAAATTTAAATTTTGAAATTAGTTATAAACATTTTCAGATACGCAGAGTTTCCGATTGTTACAATGACCATTCATTCGCACAAATTCGCAATAACGCCACACATTTAAAAAATCTCAATTTCGAGTATTCTTCGGATTCGTGGTAAGTTAACAAAAAGTTAACAAAACCGAGAAATGTTCTATGAACAATTCTATTGACTGGCGACTAAATCAGAACTTATTGGTAAAATTTCGAAATTCTGATTATTTTTATTTGTTACTAAATATTCGAAAAATACTTAGAAAAATGAGAAAGCTAGACATTCAACTACAACCCGGCAATGGTGATAATTTTAAGGAGTTATTTACAAACATAGTTAATTTTTAAAACAAAAAGTGTTAAGAAAAAATTTAACATCTGAATCGATTTCAATAGACTTTCGCAAAAATTAAAGAAATTCTGAATTTTTTTAAATTATATTGATATTCTGAACAATAAAAGTAAAATTTAAAAAAATCAATAACGAAATTTCGTCCAATTTCCGTGAAATTCATAAAATTTCAGGAATTACTTTAAAATTCTATGCGTTAAGCGAGATTTTCTGAATTTTGTAAAAATTTCAAACACCATATACACAATTATTTGTTTAAATGTCGACATTATGGAATTTCTCCCAAATTTTACTAAATTAATTAGAAAAATTGAAACGCAAACACTTGATAACTTGTAGAATTTAAAAAATTCGAAATTAATTTTTTCTTATACAATTTTGCAATCTTCATATTTTGTTATAAACATTTTCAGATATTTAGCGATTTTAATTTTTACAATACCAATCAATCATCGCAAATTCGCACTAACGCGACAAACGTAACAAATTTAAAAAAAAATCAATTTCGTGAATTTTTCGAATTTGTGAGTCATAACGAAGATTTTCCAATGAAATATTTCGAAAATTCTTTAGTGCGAGCAACAAAAATTATTTCCAAAAAAGTTCTTACTCAAACAATTCTTAAAACTTGATTGAAATGTTTTCCAATTTTTGGTTACATTTTTAAATAGAAACTGAGCCACCCTCAGTAAGTTATCGAAATAATTGTCTCAAAAAGCGAACTTTCGGTTAACAGAACCGAACAATTTTGAATACATAATTCTGTTCACTGACGTCTAAATCTGAATTTAAAGATACAGTATTCTGAGTTCTTTTATTTGATACTTAAATTTTGAGAAATGTTCGAGAAGTGACAAAAAAGCTTGACTTGCAACTAGGCAATGGCAGTAATTTTAAGGAATTATTTCTCAACCAAAAGTAGAGGCAACAAAAAATAATTTAAAAAAGATTTCTTTCTCTAAAAGTTCTTAAAATTTGATGGAACACTTTCAGAAATAGGGCTACATTTTTAATTACAAGCTGGGTAACTCTCAGAAATTTTACAGAAGCCTACTAAAAAATACGACTCCAAAGTAAAAAAAACAACAATTTTATTGACTGGCGTCCAAACCAGGAATTATAGTTACAATTTAGAAATTCTGAGTTTTTCAGTGCATACATTTGGATAAATGCTCGAGAAGTGACAAAGCTTGACCTTGTAATAATTTGATCAATTTATTTATAAATATGGCTATATTTTAAAACAAAAACTTGGTACAACTCTTTGATACCTGATTTCAATAGACTTCTGTGAAAATGTAAGAAATTCGGAATTTTTTCTTTAATTATATTGAAATCCTGACCAATAATAGTCAAATTTAAAAGAACAAATATTGAAATTTCGGCGAATTTCCGTGAATTTAATACAATTTCATGAATTACTTTAAAATCGTATGTGAGATTTTCCTGAATTTTATAAAAATTTGTATGTTTAATATTTCAAACTCAAAATATAAAATTAGTATAATTTAATTTCAACATTGTGGAATTTCTAACAAATTCTCAGTTGTAGAAATTAAAAAGTCTGAAGTTTAATTTTTTTTATAAAATTTTTCAAAATTCGAAATTTTGAAATTAATTATAAATTTTTTTAGTAATGCGGAAATTTTAATTTTTACAATGACGTTCATCTCGAACTCTAAATAACGGCACAAATTTAAAGAATTTCAATTTCGAGAATGATTCGGGCTCGTCAGTCGTAACGATGATTTTCCAATGGAATATTTCAAATTTTCGTTTCTGTGTATTCAATTGTTCAATGGTATTCGGGAATTTTAGAACAATTTGGAAATAAACGATTATTCAGTTGCGTGAACTTGTTTAATGCTATATTCTTTATTTTGAAATAATTCAAAATTTTTCAGAATTTTTGGATTCATTCGAATTTTGCAAGACTTTGTTTTGTATTTAGATTTAAGTACAATAGCTGAATGTTACAAACTTACACAAATAAATCTAAATAATGAAGTCGGTAAATTTCAAAGATTTTTCGAGACTACTCGAAACTTTATATGTATATTCCGAAATTATTCGATATTTTGGTTTTGAATTTTCTCAAATTTTTAAAAGTTTGAAACTTCGATTTATTTTTGAGATTATTTCGAAATTATTAAGATTTTCTAAATTTTGTTAGAAGCGTGTGAAATTTTTGAAGATTCTCTTAGTGTTGAGTTGTTTGGATAATGTCACATTTTATGCCAGGCCTCGAACTTTGATATTAGTAATTGCCAAAAATTTAAAAAAAATTTAAAAATTCTTTTAGAGTTTTTTTTAAATGATATTGATATTCTGAACAATAAAAGTACAATTTAAAAGAACCAAGTACTGAAATTTCAGCGGTTCTAATAACAATTCCAAAATTTTTACGTCTATCAGATGATTTCGTCCAATTTCCATAAATTTCATAAAATTTAAGGAATCACTTTAAAATCCTATGCGTTAAGCAAGATTTTGCTGAATTTTGTAAAAATTTCAAACTCAATAGGTACAATTATTTGATTAAATTTCGATATTATGAATTTTCTAGTTATAAAAATTTCAAAAATGCAGATTTATTCATTTTTACAATGGCCATTTCTCACGAATTCGCAATAACGTGACAAATTTAAAAACATTTCAATGAACAATTAATTCTGTTAACTGGCGTCTGTAATGGTTTTGCAACTTAGCGATCTCAAATTCGAGTCTCATGGTGGATTCAGCGCGAAAAATTTGCTAGCTCGTGATCACGAATTATTGAGATTTCGTCATCTTTTTTACCCCCTCCAATTTTTTGTTTACTTTTTCTTATGGTTGCTTTTTTAAAAAAGTAAACAAAAAATTGGAGGGGGTAAAAAAGTTGACGAAATTTCAATAATTCGCGGTCACGAGCTAGCAAATTTTTCTCGCTGAATCCACCATCAGGGTGTCCAGAAATTTTTTTTTAGAGATTTACTAAGCCGAAATTTTTAATATTCGATGTTTTTCGAATTTTTAAATATGTAGTTAAATCATTTTATCTAAATTCAGAAAAAAATTTCAAATTTAATTTTCAAAATTCATTTCTAAAACTTTAAAATTTAAATTTGTTTTTTTACAAATACGGCTACGTTTTAGTCAACAACTTTGTAAATATCTGACAATAAGTGTCAGATATTGACGATGTTTCTGACTAAAATTTTGCCCAATTTGTAAAAAAAATCAAATCTTTCAAAATTAATTTTTAAAATAAAATTTTAAATTTCAGATCGAAATTTTAATTTTTTTCTAAATTTAGATAAAATGATTTAACTAATTAAAAATTTGAAAAACATCGAATTTTGAAAATTTCGGCTTCCAAAATCTCTAAAGTTTTTTACTGGGCACCCTGAGACATGAATTTAAGTTCGCTAAGTTGTAAAACCCTTCTGTATAGTCTCTCTACTGAAATATTATCTTAAAATTTTACTAATAAGAATTTTGGAAGTTCTTACAAAATTTTAAAATATTTTGTTTCATTTAACATAATTTTAGCCTTATTGGTTTTCTAAATTTAGATTATGTGATTGATTTCAATAAACTTTTTTATGGCTTTACGAAAATAACATCTTTTTAAAAAAATCTATCCAAAAATCTCAGTGAATTCTGCTGCTGAATTTTAAAAATTTTAAATTTGGGATGTTTGCTGGGTAAGAGGCACGCTAAGTTGAAATTGGGCGTTCTTGGAATCTCAGTGTTGATAATTTTTCTAATTATAAATATTTGCGTTATGTCCATAATGCAGGCACTTGTGACACAGCATAGGATTTGGGATATAGTAATCTACTTTTAGTAGGATGTTATCGTATAAACTTATCTTATTCGGAATAATATTGCCGTTGTTGAAACTGATCCTGATCATTTCTGTATCACTAGCGGTCCCCGACTCCGGATTCCACCTTGTAACCCTCTCGATTTTTCCAAATGTAATTGGAGAATTAATATTATCCCTCAACTCGTCATTGCTAATTCCTAATTTCCTTATCAAACCAATTGTATGATTGAAGTTAAAAGGAATGTACACCTCATACCTATCAAATTGTTTTAGCGCCTCACTCTCTATGCATTCGTTGGCGTCCGAAAAAAAAAATTTGAACGAAATTCTTGCTAACCTGTGCGATTGCGCAAATGTTTGAAATTTTTTTTTAAATCTCTAGCTACACTGATTAGAATTAAATTCTCTTTATACGCCTTGACCTTGGAAGATCCTGAATCTGAATTCAAGTATTTTGTAGCCACCCTTTATTCTGGAAAGTTCACTATTTCTTTTGAATATTACCGTTATTACTTCTTGACTTTCTTTTTATAACCTTAGACCGCGTGGTATTTTTGACGACCATTTATTTCCAACATTTGATAATCTGATAATTTTAGCATTATCGTTATCAATCTGGAATCAGATTCAGTGTCGGGGATTATTATATTTTCCCCATCGATGAGAGTGGGATCATGGGTTGCCCCATTTCCCCCCTCGGAAACTATGGCACCAATCACTACTGTAAAAACTATCCCCCGTGACCGCTTAAAAACTAGAACTTACCTTAGAGGGTACCAAATATAGATAGTTGAAACGCGCCTAAAGCGCCCGTTGAATTGAAACTAAATATGACACTCGCCCTATTGAGAGTGTAGAATCCATATCCATCCATTGGTCTGCATCGGAACCGAAGCATTTTCTATTCGAAGTTTGTTGTAAACAGGTCAAACCTATATCACTTAGGCTACTCAGATATACAATTTGAGCATTTAATTTGGAAATATAAGAAAAGCGTTCCGAAATCAATCAGGGGATCAGTCAGTAATGAGCGTAAATATATAATAATACAAATAAAGTTCAGCTATAACAGGTTAATACAAATCATACTAGTATCCAAAATTTGAGAAATAAATTCATTGTGGGCCACTATCGTAAGATTTTAAAATATTCGGGTTCAAATTAATAAATTAACGTAAAACTCTTAGTATTTATGAACATTTTCAGAATATTTAACTAACTTTTGGAAATATTAAAATTGTAAAACTTAACGATATCTGATGCGAGTCTCGGGGTGTCCGGTAAAAATAATACTTCTGGGTTGGTTTGAGGTTTAGGTCACAACGATAATTGGTATGTCGAAACCCAAAGCCTTAATTTTGAAAATTCGATGTTTTTCAAATTTTTAAATAGTAAAAAAATGTCCATGTGAATTTTCAAATTTGATTTTGAAAATTAGTTTACAAATTGAGTTAAATTTTAACTCAGTAACATCGTAAATATCTGACACCATAATCGATTACAATAACTTTACAGAAATAAATTTTTTGAAAAATTTTATCGTGATCCAAATTGAGAATTGATTGAGAATCGAAATTTGTCCTAAATACCTATATTTCTTGGCGATTGATCTTATTCGGATCAAAACAAAAATTATTTCAATATTGGTTGTTGTTTTCAATATAAACTTTAATCAGACAATGATCATTTCATGTCATTAAATGCGGTTACTACTAAATCAAAGACGTCGTAAACTTTTGTAAGATTAAAACAAAATTTAAATTTAAATTAAAATAAAACTGAAACTAAATTCTAAGTGTTAGACAAGTCAGGTATAACCAATTATACTTTAATTAAAACCTTTCAGGTTAAAGAACCCGAAACAAGTTTAACAAAAATTTGAGAAATCGAATTTCAAAACTAGAAAGCTACTTGTAACAACTCAAATCGGATGAAAACTCGTGAAACGTTAACAAGAATCCGCCAGTTCAGCGATACAACCATATCGCGAACAACCCTGACAGGCAACTTGGCCGACACAATCACTTCGACAAGACATTTTGGTGGCCGCTTACAAACTCATTTCGATTCTTTCAATTTTAGGAGCCTTTGCATCGAATCGGATTCGTCTCTCTCGATTTCGAAAGAGTTTTGTCGCGTTCCAATTTCACTCATTGTCTCGGATTTAATGAAATTTTTCGAAATATTCGATTTGAGTGGCTGTATAAGCTTACACATATACATAAATCTAAATCTTGAATTTAGTAAATTTTTAATAGTTTTAGTCGAAATTTTCGATATTCCGAATTTATTCGATATTTTGGTTTTATACTAGCCTATTTTGGTAAATTTTTTTAGAAACTTTCTTGACGTTGAGTTGTTTTCATAATGTTCAACTTTATGCGAGATTTAGTTTGATTCAAAACAAATGAGGCCTATTATGAATTTTTTCGATTTTGGAGCTTTATGATATCGAAACTTGGTATTGTTACGGTGACACCTAGGGTAGAATAGAATAGGTTAATTAATAAGTTTACTGTACTAGACTAATATTACCAGAAAAAGCATGTTATAAAACTTTGATTAAAGTACATGAAAAGGTGACAAGGCAAAAAACATAAGAAGTAGTAGTTGCTGAAATACTCACTAATATATTAAGAGTAAGAGGCGTGCTTGAGTTGAAGTTTGGCGTTCTTAGATTCGTCTCTCGATGCAACAGATAAATACAAATCAGAATATTATCTAAAATTTAAAAAATTGTTTTCATTGTGGATCAAGATGCTAAGATTTAATTTCTAGAATTTCAAAATTTTAGCTGAAATTAGTAAATATACGTAAAACTCTTAGTATTTATGAAATTTTTTAATATATTTAACTAACTTTTGGAAATATTAAAATTGTAAAACAAAGAAAATGTGAATTTTGTTTAAAATCTACAAAATTTTGAAAATTGCAGAGTTTCAATTTTATTGAGAGTTCTTGGATTTGATTTTCTATTTCGATGGAGTAAATATAACACGTTTTACTTGTAATAATGATTAGGGGTTTTGGATGATTTGCGGTGGCAGACAAATAAAAATGATTGATTATTCAGTTAAAAAATTGTTAAAATTTTGTAAAAAAAATTCCAAAACTGAAATAATAAATAAATCGAGGGGTTAAAAAATAAATCGAGTCTCGAGGTGTCCAGTAAAAATATCACTTCTTGGTTTATTTGAGGTTTAGGTCACAATAATAATTCCTATGAGGAAACCCAAAGCCTTAATTTTAAAATTTCAATGTTTTTCAAATTTTTAACTGAAACTAAATTCAAAGTTTACGGGTTAAAGAAGTCGACACAAGTTTAACAAAAAAAATCAGAATTAGCATTTCAAAACTAAAAAGCATTGTATTTAAAAAGCTACTTGTAACAACTCAAATCGGATGAATAATCGGCCAGTTCATCGACAAAACCACATCGCGTATAACTATGTATGTCACTGACAGGAAATTTGACGAACACGACCACTTTAACGACAAGACATAAGACCGATTACTCTCCATATTTTAATTAAACAAATTCATAACAACAAAACGTTTGCACTAACACATATAAAAAAAAATCCCACATATGACCACTTAACAACTAAGGATAACTTTGGACAATTTCCATACGTATTTAGACACATTTTATTCACTCGCTCCTATATTCCCTAAATTTACTTATTTAGACACACTGTATTTTATTCACCCAATTGTAAGTAGTAAATACAGTATACTAACCTATATATTGATATCTCATATTAAAAATAAAAATTTTTCCGATTAATTTCCCAAACATTGTCTACCTGTTGTTAGCCCACCTGACTCTGTTTTATATAAAACACACATTAAATTGTGATCTCATTACCATAAAAACTATAAAATAAAAAAAAACGAAATACCAAGAGACATAACAAATATGTTGTAACTACTTAATACATTGAGAGAGTAGAATTTCTCATATCATCGCTGTTCATCTGTAGGTGGAGGATGTTAAACTAACAAAAAAAAAAACAACAACAACATAATAAAATCTTAAAATAAAATTCTTATACCTTCTTTTGTCTTTAATTTATTTACTAAATTATAAATGAAAAATTAATTGAGTCGCCAAAAAAAAAAAAAATTCCCACGATTAAATCCTCAAATCGATCATCACAAAAAAAAAACGCTAAAAAAATCAAATTTATTTATTACCCCGACATAGATACAAAACTAATTTTGTGTTGTTGTCGTTTTTGGTGTACAAACAATATATTTATGGTGAATCTGCCAAATGTCTTGTATGCGGTGAGATATACAAATCGCGAACGTGAGAAATTTGATTTTTATTAGAGTTTTTGTTTAGAGTTTTAATTTCGAATTAAAAAAAAAAAAAATTTAGAGGATGGTCAAAATATTGATATATGCGCTCTTGCGATCATATGATCCCATAGACGAGACGAGAATTGATTAAAAAAAAAAAAAATTGTTGGCCTAAAAAAAAGTAGGCGATACAGGACGCACATGATTGTTTTTTCACACATCCCGTATGGTATAGGTTGGTCTGATAATATTTTTTGTATACACACATATATTTGATCAGTCGCGATATTTTAGACCTACTTACATATTCACGATACATATACATATATATTGTTGCAATAACCCAGATTTTTAGCTCTCGTTTATTTAACTGGATTGTCACGCCCAAATTCAATATATATTTATAAATTTTCGATTAAGAAAATTTTTTTTATTGTATGTTGCGCTTAAAGGAATTATGCTACAACAACAATGACGACGTCGTATTTAAAAATATGTACAATAATAATAAAAAAGGCGAACACTCTTGCAACCATCTGCGCGTTCAATTTTGTTGTAAATTTTATTTAAATGTAATAATTATGGTTGAACATAACCAAAAATAGCTTTAAGCTTATATACGAGTATATATACCTATTATGAAAATGACTATACCAGGCAGGAAAATTTATTTACATTTTTTGTGTTTTTTGTTTTTTCAACACTGATTTCTTTTGTACGTACATACACAAAGTATGAATATTTTTCACGCTCATGCTCTCCTTCTATGTGTGTTTTGTTGTAAATTGTTATTGTGTCGTCGTCATTTCGATTATACTTTTCACGCTCCAATTCATGTCGAAACGATATAATTCTTACGCGAGGTTTTCTTTGTTTCGTTCGTACATAGTATACCTAGCTCTTAGTTAGTTTTTCCGCATATTCTGGTAAATTTTATGTATGTTGTATAGGTATATGGAAGAAGAAGGGGTGATTTCTAAACTTAACGACGAGGAGAATTTATATCAACCAATCACGTGATTATTTTTTTTTTAACCCTTAGTAACGTTGTATTAACTACAATTATTTTATTTTGTATAAAGTGTACCACGCCTTAGTAATAAGGATAACGATAAATATGTGTGTGTGTGTGTGTGTGTGTCTCCAAGACCATTTTGGACACAAAACCTAATGCCTTTTTTTCCTAACTAAATTGGGAATGATAATTTATTATTATATATGAACTGTCAATCAAATAACATTTGGTCATTAAAAAGACATTGAGTTTGGTTGTCTGTTGTACGAGTGTATATACCTTAATGTGTTGAATATGTCATTAAATATTAATAGACGCGCTCATATTTTTTATATATATATAAGGAAAAATGGAACAAAATAATAATTTCCATCTAATATGGATGACGATAATAGAAAAAAAAATTTGTATAAACACAACACATATACACAAACACAAAAAAGTTTCTAAGGCAACTGAAAAGGTGTAAACAAACAAAATGTATTCATGGGATAAAGACATATGGATTTTCTGAATGTGCGGCTATAAGCGATAGCAACACATTAAATATTTATTGTGATGTCGTGTGGAAATTGGTTTGTTTTGGTTTATTCAATATAAATTTGGTTACACGAAACAAAAAAATTATTCACCGATTTTTACAATTCTAAATTTACATATTCTGAAGAAATACAACGATTTTGAAATTTAAAATCTAAATTCCCAAAATAAAATGTAAAGGTCACAGAGCTACTCCATAGCCCGTAGAAAAAATTCTGGTTTGCTTTAAAATATTTTTAAAATTTCAAATTTTCTATATGAATCTTTAAAATATCAAAAATTGTCTGCAGAAATCTCTAGATTTTACATATTGTGAAATTAAACTCCAAAACACGCCTGATTCCTATTCCGATATTATTCGAAATTCAAAATCGAATTCTGGCGGTTTAATATGAAAGTTAAAATTTTCAAAATTCTCAAAATTTATTATTAAGAACTTAGTAATTTCGAGTACCGAATTTTTAATGTGAATTTTAAAAATTGGTTAATTATTTACAATGTGAAATTTTTAAATTTTAATTCAAGAATTTTAAAAATGTTTAATATTAAATTCTGAAATATCAACATCTAATACTCGTTCTTTGTAACACATTCAATATGCTCAATACAAAATAATTTCCAATAGTGCCATTTTTAGTTATAGTCAGCTCGAATGGAACACGAGAACGCCATATTTGGCATTACTTAGATCAATATTGATTAGAACGACAATCAATTGAATTTCTAAAAATTCTTCAACAGTTTTCCGTCAAATTTTAAATTTTCAAATATTTCAACCATATTTTGATTCCAATATGATCGGAATTTGAGGATTTCAAAATCACAGAATTTTGACCACTTTTATCTAATTCTGAAATTGAGTAATGAAATTTTATCTAATTAACTATACAAATTTTAACCAGTTTCCCATAAATAGAGAAATCTCCATTTTGCTTTAAAATATTTTTAAAAATTTCGAATTTGAAATCTGAAAATTTTAAATATTAAAGAGTAATTTTAAAATTTATAATTTTAAAAATTCGATAACAAACAGAAATAACAAAATTTTTAAAAATTTGTAATTGAATTCCAAACTAATGCTGATTCTGATTTTATTTAAAATTCCGAATTTTTAATATGAATTTTAAAGGAAATTTATAGAATTTTTATTGTTCGAATTTTGTAATTTCGAAATTGAAGCCTTTGAGGTGCCAATTTTTTTTGAAGTCTTCTTTAAACATTCTCGTCGTTTTGGATTCAATTTCTAAAATTCTGATAGTTTCAGATCACGGACACAGTTTGGCATATTCGTGTAAAAAAACATTTTTTACATTTTACAAGTAAAGAATGTAAAAATCTAAAATGCTGAATTCTAAAAATCGCTCAATTTATCAGTTAATGAAAATCGGTAATGAAACAGCCAAATTGCTTCCAAAATGATCAGAATTTCTTATAATTATCATACAAACTTTATCACAATCGGTTAACAAATATCCAAGTTTCATCCTAATAGCCAAAACTACATTTAAATTTATTTTAGGATCGCATTTTCATCGCACATGTCGAATTTCATCCAAATCGGTTAAAAATTATCTAAGTTCTACCCTAAATTCCTTGAGAGGTTTGTGAACAAAAACCTTCGTATAACCGCGAATACCCTGAAAGGAGTACCGTCTAAATCAATAAGATTCTTTTCTTTTCTTAAATCCATCCGTGGCTGCCTCTGCAAAACGAACAGAAATTAACTGCCAGTTATATCAACCCAATGTATATACATATGTACCTAAGCTACCACCATTCAATAAATTAGGCCAGAAACTGACATAGCAGAACTCGAAGTATTATACCAAAATTCAAAATGTCGCTTCAGAATTTAAATTTTTATTCCAGAAAGAGATATATCATATCAGGATTTGATATACCAAAATTTGAATCTTTGGTGCCAAAATTCGATATCTCTTATCAGAATTCGGTACTTCATGTCAAAATTAGATATACAATATCAGAATTTGCATTTATGATGTCAGAATTCTCTATAGTATTTCAGAATTCGATATATCACTCCAGAATTTGTCTTGGACAGAACCCCATTCATGTCAAAATTTGAATTTTTGATGCCAGAATTTGAATTATCATATCAGAATCAGAATCCAATAAATAATTTCAGAATTAGATTTGCAATGCCAGAATTTGTATTTATGTTGTAGAACCCTATATCTTGTGTAAGTTACCACAGTTAGAATTTGATGTATCATCAGTTTTCGACCATGTCATATATGCCAATATATCGGATCGGAAATCATGTCAGAATTTCATGTATTTTGTCAAAATTCGATACATCAAACTGAAATTCGATATGTCTTATCAGAATTTGAATTTATGATGTCAGAATTGTCAGAATTTAAATTTTTGATACCGAATTCGAGTTATCTTGTCAAAATTCCATACTTTATACCAGAATTAGATATGTCTTATCAACATTTTTATTTATAATGTCAGAACTCTATATATTATGCCAGAATTTGATGTATCATCCCAGAAAACGACATGTCACATATTCAAAATATAATGCTAGAATCTGATAAATTATGCCAGAATTAGTTACTTTATGTCAAAATTTAATATGTCATGACAAAATTCAATATTTATCATGATATCAAGCCAGAATTCGATATGTCGTGTCCGAATTTAAATTTATGATGTCAGAATTGTCTGAATTTGATACTCAGTCATGTCAGAATTTGAATTCGATGTATCATCAGATTTCGACCATGTCAGAATTAGAATTTTTCATGTGAGAATTCGATAATGTATATCTGAATTTGAGTTTTTAATGTTAGAATTCGGTACATCATGTCAGAATTCGAAGTATCATCTGTCTGAATTTAATATTCCTGCCAGAATTTGAATTTCATATGCCAATATATCGTGTCGTAAATCGATACGTCATGTCAAAATTGCATGTAGCTTGGCAAAATGCGATACATCATGTCGATACGCCAAACCAAAATTTGATATGTCTTATCAGAATTTGTATTTAACATGCCAGAATTCGATAAATTATGCCAGAATTTGATGTATCGTCCCAGAAATCGACATGTCACATATTCAACATATAATGCCAGAATTTGATAAATTATGCCAGAATTCGTTACTTTATTTCAAAATTATGTTCGTCATGTCAAAATTCGATATATCATGATATCAAGGCAGAATTCGATATTTCGTGTCCGAATTTGAATTTAAGATATCAGAATTATCCGAATTTGATACGTCATCGTACGTAACATGTGAATTAGAATTCGATATGTCATGTTATTATACCAAGCCAAAACTCATGTTAAGACAAAATTCGACATATCAAGCCAGAATTCAGAGTAAATGCTGTTTAAATATGTTTGAAATCATAATTTGAATTTTTGGTGTCAGAATTCGATATATCAGAATTCTACATACGGCATTAAAATTTGATGTGGCAAAATTAGATAAATGATGTCAGAATTCGAAAGATCTTGTTACAATTTGATAAAACTTTCAAAAAGCCTTCAGAATTCCATAAATTCAATATGTTATGTCAGAATTCGTAATATATACATATGATGTCAGAAATCGATATCACAAATCAAATTGTATATGTCACGTTGATATTTTAACTTTTTCCGTATTCATCGGTCAAAATTTGAAATGTTTTATCAGAATTCAAACGGTCTATCAGAATTTGATATATCTTCCCTGAATTTAACACAATTTATTGTTGGGTTGGTATATCGAATTCTGACATAACATCTCGAATTTTGTGATGAGATATCGAATTCTGAAGTCCTGAGATGATTATAACAAATAATTCGATATTTCATGTCAGAATTCGATAAATTTCTTCAACGTTTTACTTTGAGTTTTGGATGTCAAAATTCGAAAGGTAATGCCAGAATTCGAATTATCATGTCAGAATCCGATAAATGATGTCAGAATTAGATTTACAATATCAGAAATTATATTCATGAAGTCAGAATTCTATATCTTACTTAGTTCTTATTTTGTGATGCCAAAAATCGATGCGTCCGAATTCGATGATCATCAGATTACCATGTCTGAATGTCTATTGTGTCTGAATTTGACATGTCACGTCTGAATTTGAGTTTTTCATGTTATAATTCGGTACATCATATCAGAGGATTCGATATATCATGTCTGGATTTGATATATCCTGCCAGAATTTGCATTTCATATGCCAATATATTGTGTTTGAAATCGACACGTCATGTCAGAATTTCATGCATCTTACAAAATTCGATGTCATGACGCCGATACGCCAAACCAAAATTCGAATGTCTTATCAGAATTTGAATCTTTGATGCTAAAATTCGATATTTCGTATCAGAATTCAATACTTCATATCAAAATTCGACACGTCATATCAGAATTTGAGTTTTTGGTTCCAGAACTCCAGTTATCATGGCAGAATTCCATACTTTATGCTAGAGTTAGATATGTCTTATCAACATTTTTATTTATGATGTCAGAATCCGATAAATTATGCTAGAATTTGTTACTGTATTCCAAAATTCTGTTAGTCATGTCAAAATTCGATATGTCATGTCCGAATTTGAATTTATGATGTAGAGTTGTCTGAATTTGATACTCATTGTACGTATCATATGTATCAATCATGGCTCAATTTGTCTTTCAGGATTTGAATACATTATGTCAGAGTTCGATATATTGTGTCAGTATTCAAAATATCATGCCAAAACTTATTAAATCATATCAGAATTCGATACTTTATGTTATTATACCAAGCCGAAATGCAATAAATAATTTTATAATTCGATGTGTCATATCAGAATTCGAAATCATGTATGTTAAGTCAGAATTCGATATATCAAGCCAGACATCGATTTGTCCTGCCAAAATAACAGTTAATGCTGTTTAAATATTTTTGAAATCAGAATTTGAATTTTTGGTGTCAGAATTCTACCTATGACGTTCAAATTTGATGTGACATTTCATAAAAGGAATTTATAATGTTAGAATTGTATATCTTATGTCAAAATTAGACAAATGATGACAGAATTCGCCAGAATTTGAGTTATTTATGTCTAAATTCAATACACCGGAATCCGTTATGCCATTCCGGAATTTGAAAGGTATAGTCACAATTTGATAAATCTGTCATGAAAAATTCAAAATTTCGTATATCATCTCAAAATTCGATATGTTATGTTAGAATTTGTAATTTATTCATATGACGTAAGAATTTGATATCATAAATCAAATTCTATAAAGTTCTATGTGTCACGTCGATATTTTAACTTTCTCCGTATTCAACATATTCGGTCAAAATTCAACATGCCTTGTCAGAATTCAAAAGGTCTTGTCAGAACTCGATATATCATCTTATGACTTCAAAATTCGATATATCATCTCAAAATTCGCGATGTCATATCAGAACTGGATATCCCAGAATTGACCACAATTTATTGAACTTTGGTACGGTACAATATATCGAATTCTGACATAACATCTCGAATTTTGAAGTCTTGAGACTATATATCAAAGAATTCGATATCTCATGTCAGAATTCGATATATCATGCTAAAATTCTAAATATATTATTTATCAAAATTTAATATATTTCGATGTCATAATTTGGGTTTTTTCGGGGTAAAAGACCGGTCAAACAATAACCAAACAAATAAGAAGTTATAGTATGAATTCATTTTTCACAATTTTTCAATAAAAATAATTATATATAGTCGATATACTAAATTTGCGGTTATACACGTTATATAAAATTTAATTAATTTGTTTTAGAATTTTAAAAAATTTTGAAAATTGTAAAATTTATGAATTTAGAATATGAAATTTTTAAATTTTATATCAAAGAATCTTAGAATTGTTACATTTTTAGTATTTAATTCTGAATTATCAATATCAAGTATTGCCGAATTAAAGTTTAATTTTAAAATTTTTTGAACTCGTTCTTTATAATATTCAATGGCACCACGACAAAATAAAATATAATCGTGACGCAATTTTATCGGTTAGAATGTCAATCAATTTAATTTCTAGAAATTCTTTTCAATCAATTTAATTTCTAGAAATTAGAATATTTTATGTTCAATTCGGAATTTTTGTACTAAATTGCGATGACTCCTTTAAACATTTTACCGATTACGATTATACATATGCAATTTCTTGGATACAATTTCTGACATTTTGATAGTTTCAGTTTTCAGATAAGTGGTTGTTCTCTTATTAGAGTCACGTAATTCCTTTTTGAATTTTAATTATTCTTAAAAATTGTAAAATTTGTATTTCCTAGGATTTTTAAATGTTTAGTATTATACATTTTCGAATTTGTATTTAAATTAATGCTAAAAATGTTTGACTCGTTCTTTATAATATTCAATGGTACTGCTACAAAATGAAATCGAGTCATTCCATTTTATTTTGTAATCAGCAAGAACCGGATGAGGGAACGCCAAGTTACAAAACAATCGCCTTTCTATCGGTTAATTCTTTTATAAGTTTTCAACCAAATTTGCGATTTTTAAAATTTGAAAATATTTCAACCATATTTTGATTTTAATTTTTTGAAATTTAAAATTTTATGATAGTGAGAATTTTAACTGAAATCAAATATTAATATTTTTAGAAAGAGAAGTTTAGTTGTTTGTATTAAATCAATAAGATTCTTTCGGCTTTTTATAGACACAATATATTAATAATAATGGCATTCACAACATTTTCGACTTGTTAATCAGAAAAATGAAGAGGCCAGTCATATATAATATATCTACAAAAAAAAAAAAGTAGAAATATCAAAATCCCCCCGTATTTTAACCCCAGAGTTAATACAAAATGTATTTTGACTCTAAAAAAGAAAACCTTTCCTTGCGTTTTCTGTGGGTAGTTTGGTTTCGTACTGATAATCTCAAAACAAAAAGTTCGATCTACTCATTAGGTAGCTACGACCAAACTACAAAAATACAATTCCAACTCCATACTTTAAGTATGAAGCAAGATACATTTTGTATTAACTCTGGGGTTAAAGTATGGGGGGATTTTGATATTTCTACTTTTTTTTTTGGTAGATATATTATATATGACTGGCCTCTTCATTTTTCTGATTAACAAGTCGAAAATGTTGTGAATGCCATTATTATTAATATATTGTGTCTATAAAAAGCCGAAAGAATCTTATTGATTTAATACACACAACTAAACTTCTCTTTCTATTATTCGTGTTGGCATAAAACACACAGAAATGAAAAGTTTTCCTTGTGTTTTTGATTTGGTGAATTTATTTATAATTCGCTAAGTCAACTACACTCTTGCTTCATACTTAAAGTATGGAGTTGGAATTGTATTTTTGTAGTTTGGTCGTAGCTACCTGATGAGTAGATCGAACTTTTTGTTTTGAGATTATCAGTACGAAACCAAACTACCCACAGAAAATGCAAGGAAAGGTTTTCTTTTTTAGAGTCAAAATACATTTTGTATTAACTCTGGGGTTAAAGTACGGGGGGATTTTGATATTTCTACTTTTTTTTTGGTAGATATATTATAAATGACTGGCCTCTTCATTTTTCTGATTAACAAGTCGAAAATGTTGTGAATGCCATTATTATTAATATATTGTGTCTATAAAAAGCCGAAAGAATCTTATTGATTAATATTTTTTTAACAATCACAAAATTCTGACCGCTTTTATCTAACTTTGAATTTGAGTATTGAAATTATATAAATCCAATTAACCATTTAAATTTTTACCGGTTTCCTATAAATGGAAAAATCTTCATTTTTGACTTAACATATTTTTAAAAATGTCGAGTTTCAAATCTAAAATTTTTAAATACCAAAAAATTTCATGCGGTAAATTTTAAAATATATAACGTAAAAAATCCGATAACAATCAGAAATATTAAAATTTTAAAAATTTTCAAATTAAATATGATTTCGACTCTGATATTCGAAACTGAATTTCGGCTGTTTAATTTAAATTTTTTTTCGAAATTTTAAAGGTTTTGTGGAACAATTTTGTGATGTTGAATATCGAATTTTTAATATGAATTTTAAAGAGAATTTTGAGAATTTAATTTTTGTTTCTGACCATTTCAAGATTTTTATTGTACGAATTTCGAAATTTGAAGTTTTTGAGGTATCGATTTTTACAAAACTGAAATTTGAATATTTTATATTCAATTCTGAATTTAGATGTCTCTACAAAATAAAATCGAGTCATGCCGCTTTTACTTGTAAACAGTGAGAATCGGATGTGAGAATGCCTAAAAATTTCTAGAAATTATTTATGTAGTAGTTAGTAGTAGTTCTACCAAATTTTTGTAAATGGAAAATTTATTACTAAATTTTAAATTTTTTGAATATATTAATAATTCGTGTTTTGACACTTAAAATTTTAAGATCAGAAATTGAGAATCTCATCTGAAATTAAATTTTAATGTAAATTTCAGCAATCACAGAATTCTAACCACATTTTTTTTTTGAATACTGAAATTCTATAAAATTAAGCATCCAAATTTTAACCAGTTTGGCAGATCACAACAGCCTTTTCATTTTTATTAGCTGTTAGTGGCTTGTTTTAGAATTATAATTTGCTTTACAAATTTTAAAATTTAAGAATATTTTGTAAAATTTTAAATCTTATTTCGAGAAGTTAAAGAATTTGTAAATTTTTAGTATCAAATTCTGAAATATCAACGTCCAGCCTTTACGAATTTAATTCATGTCAGTTTTGCTTAAGAACAGCTGAAACTGAATACGTGAACGGAACCCAATCTATCGATTAGAATACGACATCCAATTGAATTTCTAGAAATTAGTTTTTCTGCCAAATATTAGTAAATATCAAATTTTGAATTTCATATTAATCGAACCTGAAATCCACTTAAATTTTTAAGTAAGGGCGCTATTCATTCCACCAAAGCTTTTTTAATTTTTTACATTCTGAGATTATGGACGCGCCCGATTTCTGTGAGAAATAATTTTTCTGTGATAAATTAATGTTGAACTGTACGCAACCAAATTATCATAGCACCGGTGTGTAATAATTTTGACATGTCCGAAATAATTATTGTTTCTGCGCCAGTGAAGTATGTTGATTTTAGTAACAAGATTTTTGTATTGATGAAAATAAATTTACGACCAGTAAATTTATATTCGTTCGTAAAAGTGATCATGCATGCCTTTATTCTGTTCTTTTTAATCATTTTGTGAGCAATTTATTCGTTTTTGTGCTGTACCAAAATTTGTGTAATATTGTATCAATAGTATTATCTGCAATACCTAATTTTTTCTTATAAGTACATAATTCCTAAATTCATTGCCATTACATCGTTAAATGATGTTTTTTTTATTATTAATATACAACAAATGTTGTTGATCAACTAACAATTTTATTTGTTTAAAAATACTAAATTTTCAGTTAGCGCGCCTCAAATTTCTTTCATTTTTATTGTGAATATGGTGGTGATCCGTAGATTTCTTTATTGGGGTTAAAATTTAAAAAAAAAAATGATCTAGGCGCTATTTTAGTGTTATTGTATTATTCTCCAAGCATTATCTGTGAAATTTATTATGTCAAAATTATTTCAGTATTCGGACAGCAAATGAACTTATTTCAAATGTGGAAGAGAAAATTATTTAACTAATGTCAAATTTATCACAGAAAAATTATTTCTCACAGAAATCGGACGCGTCCTATGTTTTTAAATTCTATGAACAATTTCAAAATGTGTTTGAATTAGTCTGAAATTACGCCCTAAAGTCAGAAATCCGTGGTCGCCTCCCAAAACCGTAACACAGGACCACTATGTCAAAACTATAAATGAAGCATACACCTTGACAAAATTAAAATGTATACCTAAACTTGTCTCAATTTCGGCCAAGGGAGTAATAAAAAATGCTATGACCGAATGTTGTAAATACAATAAATAAATTAAAACCTACCAGTTAAAACTGTTCATTTAACTTAAGCCTATTTACGACATTTTTAATATTCCGGCTTAACTAAATATTCCAACTTTACTTACTTTGAACTTCTATCTAAAACCTAATTTAAATTAGTACTCAAGATTCCATTTTTTTTGTAGTTTTAAGGAAACTTTAGAAAACGGTCCTAAGCTAGAATTTTAAGTCTGTGATAAAAGCGAATTCCATTATAATTACATGACACGTCACTGAAGTTATATTTTGCCTAAGTAGTTACGACTTACGAATTTTTAAACTTAAATAAATATTTATTGGTTTGGAAATCAAACTGAAAATTCGTTTAAATTTTCTCAAAGGAAACACAATTTTGAATATGATTTTATTAGAATTAAAACTTAAACATACTAAAATGTTTTAATGGACTAAAATTTTCGAATTTCACAAAGTTGGTAAAATTCAGAAATTTCAATCAAAAATGATTTTTAAAAATTTTGGTTTTATGAAAAATTCCGAGACATTTCTATAAAATGTGAATTATTCCGAATTTTGAAACTGATGCTTGATTACAATTGATGCTGATTACAATAGGAATTGTAAAATCTTTAAAACACAACTCTGAGGAGGTTCATTCAGTCCAAACATATTCTTGTTTTCCATTATTGTATACCACATTTTCCATTGTTGTATACCACAATCGTAATTCGTAACATTTTAACTTGTAATAAAAATGGAATGCGTAATTGGTTGTCACCCGTGGCATCACTCTGTGATAATCTGGAACTATGAAAATTTAACTTATTTCGAAAATTTTATTGAACATTTTTGAAATTTCGTTTTTTTTTTGAAACTATGCAATTCGCTAATTGTCTATATACTAATATACTTTTCTATATACTTTTGAATTGTAATCCTCGTAAAATTCTACGCCTTTTAACCGTAACAACAAATTTAGTTTGCCCAGCTAAAATCAATTTTGGCAAAATTAAAAATTTGTCCTGAACTTAATAAGGCTCGAAATATAGATCAAGTCAACAAAATAACCTTCTTAAATTAAGAATATATGCAGCCCAATTTTATTCCAGTGTTGGAAACAAAAAATAAGCCTCTGTCTCGGCGATAATCTTCTCAAGCGATTTTAATTGCTCTCCCCCCCCCCCCCCCCGAGCCATTTTTTCATGTTTGGAAACAAGAAAAGTCACAAGGAGAGGCCAAACCTGGTAAATACTGTGAATGAGGTAGTAATTCAAAGCATAATTCGAAGAATTTGGGCACTGGCACCTCCGGACGAGTCTTGGACTATACATTTTCTGGTGTATATCAAGTATCGCGACATTTCGAATTTTTTCGGATTTATCTGGTCACAAATTCGCAAGTGGCCTGAAAATCATTTGGCCGTATTTCGTTAATTTTTGTTTAAAATCTAAGGTTTTAGCTCTGAGAATTTCATATCAGAACTCAACAAATTTAAGGTAACTCTTGATAACAAGGGTTAATAGTCGCCTTTGTTGGTAAAGAATAACGAATATTAGAGCTGTAACTTGATGGTTCTCGATTGACTATTGTATGATGAAAATATGTGACGACAAAAAGTGAAATTTAGAATTAGTTCAAATTGGTCAAAATTAAGACTTAAATTAGCCATAAAATGCTGCCTAAATTAAAATTTAGAGCTGAACTTAGGCATCAAACTAAACCAACGAGACCAGCTAGGCGACATTATGATATGTAGTGAGTGTTTTCCAGTTTGAAAAATCGGTAAAATTACCAAACATATTGTAAGTTCAATTAAACAAAGTATCGCTTAAGCCGTTGATTTAACCTAAGATAAACTTTTTCAGTGGCTTTGAACTTCCGGTTAAACTACTAATATTTATATTACTTAACTTAGTCAAAGTCTTCCAAACTTTATTCTTTGAAGCTTTCCTTAAGTAATTTAGACAAGATTATAAAAATTAAAAGTTACTTAATTTAGTGGCTTGCAAAAAGTCTTAACGTGTTAAGCAAATTAGTGCTTTTGTAGCTGAACGTGGTTCAAAGCAATTAAAGTTTGAAATTTTACTCAATCAATTGGTTGGTTTAAGGTGTAAATTGTGAACCTAAAGATTAGAATTTTATAATTTGTCAGTGGTTTAAATAGTGTTGATCAATTCATTTAAGCAATATTAAGCCACTGAAATTCAACAACTTTTAAAATTTATTTTATTTGACTTAAGACTTGTGGTAAGCTCATAAATATAAATGACTTAAGGCTAGTTTATGTCACCAATCGTATTTCCCAGTGAATATCATAATTTTAGGCCATTACATTTAAAGTGACTTAAGTTAAGCCATATGACTTTAATAGACAAAAACTACTAATTTTATTTATAAAATCTGGTTCAATAAAATGTAGTGTCGAATACATTGGAATCAGGCACTAAATCATAATTTAAGTGACGTAACACAGTTTATCACTTCCGAAACTTAAGTTTAAGCCAATAAAAAGTATCCACTTAACTCATTAACTATATAGGTACACGGTTAAATTTTTGAAAAGTACAAGTAAAATGATGGCTTAACTTAAGCCTCTATCAATATTTGATTTTTGACTAAACTATTTGACCTCCAGTTATGTTAAACTTAATTTGTTGTAATTCTGAAATTAAACTTAGCTTTTATTGAGCAGTCGCAATCCCTTTCAATTTCTTTTTTTAAAATTGTAAACCATTTGAGGTTTAAGCTAAGTCAAGTGACTTAAACAAAATTAAGTTACATCAAAATTTATTTTGTGGCTTATCTAATTTAACACTGTTATTACTAAGATTAGCCTGCCACGGAACCAACAAATTTGTACCTAAAGTATAAACTAGTACAAATACACACTTTAAACCGACTTAAGTTAAGCCATATGACTTAAGTCGACAAGTAATCACATTTTTCAATAAAATCTAGTTTATATTCGTGCTCCGTCTAATATAGTCTCACATGCATACATTGTGATCAAAGCACTAAATCATAATTTAAGTCATAACTAATGTCATAAAATGTGCAACAATTTTTTTTTTTTGCGATCATCACACCACGACACACAACCGCAACAAATTATAAACCGCCCATATAAAATATTGTGTGTTGAGTAGCGTACGCACGATAAATTAAAATTAATTAAAATCAATTTTGAAACCAATTGACATTTCAATCTTGATAAAAACATTTAATTAATTTTTTTTTGTTCATTCTGTCTCATTCTCTCGCACATAAAATAATTTAGTTCACTCATTAATAATTTTCGCGTAAATCGCATTGTCGTCATTTTTAAATTGTTCGAGGTGTTGAGAATATTATTTGAAACAAGTTTTTGATTTTAGAAAAATTATTACCAGCGCTAGCTATTATTATTAATTTCCATAAATTAAATTAAATAACAAATACTAAATATTTGTATACAATTGAAATTGTACTTAAATAAAAAATAAATTACGTGAGAATATATAAGAAAATCATCATCCGGCCTTTAAAATTTGTAAAAAAACTTTTAATTTCTTGCAATTTAAACAAAAATAAAACATTTTATTAATATTATTAATATTGTTGTTGTTGTATAAAATTCAATAAGTTGTAAACTAAATAATAATCAACAAGACATGTATGTATGTAAGAAGTACACAACCAGTAAGAAGTTTACAAAGAAAATTTATTTATAAAATATAAATAAGAAAACAGAAGCATAATAAATGTGCCATCTTTCAGCTTATTTCTACTGTGTATATATGTATGTGTGTGTGTATGTATAAAAAATAAATAAACGATATAAATTTTATCGTCTTAAGACGCGATTCTTAAGATTTTTTTTTTATTAAATCAATCCGCTCCTGGACAAAACTTAACTTTCTATTTTTATCATTCTAATATTTATTTTTATTTTTAATAAACTCCAGGTACATTAATAATTTTTTTTTTCTTTTTTATTTCAGATAACGATCGTTAAGAAACAGAAGTCTTGATATTTTTTGGGTTCCCTTAATAAAAATGGGTAAAAAATGTCATCCAAAAATATTTAATGATCATAAATTAAAATTTCATATTTTTTGTTGGTTAACACTAATTGGGATTTTTAAATATTTTTTATAATTAGCGTATTTTAGACATACTTTGATTTTATGTTAATTTTAAATTATGAATTATAAAAATAAAAAAATGGCTGGAACGAGACATGATTTAAAGTCCGTTGGTATACCGTGAGAATTGTAGCTTAAATACATAGTTTGGTTCGGGTTTTGTTTCACCAAATTATTTAATTTTCAAATTCATATCGTTTTCAAAATATTTTATTTAATACTGAGTGATAGACTGTTTCACATAAAATAAATAAAAATTCAAATGGGATGCTATATTGATATGAACCAATCAGAGAGAGTATAAATTCCAGACTATTTTTGCTCTCTGATTTTACATAACTTACAGTGATATTTTTTGTAAAAAATGTATTTTGAAATAATATGTCGCTTTCTTTTGATCACAGCACGATAATCAATCAACAAAATTTGCAGTACATTATATACCCAACTACCATGTTTATAAAAAGATCAAAAGTTATCGAAAAACAATCAAATCGTATAGTGTGTGCGCGCTACCGCCATAACATAATCGAAAAAGGTGATTAATTATTGTAAACCGCGCGCGCGGTTGCTTATTTGTTGTCGCCGAATCGATTTTTTAATTAATTTAGTTAGTTTTGGTTTTATTTGTTATTATAAGGAACCGTTAACGAAATATCGCGCGTTATAACAATATCTATAAACTGGCGACAATCTAATGAACAAAATTCATGATCATGCATAATAAGTCAATATAGCGGGGTGGAAAGGCGGCGATTTTTTATATGAATGAGGTGGTTGGCTGTTTTTAATTTTATTTCTTATACTCGATACTTATAAAACAAAACCAAAAAAAAACGTGACTATGATAAATTATATTCAATCACCCACCCACATCCTACAAAAATTTTTTTTTTTTTTTTGAACTCATTATGATTGGGAAAATATAGTTGACAACAACAACAATTATTATTTTTTTGTTGAAATTAAGATAAAACACGTAGCTTTTATTTTTTTTGATTGAATATAATGAATAATTAAAATTCTGTGCGCTTGAGAGTTTTGTTTGATTTTCAAGAGGCGGGGGGGATATACATACATACGTATAAGACACCTACAAATTGATATTTTATTATGGGTATATATATATGGATTTGGTTCGTCCTACGTCTTAATGCGTGACATTTTCGTGAAAACCAAAAAAAAATGAAGAGGGCGGCGACACTTAAGCCAATCATTATAAATAATCATGTAATTAGGTGATAAACTTGACATGGGTACCGATGTAACCTCTTTTATTGCGAGAGCACAAAACAATATCCAATTGTATATATAATAACAATAGTAATAATCACAATATAATAATAATCCATTAAAACATTGCTTTTATTTTTTGTTTATATATTTCTTTAACAATCTACACAATATAACTGTCACTTTAGGTTTTCTTGAAAATATTCTTATATTTTATTTAAAAATATTCACAAAATGCTTTATTTTTTAAATGTATTTTCCTTTCATTCAATCTGAATCCCCAATTGAATATTTTATTATTCTTTTGTATTTAAAAAAATAAAAAATAAAAATAAATAAATAAAATACGAAAATAATAAGAAACAGCAGTTTCCTTTACTCCATTTTTTATTTTTATATTATACGTACACATAAATAAATAATACATTATTTTATTATTATTATTATTATTAATAAAATTATAAATAAATATTTTGTCAGAAATGCATCATGTCGTCTTGTATATTGTTGTTATTCTGCGCCGCGAATGCATTTCGTACAATTCGCGTAATTTTTTATTTTTTTGTTATTTTTGAGTACAATTGTTATAAAGTCTTGAATTTTTAAGAAATACACACAAAAAAATAATAAAATAAAAATTCCCACGACATTAAATACTAATTATGGTCGATGAAGTCAGAGCGAATATAGCGCGCAGAGGAGAAGATTATTGTATGTATATACGAAATAAAATTTGAAATCAAAATGGATAAAAATAATAATAACACAATTAAATTTAATGATTACAATAAATATAAGTACGTACAGGTGGAATCGTTAATTTTAGTACCCAACGGCTTTTTTTATAAATATTCAGTGCGCCTGTACTTCCTTTACCAAATAAAAAATTAATAAGCCTTTAAGTTGCAAAAGTACAACAAACACAATAAAAAGGTGTGTATGTTCTATACTATATTGTTCGTTTGATTAAAATGTCATTTAAATTATGTCAAAAAAAAATAATTATGAGGTACGCGATCAAACCCTCGAAAGGGCATTCATTTTTTTATAACAATTTACTTATTTAAGGCTAATTCACTCAAAACATTAAATTTCACTCAGTATATATAAAATATCATGTTAAACAAGTAAAAAAAAGCTTTTGTGACCTCTCATGTAAAGAGGTTTTCTGCGCTTTCAACATGAATCTTTATATTTAGTAAAATCAGAATTGCGTACCTAACTTTTACATAAAGCTCTGATTACAATAATATTTTATTAAGCTTATTTTGCATATTAATTGAATGCTTACCAATCAATTTATTTAAAAGCTCATAAAGCCGATTGTTTTTTTGGAAGAGCTTTGCCCCTGAATAAATGACTCGCAATGAATGTCACACAAAGAGCACAAACATTTCTTCCACCACTTAAAGCTTCCTAAGCAAAAAGTTCAGGAGATATTAAATTAAAAATATAAGCTCCTCTACACTACTTTAACAGCGGTAGTTTGAATAAACTTAAAAATTGTTTAATTTTTCATTATATAAGCTTTTACCAAGCTATATTATTATTTAATCTTCATTTACCGATTTAAAGCTTTTTGTAACAATTTACAAGAGCTTTCAATTTGATTTTTTAATTTTGTTTCAAGAGAACCTCAACTTTTAAAGCTCACAAAATTTAAGAGAATTTAAACTTAATGCCTAATGATAATGATGTGGTGGCTCTAAAGCTCCTAAATGTTTTTATTATTAACGTGTTCCGTGTAAGTTGTTTGTTAAAAATTAATATTTATCTACCTTTTACTAAGTTTCTAGAAGCTCATATAACTTCAGGCTTAATTTAATTTTTTTAATGTGGTTGCGAAAATATTTAAAATTATCAGTTTTTGATCACTCGACTTGCACTTAATCGAAAAAGCTTTTCGAGATTTCCACAATTTTCTATTTTTATAGTTGAAAACATTACCACTAAATTAACATTCAACATTCAAGCAATTTACTAAATTTAATTCTATTTTTTATTCTGGCAGAAAGCTAGTGATAAGAAAAGCTCATATACAATTTTTGTTAAAATTGTAATGGAATGGAATGGTTGTGAAATTGTTTCATAAAAAAGTTGGATTTTTTTTTTGGTAACTAAAAAGCTCATAAAGCTCAATGGTTAGTTAAATAAGTTACATGTGAATTCAGTGAATTAAAAGTGTAGTTCAGGTTTGACATTTAAAGTTTTTTTTTTACCATTAGCATTTTATATTTCTGACTTCTGGTGCTTTCGGTTATTTGTCGAGCTAAGGTTAGTATGGTGGCTTGAATGGGAGTAAATTCATTCCGCGCTGGAAATAATTTGCATACCAGATTTGGAAATATTGTGTATTGCATCAGCAAGGATAAATTAGGTGTGAAAGTTTGACAGCGACGATAAAGAAGGGAGGTTAATTTGGCCCACGAAGCCGAAAAAAAGCTATATCGAAATTAAATTAAAGCATAAAAAAGGAAAAGTCCAGTAAAGGTAAGGATTGTATCTATCATTCGTGTAACCGGGTGGGATAAAACAATTGGGGAAAAACAACCCCAATTTTAGTTAGGTGTGGCGAAAAATCGGAAATTAAAACAAAACAAAATTTATCCAATCGCTTTTACCAACGGTGAAATCCAGTTACCACCTAGTATTGTGGTATTCGAAGAACATCAATCTGGTAATTAGTGCCTATAGTCAGCGGATAATAACAAGGGTCCATATCGCTGTATTGTAGAGGTAAAGGGTGACGTCTCATTGAACTGAGAACGTAAAAGTAGTTAATCGAATTTCCAGCTCATCCACCATCAAAACGGGAAACATTCATCATTTACTGGAATATCACCATTTATTTTGAGTTAATTGTATTGCTGATTTTTTGTTTAAATTCATTAAATTTGGTGTGCGATCTGACCAGAGGTGTGAATACTCACCTCGTGATTGTATTTTCTCTCGTTTTAGTTGCAGTCGGCGTGCTCGAAGAGCTCTCCGTGCGCAACGACAGCCTGATCATCGCAGAAAATTTGCAAATATGCGGCGTGAATGCATAATACGCTTGTTTTGTTTTTAGAGAATATCCAGTCCTCTGCAGCTTACTAGCCTCTGGTAGACACGGCTAATTCACACCTCTAGACTGCGCGTTAGCCAGGCAAATGCTGCATGCTGTGATCCAGGTGGATTCTGATAACGGGCTACCGACCCGTGTAGATCAGCTCGTTACAAGCTTTCATGCGCTTTCAATATAAATTAGTAAGTTAAGACCCTAAAACCGATCAACTGTCCGTCCTACCACCTCTCTTGATTTTATGTTGTCTTCAAAAGCTTTGTGCATGAGAAAACCAGTTCCTGTTTCCAGATCATTAAATCTTGTAAATATCGCGATCAACTGTCCGTCCTACCACCTCTCTTGATTTTATGTTGTCTTCAAAAGCTTTGTGCATGAGAAAACCAGTTCCTGTTTCCAGAGCATTAAATCTTGTAAATATCGCTTGTTCATTTAATGATTTCAATAAAAAGTTCGAAAACAATATATGCCAATCTAACAATTTTTATTTGCTAAAAGCTCAACAAAAGCTTAATGGGCTCATATAAATGTAAAGTTAATAAATTAAAAATAAAACGTAATGTGTAAATTTTCCAATTAATTTGCCATTAAATAGATGAAAACTTGACAATCGGGTTTTCGGAACCTTTTAAAGCTTTTTTATTTTTTCCTGATATTCATCTAAATAAGCATCACGTTAAATTTTAAAGGTTTCATTTTAATACTATGCTTTATATTGCTTGCATTAATAAATCTGTCCCGTAAATTTTTTTGTTAGAATTTTAGCTATTCAAAAAAGAAAGGTGCTGGATCAAAAAAAATTATTAAAAATCAAATGAGGCTTAAAAAGCATTTAAGTTATTTCTAATGATATTTAATGATGTACAGACCAAGGCTTCTGAATTGATTATTTGCAATAATTATTTCAATTTTTAAAGCTTACATACGTTTTAAAATTATACCACTAGGTACAACATTAGAAAGTTCATTAATTTCTCGGATAACATTTAATTTATTTATCTATATTTCTAAAGATTTTTAAAGCTTTGTTAAATTAACAGTTATAATTTAAAGCTAAGTATTACAAATTTATTAAGATTTTCAAAAATTAGTTACAACGGGTAGTTTTATATGCCGTGTAATGTAAATGTACTGCTTTTATCTAAACAACTTAGAAGAGCTTCCAATTTAATTTTTAATTTTGCTTCAAGAGAACCGTAATTCTTAATACTAAATCCAAGTTTAATGTGCTTTAAACGTAATATAATTATAATTATAATGATGTGGTGGCTTAAAGCTTAATAAATAGACTGGAAATTAATATGTAAAAGCTCCTAAATAATTTTGTTATTAACGTCTTCTGTATAAGCTTTGTGGTAGTTTCTAAAAGCTCATATTACTTTCGGTTTAATTAATTTTTTTAAATGTGGTCGCGGTTCTATTAAAAATTAGCCCTTTTTTTATCATTCAACTTACGCTTAATCAAAAAAGCTTTTCTATATTTGTAGTTTAAAACACTACCACTAAATTAACATCCAACATTCTGAGTATAAAATTTACTAAGTCTAATTCTATTTTTTATTTTGGAATAACATTCTTGAAGTGAAAAGCTTTCATGATAAGTTGAAACAGTTTTCTTTGGTAACTGAAAACCTCATAAAGCTTCCTGCTTTGTTAAATAAATTAATTATGAATTAAATGTCCAGTTAAGATTTGGATTTTAAACTTTTTTCTAGCATTAGCTGACCTCATTCCCGAATTATGTTGCTTTCAGCTATTTACCGAGTTAAGTTTAGTACTGGCTTGAATGGGAATAAATTCAATCCGCACTGGAAATAACTTTCATACTTTATGTGGAAATATTGTTTGTTTCAGTCTCCGGTCCACGCAAAAAAAAATCATCAAATGTAAATTGAATATTTTATGATAAACATAAAATTAAAGACTATTAGCTTAATCTGAAAATATCTACGTCATTTTTACGGAGCTTTCCTGCGCTTTAAATATAAATATTAAGAGTATTTTAAGATTCAAAAATCGATCGACAGCCCTACCTAATCCCTCGCCTTTATTGTGTTTTAAAAAGCTTTGTTTATGTTTACAATAGCTTATAATAAAACGAGGTTAAGGAACACATAAAAGTTCCGTAGAAAGTTAAAAAGCCAATTCCCCTTTTCAGAGCTTTAAATCTTGTAAATATTCCTAGTTCATGTGAAGGTTTCAATAAAATACTTTGAGAACAATATGAATGTGCCAATCTAACTATTTTTAAAGCTCATATTTACAAACTTAGATTATTGTACAATTTTCTTTTACTCAGATTTTCATAACCTCTTAAAGTTTCTTTATTTTATTTTTTTCTTACATTCATCTAAATAAGCATCACGTTAAATTTTAAAAATTTGATTTCAACACTGAGCTTCAATAATTTATTGCTTTCATTAACATATCTGTCCCGTAAATATAATTGTTAGAATTTTAGCTATTTAAACAAGAAAGGTGCTGGATCAGGAAAAGTTATTAAAAATCAAATAAGTTAAGCCTCATTCATCGCTAGGTTCAACAATCGAAAGTTCATAAATTTCTCAAATAATATTTAATCTATTTATTTACATTTCTAAAGCTTATAAAAGCTTCATTAAATTAACAGTCATAATTTAGAGCTCAGTTTTGCAAATTTATTAAGCTTTCCAAAAATTATTTACAACGGGTAGTTTTAAATGCCGTATAATGTAATTGTACTCGTTTTACCTAAACAACTTACAAGAACTTCCGATTTAACTTTTCATTTTGTTTCAAGAGACCTTATTCATTAAAACTCAATCCTTGTTTAAAGGGCTTTAAAGTTAATGTCATTATCATTATATAACGATAAAGCTTAATAAATAAATAAACTGGAAATTAATATTTAAAAGCTCCTACACATTTTTATTCTTAACCCTCTCAAACGCCTTGTACAATATATTGTACATCAACTTTCGATTCATCGCTTCGACCAACCGTAATTTTTAATTTTTGTCTCATTTCTCTTGTGCGATCGTTCTCTTATGTATTTATGTTCACACTACAGTTTTATGAGCAATCCCATATCATAGCAGTACCTAATTGTGCTACGTATTTTATTTTTGGAAGAAAGTCAATTTTAAATGGCGTTTGAAAGGGTTAACGTCTTCTGTATAAGCTTTTTGTTAGTTTCTAAAAGCTCTTATTACTTCCGGCTTAATTAATTTTGTTAAATGTGGTCGCGTAAATATTGAACATTAGCCTTTTTTATCACTCAACTTGCGCCTAATCGAAAAAGCTTTTCTATATTTGTAGTTGAAAACATTACCAATATATTAACATTCAACATTCTGAGTATAAAATTTACAAAATCGAATTCTATCTTTTATTTTAGAAAAACATCCTTGAAGTGGAAAGCTTTCATGATAAATTGAAATAATTTTCTTTGGTAATTGAAAAGCTTTTTGTCCGAGCTTTTCCGCGGTTTAAATATAAATACTTTAAGTATTTTAAGATTCAAAAATCGATCAACCGTCCTACCATACCCCTTGCCTTTACGGTGTTTTTAAAAGCTTTGTTTATGTTTACAAAAGTTTATAATAAAATGAGGTTAAGAAAAACATAAAATTTCTGTAGAAAGCTAGAAAATCAATTTCCCTTTTCAGAGCTTTAAATCTTGTAAATATTCCTAGTGCGTGTGAAGGTTTCAATAAAATAGTTTGAAAACAATACATGCCAATGTAACTATTTTTTAAGCTCACATTTACAAACTTAGATTACTGTACAATGTTTCGTTTATTCGGGTTTTCAACACCTCTTAAAGTTTCCTTATTTTATTTTTTGCTGATATTCATCTAAATAAGCAACACGTTAAATTTTAAAGGTTTGATTTTTACACTGAGCTTCAATAATTTACTGCTTTCTTTAATAAATCTGTCCCGTAAATTTAATTGTTAGAATTTTAGCTATTTAACCAAGAAAGGTGCTGGATCAGGAAAAGTTATTCAAAATCAAATAATTTAAGCCACATTGATTGCTAGGTTTAACAGTCGAAAGTTCATACATTTCTCGGATTATATTTAATGTTTTTATTTACATTTCTAAAGCTTATAAAAGCTGTGTTAAATTAACAGTCATAATTTAGAGCTCAATTTTGCAAATTTATTAAGCTTTGTAAACAATTTACATGAGCTTGCAATTTAATTTTTAATTTTGCTTCAAGAGAACCTCAATCATTAAAACTCAATCCAAGTTTAATGGGCTTTAAACTTAATGCCTGTCATTAACATTATAATGATGTGGTGGCTTAAAGCTTAATAAATAAACTGGAAATTAATATGTAAAAGCTCCTAAATATTTGTGTTATTAGCGTCTTCTGTATAAGCTTTTTGTTAATTTCTAAAAGCTTATATTACTTCCGTAAGCTGTTTTTTATCAGTCAAATTGTTTTTAATGTTGCGCATAAAACATCCTTGATGTGAAAAGCTTTCATGATAAGTTGAAATAGTTTTTTTTCGGTAACTGAAAACCTCATAAAGCTTCCTGCTTAGTTAAATAAATTAAATGTGAATTAAATGTCCAGTTAAGGTTTGGGTTTTAAATTTTAATTTTATACATTAATATTTTAATATAAAATTAAAAACTATTATCTTAATTTGAAAATATCTAAATCTTTTTTTCTAGAGCTTTTACGGGCTTTCAATATAAATATTAATTTCAATATAATAATTATCCCTCCACCCCTGTTACGGTGTTTTTAAAAGCTTTGTTTATGTTAACAAAAGCTTATAATAAAACGTGGTTAAGGAAAACATAACATCGTTTTATAAAAACAGGAAGTGGTTAAGGAAAACGTAACAAGCGTGTTATCAGATGAGTTCTGTATAAATCTAGAAAATCAATTCCTCTTTTCAGAGCTTCAAATCCTGTAGATATGTAAATATACCGAGTGCATGTGAAGGTTTCAATAAAATAGTTTGAAAACAATATATGCCAATCTAACTAGTTTTAAAGCTCATATTTACAAACTTTGATTATTGTACAATTTTTCTTTTACTCGGATTTTCACCTCTTAAACTTTCCTTATTTTATTTTTTTCTGAAATTCATCTAAATAAGCACCACGTTAAATTTTAAAGGTTTTATTTTAACACTGAGCTTCAATAATTTATTGCTTTCATTAAATCAGTCCCGTAAATTTAATTGTTAGAATTTTAGCTGTTTAAACAAGAAAGGTGCCCAATCATTTCTAATGACATTTAACGATGTCCATGCCAAGGCTTCTGAATTTATTATTTGCAATAATTATTTCAATTTGTAAAGCTTCTATACTTTTTAAAATTATACTTAGTGGTAGTAAAAAGTTCATAAATTTCTCAGATAATATTTAATGTATTTCTTTGCATTTATAAAGCTTATGAAAGCTATGTTAACAGTCAATTTTTGAGCCCAGCTTTGCAAATTTATTAAAATTTTGTAAAAATTTTTGCAACAGATATTTTTAAATGCCGTATAATGTAAATTTACTGCTTTTACCTAAACAATTTACAAGAGCTTTTAACCTAGTTTTGAATAGGGGCTTGTAACTTAATGTCTAATGATATTGATGTGGTGGTTTTAAAGATTAACCCTTTGGTTCGAAATGTACATAATAATGTAAATATTTTTTCTAAATATATATTATGCGTACACATATATTAGTATTAAAAAAGGACTGTTTGCACAAACGAAGAATATCTTTTTTTTTTTTGGTATCCCTCTGGGTTTCTGGTTAAATTTAATACCGTTTGTTTAAAATTGAGTAATTTGTGAACGAGAGTCCACGTGCAATTTTAACCTAGTAAGCTAACCAATTTTTAATTTTAATTTAGGGCAGTTAAAATTATTTTAAAATTCTAAATTTTTGCGTTTTGTTTATCATAAAAGTGTAAATATTGTTGTAGTTGATGTTTTGTTGTGGTCTGAGAAATAGTATTTTATATAAAAAGGTAAGAAATGTATTCAAACGCATAATTCAAATGCATAATTCGAACAAACAGTAATGTACATGATTTATCACATGTACATATTTATGTAGATGTTTATATTTTTGGTAACTTCTTTAAGAAAATTAATCGTAAGTATCGCACAGAGCAAGAAGTTATTGATATTCCTAGCACGTGTAGTTCCGATTTGGAAGATTTTGTTGGTACGGAAGGAAAGGAAATAGAAACGGTCCAAAAAATAACGAAATAAGGGAGGAAAACGCATATAAAGAAATAATAGAATTGGATTTAGAGCAAGACGCATTAGATTGTTTAGACGAAGATGAGGTTCCATAAATTAAAGAAATCAACGCTGCGGGCACCGTGACAGTGTAACAAGTGCTGATGGTAAAATAACCATTGTAAAATGGTTGGATATGGATACGAAGCCAATTGACGTTGCTTCAAACGTTGTGTGATTTGGGAGAGAGGATGAAGCCAAAAGATGAGGCAAACAGCCAAAATCATACGTATCTGTAAGACGGACAGAGATATTCAAGTTGTTGATTATTTAAGATGAACTTTTAGTTGCTACAGGACCTTCATTATTACCATAAAGTGACATCTTCGTTTGTTTACGCACTTTACAGATTACGCAGTTATTTCTTGTTGGTTAGAGTACAAGAAGGACTGCTATAAAAACAAAATAATCCAAAACAGTATTTTGGTTTTATTACATTTAAGGATTTATTTAGCTCAATCATTGGTACAAGCCAAAACGGATGCTAAAAAGCGCGGCCTTAAATTTAGAGAACGTGGAGCCAGGAAGCTCGTTTGACACAATACCGCAAGCAAAGCGAAACTTTGAGATGCAGTGCTTTAAAGAAGTTCAGCTAGATAGGTTCGACCACATGCCGTAACACGATCAAAGGAAATAAGCCAGTTGTATATATATTGTACATTTCTGCCTCAATAAAGACAGAAATTGGTTTGCTGAAATTTCACCGCAAGAATTAAATTTTGTCAATTTTTTTTTTATTACATGAGAATTTAAGGAAGCAGATTGTGAGAATTAAATCTGATTTATTTAATTTTTTATTTATAAATAAAAATGTTAATGAAAACCTAAATTAGAATATTAAATTTATAAAATAAATATATTTTTCTAACTATGAAATTAGTCAGTTTTATTTAATTTTTATTTGAGTTCCAATTAGGATAGTAACAACTTATCAGTTCGGAATGTACATATAACTGTACATTCTCTAAAATCATCCTTCATTGATTTTTTAATTTTTTTAACAAACATGACTTATTTAAGATGTATTTAGATAACAAAATAATTTTCCCGCCCTTCCAGAAAAAGTCCGAATGAAAGGGTTAATAACCCTAAAATTATTGTTTAAAACTAAATTACACAAAAAATGTTTACAATAAAAACATTTAGAAGGTTTTTATTGTGAGCATATTTAATGTAAGGTTTTTGATAAAAATTAACATTTTGTCTAGCTTTAATTTAATTTCCAAAAGCTCATATTACTTCCGGCTTAAGTTAAAAAATTTAATTAATATTTAAAATTAGCAGTGTTTTGATCACCCGACTTGCAGTTAATCGAAAAAGCTTCTCGAGCTTTTAACAATGTTACATTTCAATAGTTGAAAACATCACCACTAAGTGTGAAAACAATTTATGCCAATCTAACGATTTTTATTTGTGAAAAGGACTAAAGTTTAAAAATAAAAGCTCATTTTTACGAATTTAGACAAATTTACAATTTTTCTTATATCTACTCGGGTTTTCAAAACTTCTTAAGCTTCTTTCCTTTTTTTTCTGGCATTCTCCTAAATAAGCATCACGTTAAATTTTAAAGATTTTATTTTAACAATGAGCTTGAATATACCAATGCTTTCATTAATAAACCTGCCTGTAAATTTAATTGTTCAAATTTTAGCTATTTAAATAAGAAAATTATTGGATCAAGAAAGTTTAAGTTCTAAAAAATTAAATGCACCTTAAAAAGCTTTAAAGACATATATGATGATATTTAATGATGTCTAAGGCTTCTAATTTGATTATTTAAAATAAATATTTCAATTTTCAAAGCTCTTATACATTTTAAAATTAAAATCACTATGGATTTAAAGTTCAAAAAGCTCATATTTATTTTTATTTTATTTTATATCATAATTTAATGCCTTAAAAATAGTTTTATTTTCCAAAGCTTTATAGTTAAAAAATAGTAAAGCTTTTGTTTCATATTCCTGCATGAACTCAACTAATTACACTAACTTAATTTCTTAAGTTCCTGCACAGATATGCAGCAGTTCATAATCGATAGAATTAAAATCGATCGTTTTCCTGATCATTGAATGTAATACAAATAAAAATTAATAATTTGATGAATTAAATAGAAAAAGCTGTTCGAGCTTATCTGGCTTATTCGGGAATAACCTAATGTTTCAAATTAAAAAACATTTTTTGAATTTTATGGCTACAAATTTTACAAAAAAATAAACCTTCAATATTAGCTAAGCACAAAGCTGTAGTCATATATAAAAAGCTCAATTAAAGTTTTTAATGGTAAAAATCATTCCTAATTTATTTCAAGTAGACATATGATACATTTTCAAAGACTTTTACTTTAAATAATAAGTTCAACATCTAAACCTTTTTATTAACTTAAAGCTCAATAAATAACAAAGGACAGAAAGGAAGCTCATGTTTGAAAAACGTTAGCCACTCATAAATTATTTAATTAAATTCATTCTATGATAATTGAGTATTGAAAAGAAGAGAAAGCACAGCCATTTTGCATTTACCGTTCAGGCTTCCAAGTTTCTGGAGCTTTCACAGAACTTTTATTTTTAATTCCCAAACATTTAAGAGTAAAAGTCTTTAAAACAAATATACTTTTTGTGTTTTAAATTTGATGTTTAAGAAAGCTCCTTTCATAATAAGTCAATTTAAAAAAGCTTCAGTCACATTACACTTTAATTAGTAAACCCTTTTTTAAAATTGATTTAAATGCTTTCATCAATAATGTGATTTAGCAAAATTATTTTTCAAAAGCTCCAAAATTGATATTTTTAATAATTGTGAATTTAGGCTCAAATTTAATAATTAAGCCGGTGCGGCTATATATGATTGAACTTTTCCAAGTAATTTGTTTTATTGAAAAATTTGCCTAGGCTTGACCTTTCGGAAGCTCGCCTTAATTTAACCATACATATATCCGAAAATCATAGCAAAGTGTTTATATTTAGCTAGAAAACAAATATAGAATAGAACGAATTCTGACCTTTTCGCCCCCATTTGCTTGAGTTGATATACTAAAAAATTTCTCAAACCCACTCGAGGGTTAACAATTAATATATTACCTTCAAACGAATTATGTGCAACTAGAAAAAAAAAATTCCAATATAGGTGAAAGGTATAAAAATGCAATATGAAAACCAATATCATACAGACACACATACACATATAAACAGAGTGACAATAAAAACTACTTTATGCCTTGTTATTGCAAAACATAAACATAACATAAAAAAAAATTATTCATAATTTTTTATTTTTATAAAAAAACGAAATTGTTAACAAAACGCGAGAAGAATGAAAAAACGCATCAATATTCCTGGCACAATATGTACAAGCACAAAATTTTTATAAGAATCAGCTAACACGCCTCCCTATAAAATATTTTCTGTGTACATGACGGTATAGTTGCGTATTAGCTGTTGTTGTAAATAAATCGAACTTAACAAAAAAAAATAGTATTTTGTTTCATGAACACACAGACGTATCTATATAGAAGGGGGCTCAACCTCGTTAAAAATTTAACTTATAAGTCAATATCATCAAGATTGGGTTCAACGTACCCATATATATAATACAGATAAATATGAATATTTTATAAGAGGGGTATACAGAAGGCATATCCGCACCATCATTATTAGCAACTTACCAGTCTTCGTTTTGGTTTTATAAGCGGTCGATTTTGTCCATTCATTTTATAATATAATCCACATGCATTACACAAATAATGTCCGGTCCCGTCCCTTCGCCATAGCGGGGTTGATGTAGCACCACAATTAACACATTCTCTACCCTCTGGAAATAAAGAAAAAAACAAAAATCAAGAAAAACAAACATAAGTACAATAAAAAGCTCATAAAATAAAATTTATGTTGCATGACATGTCACATCGCACGCCATACAACTTATTCAATATTATTTAATTAGATTACATTAAATTTTTATTTTATTAGATTCTTCTGTATTTTTATTAGATTTTCTACGAACTAATTTATTTTTAAACCTAAACGTTCTTCTTACATCATATACACATACACAGACTATTATGTGTTAAATTCCATCATCATGTTTTTCCCAGTGACATGATATTGTAATAAAAAGCTATACGAAATATACGTACAACAAAACTATAAATGCAAAGTAGTTTTTTGGTTAATAAAAAAAAAATTAATGTAATGAAAATTAAATACGAGAGATCATAAAAAAATTTAGTATTTGTTTTTAATTAATTATGCGTTTCAAAAGAAGTTTTTATTATTTATCTTAATTCACGTTTTTCTGTTTTTTATTTTTGTTTGTCTTATTTTATTGATTTATATATAAAAGCGCACACGTTAAATACATAGAGGTAACGATGGTCAAATTGCTAGCAAGGAATACGACATTGTATTTTGGTCAACATATATAATTAAAGTGAGCTTGGTTGGTGAGGTGACCAGGGTGACAAGGTTATTTTCACTAAGCTATAGTCTAAAATTAAGAATTGCTAAAATCTTAGATATTTTGTCAAAAAAATTGGCGTTTAAGCTCTAAATAAAAAAGGTTTTAACAGAATTAGAGAGCTTTTTGACAATTTATTAAATCTATTGTCCATACTTGCCCAGTTGTGGCCAGAAGAAAATTACAATTTCTACGTTAAATTATATTAATTAGACAAGGGACATACAAGAAAAAGGTTTAAATTAGAATAAAAAATGGCCAGCTCACTAAATTTCGCACTAAAAGCGGTCAGCTCACTAAGTTCAAATATGTAAGCTCTTCGTTAAACATTTTAATACGTTATTTTATATTTACATTTTAATTTACAGGAAGTTTGAAATAGAAGCTTTTTGGAGAGCTTTTGGCTAAAATTTATTCAAAAATGAAGTTGATAACGATAAATAAGGCTGCTAATTTTCTCATCATTTTTTTTAGGCGCTCTGCCAAGTATTAAAAGGAAAACTGACAGTCTGTGATTATCAAGATTGAGAAACTCAAGCTATCACAGAATTACTTATAAATTTATGGCCTATATATTATTCAAGAATTTTGAAGCGATAAAGCCGTAACACAGAAACCACATGAGAAGAGATTTTTATCGTAAAAAGCTTTGAAATGAGTTTTCTGAGGCTACAAAATCCATTTACTGTCATACTTTACAAAAATAAATTTCTGGAAGCTTTTAAATAAGCTTTCTTTTATCTTTTATTGAATCGGGAGGAACTTTACAAACTGAATTTGCTGATTCAGTTAAGAAAATAAATGCTTTGTAGCTAGTTTGAAAAAGCTTTTAGTTACATACTTAAAAATTTTAAGGCAGACAAGTTAAAAATGTAAATTTTTATGTTCTGGAGGCATCAAGAGTAAAATTATGCTTTAACTAAAAGGTAATTTGAAAGCTTAATTAAAAATTTACTCAACAATTTGTTTTACTAAACCTTTCTAAATCTAAGCCCACAATACTTCCTAACAAAACCAAAGAGACTTGCCTAACGAAAGCTTTACGTTTGGAAAATAATCTTTTTTTAAGAGATTGAGCTTACAAACTTAATCAATTTTGGTAAAAATTTTAAAAGATCCAAATGAAAGCTGTGAATGAGTTTTTCAATATTTTAAATTTAAACATTTTGGGGGAAAAATGAAAAACTTTCATTTTTTAATATCTCCATCTAACAAAAGGTGTTTTGAAAAAATGTAAGCTCCTTAGTATGCCTTACGAGGAGCTTTTATCAACATGTTTGAATATGTAATAAAATAAGTAGGCAACATTGATTTAAGCCAACCAGATTCTGCATACGCAAAGGGTTAATAAGCCGACATTAGTACAATATCAAGCTTAAATAAAAAGCTTCTCGATTCGCTTTCCAACATTTTTCCAATTGTTGAGACAAGATAATTACACAAATTGGGTATATCAATGAATTTCTAGTTAATCTCTTACAAGTTAAAATAGTAAGCTTCTCATTGAATAAAAGCTGATCGTTGTGCTTTCAATGTATTTTGAAAGAAGCAAATAAATCGCTTCCGCAATAATTTTCAGCAAATGTTTTTTTTTAAATGCCAATGGAATTTTGATATAATTTCTGAGAAAATAAATTCCCTAAAAGCTCTATTAAAAGCTCACTTAACTCAACCAACAAATAATATTAAGTATTTGTAAAATTAAGTATTGTTATTAGTTATTTGAATTATGTATGTACATCTAATCCTTCATATGTTGCATGATGTTGCACCGCCACATTACGTGCAACACATGAAATTCTCCGTCTTACCTACATTGCATGCAAAATTTAATAGATTTTTATTCATATTATTCACATGCAAAATATATTAATATATTTTATATAAGAGAGTATATTAATTAATAAAATGTTAATTTTTAATTTAATTTAAACAAACAAATTAACACACAACAACAACAATTATAATATTAAATATTTTTTAGATTTTTTTTTTTTTTTTAATATTTATTAGTGGTTAAGACAAAGACACGTTGTGAGTTAAAAACGAAAAATTACAAACAAAAAAAAATTTTTAATAAATTAACAAAAATTAAAATAAAAAAAAATAAAAATAAAAATTGTGCTTTACAAAAAAATTTGTTTTAATTATGACTCATTTTTTCGGGTTTTGTATATCAAGTGTGCCGATCAATCATATTCTTGTTTGGCTGTATAAATACGTTAGAGATGATATTAGTTTGTTAGTAAAAAAAAAAATTTAGAATATTAGACTATAAAGAGATCACGAAGGTATTTCAAGTATTTCTGTTTTTTTTTTTTATTTGTATTTTGATTTTTAAACAGAGGTCATTCGAAACAGTTTAAGGTCGTGGTCAAAATATTTATTTATGGATTGTAAATTTATGTGTCAGATTGGGATGTTTTTTGTAGTCACACGTAAAAAAATATTTTTTCCCACAATAATGCACACTCTCCATTTAAAATTACTACCACTTTCTCGCCACTAAAATAAAATACACAACTCATTATGGCCCCTCGGGCGTCATATATATTTTTGAACAATTATCCAAACCACATTTATATTTGTATTCAATCAACACAAACCGCGACCAAATATGTTATATAAAAATACATAAAACCAAAAACACACAACAACAAATTCATTTATATAAATCGATCGTGATCGAATGTAACACCAAACAAATTAAAAACATAACACACAACATGTGAAAATTCATATAAATCATATTTCATACCTATATAGACATATTATAAAGCTCACAAACACAGTCGCACATTATTTTCGTTTCTTCTTAATTTTTTCGCGTATTGTATATACATATAATAGAGCAAAAGCAACAACAAAAAATCGCGAGATAAGAAGAAATATAAAAAAATGCTTATAAACCCCGCCCCATTCACAACACAACATTTTTTTATTTTTTTATTTAATTTATCG
Source organism: Tipula helvola (assembly GCA_963556165.1). NCBI lineage: Eukaryota > Metazoa > Arthropoda > Insecta > Diptera > Tipulidae > Tipula > Tipula helvola. The sequence goes on along the minus strand of OY744483.1, from coordinate 329,662,754 downwards.
ATATAAAATATTTAAATTATGGATAAAGCTTTTTATTGAGACGGTGGGAAACAAAAACAGCTTTTTTTCGTTTTTGTTGTGTACATAACTATCTACAGAGAGAGAGGATGGGGCTGTGATTGGATTGCGCGCGATATGACAACTAAATTTAATAAAAAAAAATTTTTTTTTTTTGGCAATAAATAAAATTATGACTGAAGATTTGATATGAACGATTCTCACGGATATAAATTTTCTTGTTAATTTAATGGCAAATAAATGAGCTGACTGTCAAACAGGTTAATAAATTAATAAACACGATATTTTGCCATATCTATATAGCCAAAATAAAATATGTAAACGATGATATGATATATTCGGAAGATTCCAATCACACGAATTATTTTTTTTTTGTTTGTTTTTGTTTATTTAATTAATTTATTTGTGTGCCGATTTGATAAAAGATTGGTTTAAGTGACTATCACGTATGTGTGTGTGTGTGCGTCAGTTAGTCTATTGTGTTTTGGGAATTTTTTTGTCGGTGCAGTACATGCAAATTACTACCGTACATTTCCGTTCAACATAAATTTGATTAGACATTTATGATATGACTCTATATGATTTCTAGCATTATTAAAGCTTATATACTTTAAGCTTAAACTATTAGAAATGAAGGATGTGAAACTGGTGTTTCACATTTTGAATATATTATGTCAAAGGTAAGATTTAAAAAATTAGAAAATTGTAATAGCTTCCGAAACTTGTCGCAGACATCTTACTTTAAGATTTATAAAAGTTCAAAAACATAACAAATTTTGGAACCGTTTAGAGAATTCTTCACAAGAAGCTTTTCTCGAAGAAGTGAAATGAAAAATATTTTGAAGATTTACTGAGCAAATAAATGTTTATCATAAATTACTTAAAGCTTTAAATAGAATTTTGTTTAAAAAACTTCGTAATCAAGTTTTACAATTTCGTTAGGTACTATTCCGCGAATTTCCAAAGTTTAAGTTTTTTACTAAGCGTAAATTCTTGAAAGCTTTTCGAGCTTTCTGATTAGTATATTCCAGGTTAAACGATTTGCTTCGGTCATTATAGTAACATATCCTTTTTCATTCTAAGTACTAAGGCCGATTTACGTAAGTCTTTAATGATCAAATTAAAATTTAACATCAATAACAGAAACCGCTCAAAAAGCTTCCAAATTTGGATTGACATTAATGCAAATTTCTTTATGAAACTTAATATTTTAAATTTGTTTAACGGTTTCAAAAGTTCTATATAGAAAATCGAAAAACGTCGTGCACATAAATTTAAAATATTAGAAGCTTTCAAAACAAGTTGTAAGCACGTTTAAGTTTGCAATCGGGTATCTGATGTTTAGATGAGGTCAAACTTTTAAAGCTCTAGATACTTCGCTCTAGATACTCTAGATCTTAGACTTCCAAAACTGAATTTGCCAAATAAACTGTTTACATCAGACACTTTGTTTGTATTATAGAACCATAAAGCTTTAGATTTTTATTTAGTTTTAAAAGCTTTAAAATTACTCAGAGCTCTTAAAGAATTTTAATTGTTTTAATATTTCCCAAAAAAGTTTTAGAAACTGTCGAAATTTTTTAATATTTTCACTACACACATTTAAAATATTAGAAGCTTTTAAAACAAGTTGTAAGCAAGTACAAGTTTAATGTGTTTTGGTTTAAAGATTATTTTGTTGTATTCTTGTTGTGTTTTAACTTTGCAACCTATTTAATCGGGTATCTGAACATAGATCATAATCATAAATTTTAATTTATACAATTTATGGTTGTATAGATTTTTATTTAATATTAAAATCACTGAACTTTTAAATAATTTTAATAGATTTACCATTTCCAAAAAAGTTTGGAAAGCTGATGAAAAACATAATTTATCAACTCAGCAAATACTGAAATTTTCAGCAAGTAGAAAAGCTTTGGTGATTTTAAATAAATTTGAATTATTAGTAGCTTATTAAAAGGACTAACTGAAATTTGATTTTTATGTTCATTTATCATTTACGACAGATAATCAGAAAAAAACATTTTGAACGGTAATATTTTAAAAACAACAGTAAAAGCTCGTTAAATATTTTGAAGATTTTTTTTGAACTTTCAAGACAAAATATTTAATAACTTTATCAAAACATTTACATTAATGAATTTTGCAAATCAAAAATTATGAAAATTAATATTAGAAACTTTCTGAAGCTTTTAGTAAAAAAAAGTTCAGAAAAATGGTTTCATGCACGCAAAAGTACACTTGTTATGAAAATTAATCACGTTGTACAATATAATAAAACGATTTGATGTAAACCCAACAAATTTGATAATTATAAACTTTAAAAGCTTCTTCAAACAAATTTTGGGTATTTCATTTAACCGGATATCTAAATATTGAAATTCATATGCACTTAAAGTGTAAAATTTAAACAAATGTAAGCACCTAGATATGCATAATTTCTAGAATGGAAGCTTTTTAGATAAATTTTAAAAGCTTTTATTTATAAATGTTGTGAGCAAAAGTTTTAACTGTCTTTAACAGATTACAAATGATAACATCTTTGAAATCTCAGGCTGTTTTCACAACAAAGCCAAAATAGAAATAAAAGCTCAATGGCTGAATATTCAGTTAAAATGCCTTCCTATTGAGCCCTTTGTAAGAGATCCTCTTTGGCACTTGCAATATTTAAAGATCTGTATTAATCGAAGCTTTTCATATGCTTCAAGAACCACGAAGCTCTAGAATTTTATTTTGGAATCTGCTTAAACAGTTCAAATCACAAAACAGTTCACAATTTTAATCAATTTGGCAAAAAATAAGTGTTAACGAATTTAGTATAATTTTAGGTTAAAAGCTCTCCACATTTTTTATACAATAATTAATTTTGGTTTCTTCAGAAGCCGAATATGTGGAGTTTATAAATGAAAACATGTTTAAAAAATTAAATGTTTATGCTTTTAAAATTGAAAGCTTTTGAAATACAACACAACTAGATTTTAATTGAATTAAGATCAGCACAGTTTATAACACCCAGCAAAAAAATTATTTAACCATTAAGGGGCGAAAGGCCACGCTATAGGGGCATAACATTTGTGGCCTAGAAATCGAAAGGGCTCCTAGGTCACGTACAACAATTCGAACTAAAATATCCCGCTATACTGGTGTGGTACCATGCAATTTAAAATTTGTTTGGATTCAATTTTTATCTTAAAATACAGTTTAAAGGTGTTTAGCATTTACCCAATTTTCTGCCATCTTATAGGCGAGAATTATAAGAAAACCTCTCGATAAATACTTTTTGAAATGTTCTAACGAAAGTTTTTTTCAACTTTTAAGACAAAGTAATCAATAAATTTTATTAATAAACTTATACTTAAAAGCCCATAATTTTGTTGTAGTTATGAAGGCCACCAGATATTATGATGATCTCAAAACTATAGGTAAAACTCGGAAAATTTGAAAACTTAATAAGATATTGTTCACTTTTTAAAGCTTTCAGCAAAAAAAATCAGCAAAATATCAAATCTTTGAAATCTCAGACTATTTGATGTAAATCCTAGCATGTTGCGAATTTATAAATTTTAAAAGCGTTTTAAACGGAATTTAGATTTAATTTCAATTAATCGGATATCTAAACATTTGTAAATTCCTGCACACTGAAAGTGTAAAATTTAAATGAATTTAAGGTTTCATAACTGAATTATTTGCATAATGGAAGCTTTTCAAAAAAATATTAAAAACTTGTATTTATAATACAAATAGTAAGTGGAGCTTTCATTAAGTAGGTTAAAGAAATTTATTTTTGAAACCTTTCATTGGCATGTTGAACTTTAAATTAAAAGTTCTAACTGCTAAATTTTCAAATGTTTAAAGTACAAAATTTTTGAAAGCTCTGTAAATTTTCACAACACACTTAAAATAGAAAAAAGCTAATCCAGTTAAAGTGTCTTCCTGTCGCAACCTCTGTCCTGTTAAAAAAGTGAAATCTGTTTAAACCGTCCAAATCCACAAGCTTTAAAGAAATCTAATCAAGATTTTAGGCTAAAAGGTACTTAATTAAATTTGAAAAAATCGATATTTTCTATATTTGGAAATATTTTATATGTGCTTTTAACAAAATGAAAATTTTTAGTACAAAATTTTTGTCAACATCTTACTAACAAACTAAAATGTAAATTTGCTTAAAAGACTTGAATGCTACCAATACAAAGATCAAAGTTTTTGATTCAAGATGCAGAGCATTTTGATAATTTACAATTGCAATCTTAATTGATTAGAATGCTTCAACAGAGATTTTCTTTAGCAAGCTTAAAAGCTTTAATATTATTATCAATGCATCTCAGAAATTGGTTTATAACCAGTTTTAGACTAAATAATATTGTATCATAATAAAAGCTTTGATTTAGGGATTTTTCTGAACCCTAAGGAGTAAAACTTTTAAAGCACTTTTTAGTTATTTTCTGTGCTTATAATAGCTATTGCATAAATGTTACGTAACTTTTACAGCTGAATTAATCAAACCACTTTCCTGATTGTCGGGTCAAATATGTGCTGATTTTCATATAAATAGTTTTGAAAAGCTTTGAAAAGAGCCAGAAAAGTAATCGAAGTACACAAACAGTCAATGCGGATAGATTTGAATTGAGCTAAGGCCAAAAGATTTTATAACATCCGGCAACACAATATTAAATTTTAATGCTAAGCTTTTGATTTTTTTTTTTGTAATCCTTAAGCTTCCTCGTTAATATTCTCAAATTTTAAATTGATCATTTTTAGAAATTTGTTGTAATATTTAAGAAAAATATTAAAATGAAAGCTCATACCTCCGAATTTCGAGGAGACATTTTTAAAGCTCGGTAAATATTCAACACATGTAGCCGATTATTTGGTTATAAATTCAATTAATGTTTATACTTCCAGCAGCTTTTTCATTTATTTCGTAATGTGTTCATTTTCAAAAATCTTTTTAAACTGAAAGCTGCTTCGAAATATGGCATAAGCTTTAATTTGGGGGACGTTTGATTATCGATAGCTTTTTCGGAAATAATAAACTTGCAAAAGCTCTCAAATTTGTTACGATTACAAAAGCTCACAATTGTTCCAGTAAGAAATTCCTGACAATTCAGGACAAATTCCATACTATTTTGCAGCTAATTCCCAAATCTCAGTAGAGGCGCTTAAATTGTTTGATCAAAATAACCTGGAAGTGAATTAACTTGCTGTTGATCGAAGATACATCTCAAAGCAAGATCGTGAGTATTGATTTTAAAAGGCTTAACTAGTAACTAGCTTCAGTATATTTAATGATAAAGGTGACAATTATTGATACAGTACACATTAAGACACAAAATAGAATTGATCCACGTTATTAATATCTTAACGCGAAAGGGTGGAATAATTCTCTACCAGCAACGATCATTTGCAAAATTGAAACAAACGAATTTAGTCAGAACTATAGACATATGATTGGCCGCCATTTTGTTTACACAAAGTCGATAATTTTATATTCTGAAACGACGATCACGATTTAATTTTCGATAATCATTGATCGACATTTTTGTAAAATTTAGGTTTACGAGAAACTCGATCGATGGATATTTTTAGTTTTTATGTATATTTTAAATAAGGATCGTGATTTATTTGGTCTAAATAAAATTGTTATTACATCCAAACTGAATTAGACCATAGTTAGACCACAACATCGCGATCCATGAACATTTTTAATTTAAATTTGATCGTTGTTTGAAAATCTGAGCGATCGCTATTTTAAAAATTTTTTAAATTAGTCAGCCATGTTGAACAAAAAAAAAATAACAAAAGTGATCTTTGCCATTTAAAAACATTTAGTTTCGTAAAGGAAAATAGTTAAAGCTGAAGATCTATTTTCTGTACTAAATCACGATTGTTGCGATCACTTGATGTTATAAAAATGTACGTGGTCACCAAAGATCTTCTGAAATTATATACAGCAATGATCGCGATCGCCGGGTTCCCAAGTAAATCGGATTTGTACATAACAATTAAAAAATGTCATATTTATGATCGTCTGGTATGATTTCCCACACAATTGAGGATCATTCCAAGAATTTATTCATTATTTATACTAAAATAACCCTGCGCGCAATCGAAACGCGTATTTTACAGTGCGAATTACTAACGGAAAAATCCATATACCTTGTTTGTATAATACGTACAGTAAATATTTTCCGATTTTATTGATTTTTCCCTGTGGCCTTTCACCCTGTGTATACACATTTAAACAATTTATTCCTGTATTTTTGTATATACCTGTCTGTATATATGTTTGTATGCTTTCTGAAATATTTATGAGTGTAAATTGTATATAAAGGTTGTAATTTATTTTGTTGTCACTGCGAGTTTATTTTTTCCAATTTTATGAATGGCTGGTGGAAAAGTTTATACGTTTGTACAAAAAATGGGAAAATTTATGCAACTTTTTTTATTTTATGGTATTGTTGTGTTATTGATTAGTACGGTAATAATGTATTTAAGTATTTCTTGTTGTTATTATTGTTGCTATATTCAATGGATATAAAACATGCATTAGTTTGGTATATAAATATAAATTCTATATTCACACACTATGTATAAAGAGGTAAGTACTATATAGAGATAATTGTCACCCTTGTGTGATGTGTGTGAATCTTACTTGTCATATAAATAACACAAAAATATTTTTCCACCATTGTTTTGGAATTTGCGTGACAAACGATCAAATGTGACACATAAATAATGTACATACGTATATCTAATACAGATTTTTAATTGGTCAGAAATCATCTAAAAATCTCTAATATTTCTCTATACATCATCATTATTTATAATAATTATTTTAATTAATGTTTTATTATATAAAACTAAAATTAAATTTCAAAAAAAAAAAAAAGTATTTTTGTAATATTCTCATGATAGCAAACGCGACATACAACAATTTTGTGTCGTTGTTGTTTTTGTTGCTGTGCTTCATTCTCAATCACGTTTTTTTGTTCAGCAGCGCAGCTATACATAAAAAAAAAAATTCTCATCGTTTGTGTGTTTTGGCACAAAGTACCTACATATATACTGTATATACGATTTAAGTGGATTTTTCATTTGTTGTTGTTGTATTTTCTTCATCGCATCTCATCGAAAATTGTCTTTTAGAGTTTTTCGTTTTTCGTTTTTTTTTTTATATTTTCATCTCATGGTAAAATTCTAATTAATTTTTTGCTGCCTTTTTCCGTTTCGTTTTGTTCCTGTGTGTCACTGTTTGTATATAAATGTATACGTGTACACGTACCTCTATATATAGCATTATATGTATGTAGCTACATTTTCAGCTTATCTCAATTGTCTATTATACATGGGTAATATGATTTAAACAAAAGGAGGAAATTTAAGGGTTGTTTTGGTTGGTATATTGCATGTATACGAGTACAAAGGTTGCTGATGATGGGAAAAGTCATGCGCGAAAATATATTCATGTGCGACTTTTTTCTTTAGTGGTTTGTGTCGAGAGGGAAATCTATATTTTGAATATAACTCTAAAGTGATTTTTGAGTGGATACTATAAAAAATGCGGTGTGGGAAAATTTTTGATCATCAAGGACGTTGACATTTGATTTAGAAGTGATCAATGTAACGTTCTATTTTTAATTCTTTAATTTTTAACTCCTCAACACTACTATCACAATCGTCAGAAGTGACTGTACTAGCGTTGTCTAATTACAAAATGTCTCGGTTCTCTTCTCATTTTTCAAAACTTAATCGCAATTTTTAAATATGTAGCAAGTTTGGAATTTTAAAATTTTGTAACATCCAATTTGAAATTCGAGCAAATTTCAATTTCAAATCCTAATTTCTGGTCTAACTTCTAAATTCCAGTGTAAAGGAATTACACATTGAATTCAAATAAATTTTTACTCCAAAGTTAAATGATTTGTCTCGAATTTTTAAGCTAGGCTATTGATGCCAGAAACCGTCCATTTGTTTGATACAAATCATTTAACTTTAAGCCTTTTGAATAAATTACATCAACTCTAGCGCTTGTTACATGAGAGAAAAATTGCCTAAATGTATATAAATATTCTCGTTTGTAAAATGTTGTTTAGTATATAACTTTACATCCCTACGTTTATCTGAGAGAGGGAAGGGAGGAGGGCAACCAACACAAATAAAAATTTGAAATATGATTTGTATTTCTAAAATTTAAAAATTTTAAATAAAAATTCAAATTATCGAATTAATCGCTAATAATAAATCAAATATTAAAATTTTACTTCTAAATGTCCGATTCCCCATCATTTCTTCAAAATTATAGGAGTCGATATTAGGCGAGTTAAAACTTCAAATGTTTGAATCACGAATAGTAAATCAAATTTAAAACTTTCGAATTTTAAAGCCAAACACTTTCGTCATTTATAATTTTCGAAATTTATATTTTTATAATTTTCGGTAATTTTGGATTGTCTGAAGTGACATAGCAACTATCTGAATCGGTTGTAATTTTAAATCGAAATTTAAATTTTTGAAATTTGCTCAAAAGATTGGTAAATCTGAATACAACTGTCAGTAATTGATATATCTCTAAGGCATCATTGACTAAGATTAAATGGATGTCTCACATTATTTCCAAAAGGTAAAATTTTGCCAAACTTGTAGAGTTTGTGTTGGAAATTTTTAAAAATTAATTATTTTCAACCAAATATCTGGGCCCACCAAAGGAATTTTGAAAATGGTGAAGCTTTCACGATTTAAAATTTCAAAATTCATTGTTTACAAATCTCTTTAACTGAATGTCAAGCACACATACGAATTCTAAACTTTTTAACTAGAATTTGTAAAATTTTGCGCTACATTTTTAATTTATATGGTCGATTTTACAAAAATCGAAATATAGAATTTCATTTAGAATTTTTGAAATCTGTAGAACTTAAGAAAATTTCAAATTAGCTCGAATATTAAAGTTAAAGTTCGAACATTTGAATATTTTCAGCGACTCAACGTTTTTGGGAATGTTTAATATATTAAATAAAAATTAATTAAAAGTTAAAAGTAAAAGTTAAAATCCAAATCGAAATTTTAATTTATTCTTTGAATTATAGTTTAGAAAATCGCCGAGGAAGGAAATTTTAATACTAAACTTCTAAATATTACTTGTGCTCCATTAGAGTTTTAATCATAATTGCAGATGAAATCATTGTTGGGTTTTAAATTTCAAAATTTTAAATATTTGAAATTTACCCATAGCAAATTTTCTATATTATGTAAAGTTCAAATTTTCAAAATTTGGGTGGGAAATTTTAAAAATTTGAATCAATTTGAGTATTAAATCAAATTTCCGATAATATTGGATTCTCTAAATTAATTTAATGCTCTTAAATGTGTACATTGAATTTTAATAATTCACTTGCAAAAGAAATTTTAGAAACAAAATTTTTATTCTGAAAGCAAATTTTATAATTCAAAAAATAATATTTCAATATAATTATACTAAATTAAACTGAATACTGAATTTAAAATTTTGCAAACACAATTTTGAATTAACTGACATTAGGCATTTTCGGAAATAGACCAAAGTAACTTCAGAGTAAGTTTTAATTTTTATTATGTTGGTAACAAAGTTACTCAAGTTACCTTTCACATACAAAATAGTAAGATAGAATTTTGAGTGCGTTTGTTTCATGAAGTTACTTTTTTCAGTACTGAAGTTACTTTGATCGTTCGTAAATAGATGGGTAACTTTAATGTTTGAAACTTACTATGAAGTTACCTTGGTCTATTTCCGAAAATGCCTATTAACAAATTTTGAATCATTTGAAATTTTTATTTTCTAACCCAAATTTTTACTAAACCGAAGTCTGAATTCTAGCCCCGATTAGTAATGTTCAGTGGTTGAGATTATCATACCCGTATTTACGGATCGAATTTTATAAGACATAAGCACTCCACTTAAATGAGTTTTCGAAATAAAAAATGGGAATGAAATCAATATTTGAATTTAGAGAATTAAAATCGTAAATCTTGCGAATATCAATTGTAATTTTGAATATTTTGGATCGCTTAAAACTTATCGGATAGGAAAAGAAATTTTCGATTCTCCAATTTGCGTTAGACAATCAACAGAAATTCATTAAAATTTAATTTGGCTGAGGCTGAATTTTACGAAATATGAATATTTCAAAATTGTAGAATTAAACACTAATGGCCGAGCCAATTTTGGCAAAATTCTGAAAAAATTAATAAAGCTTTCGCCTTAGAATTTCAAATTGTAATTCGGAAATTTAAAAATGTGTCCGAAAATTCTGATTATTTGAAAATTACAATATTTGGAATCGAATTTTACAATTTTCACCATCAGAAACAGAAAACTACAAAATGTACGCTTACCATCAAATGGAGTTTTGATCATACTCGCAATTTTGGATTATGCAATCTTAGCATCTAAACATAAATGTAGGCAGCACGTTTTCCGATAAAAATGTAAGATACAATTTTCCGAAGATCTACAAACTAATAAAATTTGCATTACAAATTTTAAAAATTGGAGTTGTGTCAAATTACCGAATAAAATTGAGTAGTAATTCAAATTTCCGATAATATTCGATTCTCTAAGTTCACATGTGGCCTAAATCTGTAAACATTGATCGGATTTCAATAATCACTTGCAAATGAAATTTTAGGAAAAAAAATTTAATTAAAAATTTGGAGATTTATAAAATCAGAAATTATTACTTCAATTGCAATTTTGAATGTTTTAAAATACCGAATTAATCTTCTTTTATAATAAATCGGAAATTATTAAATATTTTGAAATTTACAAATCAAGTTATACATGTCTGATCATCAAATTTCAAAGGAAATTTTTAAGTAGGTACGAGATTAGAGTAAGCATAGAGGATGGAGCTTGAAATTTAGCCCCGAGTAATGTTCAGTGGTTGGGCTTATCTTAATCCGTATTTAACGATCGAATTTTATAAGGCCGAAGAAATTGAAATTTCTATTCTGTTAAATGAGATTTCTACCTAAAAATGGGAATCACATCAATATTTGAATTTAGAGATCAAAACAAATTATGCAATCTTCAATTTGCATTAGAGACATTTAACATAAGTTCATTAAAATGTCCAGTTTCTAAGGCGCCAGTTAGACTCTAAATCTTTGAAAACCTAATGGTAAATCAAATTTTGGGTAATATTTCAGAAATGCTTGAGAAGGTAATTTTTAGAAAGGAATTATTACGAAAAAGATGAAACGTTAATTTTGAATTTTTAAAATTGTTTGAAACGTTTCTTTGTAATTTTGTTGGAATTTTAAATCATGATATTTAAGTTTTTGAAAACTAGCCAAAAGATTGGAAACCCCGAATACATCAGTATGTTTGAAATATTTAATAAAACTTTGCAAATATAAATTAAAAATTGAAACCCTAATCATGCAAAATTTGTAAAATTTCATTGAAAATTTAATTTTTGAAACCAAAGTTAACGAATTATAAATATTTTAAAATACTGAATTAAACAAGAATAACAAAGCAAATTTTAGTAACACCTAAACGTATAGATTTCATTTTCATTGCAAGGTGTTGCAATATTTGCATCAAAACATAAATTTTGGTATCACGAGTGAAATTTACAAAATTTTTATTGGGAATTTATAACGTTGACTCGTATAAAATTAGCGAATAAAATCGCGAAGTAAATCAAATTTTCGATAATATTGGCTTCTCTAAGTCAAAATAATTATAACTCCTAAATTGTCGCGTTGCGTTTAAATAATTTGCTTGCAAATGAAATTTTTTATCGCTCAAAGCTATATTTACAATTTTGAATGTAAATTTTATTAGTCAGAATTTCAATTGCAATCTCTTAAAAGTACCGAATTAAACTGAACAGTAAATCAAGTTTTCGGTTACTTTGCAATTCGGAAATTTTTGAATTCTTTGGTAAATTTTAAGTTTTAGACTCGAATTATACAAATCTGAACACAAAATTTCAATGAAAATTTTTAAGTGTGTGCAATTTTTAAATTTGTGATGCATGCCCTATACACATATTGAATCTCTAAAATTATCGTACAGTAAGGAATTCTTGTATTTTCAAAGCTGTTAAAGTTATGGAAGGCTTTTCAACAAAAAATCGATAAAGTTTGAAGCTGAATAAGCAAATTTCAAACCCTAACTACCTACTTACTGCAAACAGAATTTGAATTTACTGACTTTAATAAATTTTAATCAGGGTATAAAATTTCTGTGAAAATGATGTTTGAAATTTTGCCCCATATCTAAAGATCGAGTTTTGTCAGTGAGAAACTCAAATTCTTATTTCTCATTATACTATTTCGCCCTCCGAAATTAATATATATATATATATATATATATATATATATATATATATTTAGCTAGCGAGGCTGTGGAACGCTTTGAAATAATAAAACAATTTAACAATGCAAATAAAATGAGATTTGTTATGTTGTTTGTGGCGTAGTGGTAACGCACTGGACTAGAGCAACAAAGGTCTTCGCTAAATTAAACATTCCGCTTTTAGTTTTACAGTAATTACATTAATTAGTAATTACACAAGAAAATACGTGGTCCGCGTTTATGATTAAACACTACAACAAATTATTTAAAAACTTTCATATTATGAGTTGTAGTAAGCCATGAGAATTTTTCGGTAAAAAAAATTGTTTCTGTCAGAAACTTCAAAGCATGCTATGTTCGAAACAATATAAGAATGAAAATTAAATAAATTTCCTTAGGTTGATATGGCTTAGTAGAAATGTTTTGGACTAGAGCGGCTAAAGTCCAGGGTTCGATTGTGGCCAAGGCATTTTAGTTTTGTTTTTCAATTTATATTTTTTCGCCGTGATCTTACACCGCATGTTCAGAAAATTGACAAGAAAGTTTTCCCTTGGTTGTGGGCAATTACTAATCAACTGTAAGCATTACCTTTAATTTAAATGTATAATTTCTTAGGTTGGTCCTTAGGCTTTATGCCTCACACATAATATTATCGAATAATTTCGCGCGATTTAAATCCTTCAACAACTGTAGTGAGAGAATGGCTCATCCGATCCGAGCACTTCTGAAGTCAATTTTTGCGTAAAGAAACAGTGGTGGTTAATTTTTTTTAAATTAAAATAATTAATCTCAACATGTTATAAACGCTATCACGCAAAACACCTACGGCCGTGTTGATGACACAGCCCACCCCGATTTTTTTATTTTTTTTCTGTCTGTAAGGTTTTTTGTTTGATGCCCCAACGAATATAAAATCGGCCTTAAAAGCCCTTACTCTTTTGGTTTAGGTTCTATTTAAAGTACAATAAGCCTTAGAGCCTTTGGTCTCGAGTTATTTCTACTTAACTAAAAAATAACGGTTAAAAAAATATCAAATGGTCAAATGGTGGTAGTGGCCGCTTGACATCAACATTATATATAAATTGTATCCGTCCTAGGACGGGCTGTACCCCTAGTTTTTTAAATAATTTAAGTAATTAATTTTGCAATCTACTTAAAATGAGATTTCGAAATTAAAATTGGAAGTTAAATCAAAATTTGAATTAAGAGATTCAAATTAAAATTTCAAATTTTGAAAATATCAACTGTAGCTTTGAATATTTGAAAATTACCGAAGAGCAAAACCAATTTGACATTCTACAAACTGATAATCTTCAACAAGATTCTATTCAATAAGCCAATAAGTCCGATAGCCAATAGCTCCGATGTTTTTTAATGCGCTACCAGAACACTAGGCGTATGTTAAAAATTGGCTATTTGAAACACCAGACGTGTCTCATTTATTTTGCGTCATCATTTGATTTGTTTTGTTATACGGTTGTTCTTAAGAGCTACGATTTAATTTAATTGTATTTGCAACATTATTTATGTATTTCTGTTAGATAACTGATTGTTATTTGATTATAGATGGATATGTATATTTTTAATTGATTTTTTCTCTCTTTGTATGTTATTAAAAGAATCAATGCCTGCTACTGGATTATTATCCACAAGGCAAAAAAAAAAAAAAGTCTCTAAGGCGCAAGCTAGACTCCATATGTTTGAAAATCGAACAGTAAAATAACGTTAAGGTAATATGTATTTCAAAATTACTCGGAAATGCACCTTTAAAGTAACAATTTTAAAACTAGAGGCCTGATTTTCAAAATGCTGAAAATTGTTTGATTAAAAATTTCGAAATTTATATACACCAGAGTCTCGCTATGCGTCTATTCTATGTGCGTCTATTCGCTCTTGCGTCGGCTAAAAAAAAAACCAATCACCTGCTTAGCGTCGGTTCTTCGTTATGCGTCCTTTTTCTTTCTTTCCATTTTTCTGTTTTGTCATACAACTAGTGAGAATTTTCGTTGCTATCAGAATATTTCATAATTTTTTGGTTTATTTTTCCTTCGAATTTGAAGTATAACATGTAACTCGATATGCGTCGAAATTCAGTTTGCGTCTCTCCGTGTGGAACCGAACAGGGACGCAAAGCGAGACCTTGGTGTATTTCAAAAATTTCAAAACAAAATCTATAAGTCAGGAATGAATATTTTTGTTGTAATTTTGATTTTTTTTCTAAATGGCCGAAATAAATCAAATATTGAAGCAAATACTACTTCCATGGAGTTGCGAAACACGTGGGAGAATTCAAAATATTAACCTCAAAATTTCAGAATATCGGGTATTTTGAAAAATACATTTTGAAAGTCGAATTATGTATTTGTGGGAAAGAATTAGAAAATTTGACATAACCACACAAATAGTTAAATTAAAATTCGAAAACTCAAAATTGTTTAGTGATAGCTAGTTTGAATAATGTGGAACCGTTTGAAATTACCAAAATAAGCGCGAAAAGAAGAGCAATTTTTAAATCTTAACTTCTATATATGAGCTTGCTCATTATAATTCAATGACATTGGCGGATGGAAACGTAATTTGGAATTGGGATTTAAAATTACTATCCGAAATTTGAATATATCGGATGTTTCAAATTCACATAACTTTCAAAATTTAGGATTTTTATTTTCTATTACATTTCTGAATTAGAAAATTAAATTTTAAATATTAATTCGAATTTTTAAAATTATTAAATATAATGGAATATTAATTTTCGAAATTAAAATTTTTAAAATTTCCTCAAAGGATTAGCAAAGTCGAATTTTAAAGCTGTTGGTAATCTTTACTTCCGTAATGCAGTTAAAAATTTATGATAAGTACCTCTTCCAATCCAATTTCTACCTTTTTTGATAAAAGTTTAGATTTTCCTAAATTCTACAAGTCATGGAAATTATTCTTCACCTCGGATTTCTCCAATTCGTGATTTTGAATTTTAGACATTACATATCTAGTTGTTATGGTCGATTCATTAGGTTCGATCATTTGATTTCTTATAGCTAGCACCTTTTTGGGAATGTTTGAAATACTAAAAACATTTTTTTAATAAAATAAAAATTTGAAACCCATGATTTATGAAAATTTTGAATACTGTAAACTTTCAAATTACAAAAATTTAATTTATGGATTCGATTTTTATGATTTAGCATCAAAATAATGTTTATTAACGTGATAATATGGGTTTTACTAACAACGCGGGGTTTTGGTATAGTAATTACAGATGAAATTAATTTTGGGATTAAAATTTCAAATGGTACTTCAGAAATTGGAAGATTTGTACTAGTAAAAAAAAATAAATTTTAAATTTTTAACAACAATAACAAATTTTGTGAATTGAAACATTTAAATTTTGCAACATAATTTTAATGAATTTAAATGGGAGATTTTAGTTTTGAGTAGAACTCTAACATAGCTTTCTGCTTCAAAGTATTTAAAAAAAAAATTTGGATCTTTAGAAATTTTTATTTTCGAAACCGATTTTAAAAAATTTAAAGTTAAATTTCAATTGAAATTAAATAAAGTAAATATTAAAGCAGCATTCAGAGTCATTTTGTTTCGTTTAATAGACTCAACGTTTTGGGATACAAAATTTTACAAGCCTAAAATTTAAATTTTAATTTATAACTCTGAATTTACAAATTCAGTTCGTTTTTTTAACTTTTTATATTCCTGGCAAATTTCAAAATTTTTCTTTTATTCTTTTGATAATTGTCTAATTTATTTTGAATTAAACCAAACAACAATATTTAGAATTTTGGTTCCTCAAATATCTACATCCACTTCAAAATAAATTTCTACATTCCACCAGTTTAAATTTGAAATTTCAATTCGCACTTTGGGTTACAATTGAGAAAATTTTCGAATAAAGCATAATTTTCAGTGAATCCTTTAAGTCTGCATCTAGGCCCGTAATTTTAAATGAGGATAGTGATAAATCGGCAAATTTATCCTCTGTTTCGTATTTTTAAACAACGATAAATCCACTGAATCAAACCTGGATTAAAATTGTATCCTCATATTTATATATTCGAAAATTCGGAATTATAAAACGTCATTTATAATCTGTCAAATTACATAGACAAAATTAAATATATGTACATAATGAATTGCAAATTTAAATTTAAATCAATTTTTGAAAATTTTATCATAGTTCAAAATGGAAAACATTTAAATGAATCTTCGTCTTGGTCATCAGAGTCTGGTTAATCAGATTACGGGACAATATTGTCGATACGATCTTTACGTCCTAAAGTATTTTACGATGGATTTTCATGACTAGGAATTTTACAGTAAGGCAGCGTTTCGGTGCCGATTCCAGTTTTCTTAAGAAGGGGTCCATTATTTGATCAACACCCCCTGAAAAGATCTGGAACCTTTGAATGCATATTATCGCTTATCATATCGCATATTACGTGCAGCATTCGCTTTCCATTTTATTTACTTCTTGTACAGGAATGCCACAAATCACAATGTTGACTAGAGACCAATACCCCCAGACAGACTCAAACTAGCTAGTCGCGAATTCGAGATTATGTAGTTATTTATTCAGTCTATGTCACAACATGATTTGAATGCTTTGTTTCATAACATGATTATCGTAATCTAGAGTTTGAAACTCGATGAATATGAAATACAAAAAAGACAGAAACATTAAAGCAGGAAAATTTGAGATTATTGCGATAATGTTTTTGTCTGTAAACAATATAAAATAAAAAATATTTTGAGAAAAACAAACAAAAAAAATTGACAAATGTCCCAGCCAGCAGTTATTAATTCGAAAATTTATTTCGAAAATCACCGGTTTTAACTTCGTTCAAAATTATGACACAAAAAATCGACGGATCATTCCACGTTTAAAATTAACAAAAGTAAACTCGGTTAAATCAGTGGATTTTCGAAAACTGTAGATTAATCCATCGATTTATCCTTGTTTAAAAATACGAGCCCAAGAGCAAGACATTAAAAAAAAAAAAAAATCCTATTGGGTCAAAATTTACGTCGGATTTCATTAAAATTCGTCGTCATTAGAGTTTCGAAAACAATTGCGAATAAAGTCAAACGAGCAGAGTTTGGGTTTAGAATTTCAAATTTAAATCCCGAAATTAAAAATTTTAGAAAATTGAAATTTATTAAAATCTTTTAAATACTGAAATATTACAACTTTAAATATTTTGAATCGTTTCGAAATTATCAAAAACGTCTGCATTTAGTCGAACATTCAATGGAACTTCTTGAAGCATGTGTCATGTTTACGCTAAAGAACTTAAAATTTCGGAATATTTTAGTCAGCATCTTCTTTAATTGGATTTCGATGTTGACAATCTTGGTAATAAAACATAAAAACAAATTCAAATTTAAAATTAAAAGTTGTAATTAAAAATCTTTACAAGTTTGATTTCTAATCAAAATTCTGAATTTTTATCTCTCTGAATAACTGTGCCAATTGTTTTCCTATAAATGAGATTTGAATTTTAAAAATTTCAAGGAAATTGTTTAAATTCAAGAAAAATTTTGTAAGACCACTATTGAATACGCAGCTCCACAAAAAACAAATTTAAAAAATCTGTTATCCAGTGATCTTGCCGGATCACGAAGGAACTCTGTTGCTCACCGTGCCCTGGATGCAGACACACGGAAAAACACTCTAAATTAATTTCTGTGGCTCGCCCAACTGTGAAAAATATCGGTTACAGGTTACGGCGTAACAGGTTATGGGATGGATTATGGGGTTTGATTGATGTTATTGGGCTTATGTTGTTTATTTATACCAATGTTTGCTTATTTTTGGAGTTAAGAGAAAAACCTTGAGTGATTTTGTCGTTTACGTATAGTAAGGTATGTCAGTAGTTTTTTTCATTTTTTTTTTTGCGGAACTGTGAAATTATTAATCAAACATTAAGGCGGTAAACAATTCTATCTCGCAAAGCAAATAGTATTAAATCCTTAGTAAGCACTAGACTTCAAAAATCCTAAGACCCCGAAAATCTCCAAAGACTACGGCTGTCGCTTCAGAGTGATTATTCCCCCAAAAATCTTACAACAGTTCTGGAGAAGTGAATCACTGGGCTCCAGTGTATATCAATCAACTTAATGAATTCATGTCTTATATCATTGTATTTGGATTAAAATTTTAATATTTCAAACCAAATATAAAATTCGAAATTGAAATCGAATTTTAAAATCTAATTATTTTCACTTTAGTCTTCTAGTTACATAACTTGATAGTTTATGCGCGTATCCATATCGTCCCATGCAAATGAGAGTATGATAAGTGACTATATCATACTCTCAAATAATCGTATAATTGAATTCTATGAATATGATTTTATATTATGGCAATTTTTTATAAAAATCGAAATCCTCCCTGAGGGTTAGAAACAACAAACTATAGTCTCATTTTCTTTTCTGCTATATCAAAGTAAAAAACTTCAAAGTCCTTTCCTGAAAAATGACTTTTTTGACTTATCATACTCTCATTTGCATGGGACGATATGGATCGATACTTATAGAATTATCGACTTACTTGACATTACATTACGACAGCATACATTACGTGTATGAATTCAAAATATTACAACTAAATTCCGAATTTTTAAAATCAAATTATACGAGTTAGGCAGGAAACTTATTTCAAAATGACTAGAAATCTCCATCTTTAGTTCGAGTTGTATAAATCTTAATTTTAAATTTCGTTATTACATCGAATTGCAATTTAGAAAAGTTTACATCACCATTATTTAAAAATCAACAATAGTTAAAAAAATTTTTAATTACAATCTGAATAACGTTGAATAGTTTGAAATTACCAAAATAAACGTGGAAAACGAAGCCATTTTTAGATCTTAACTTCTATATGTTGCTTCTCCACTATAAATCGATGACAATGGTGGATGAAATCGTAATTTGGAAATGGGATTTAAAATTATTACTCGAAATTTGAAAATTTTGAATATTTGAAATTCACCCAATTTTCAAAATTTACGTTTTGTTGATAACTTTGTATTATTTTTCTTGATTTGAATGTCGAATTTGAAATTTGATAAACTGATTCTAAATTTTAAAATTATTCAGTATGCTGTAATTTTAAATTTCGAAATTTTTTGAAATTTACTCAAAAGTTTGGTAGAATCAAATAGAACTGGCGGTAATGTTTATTTATCAAGGGAGCATATTTAAGCTTCTAGTGTATGCCACCCTTCCAATCCAATATCTTCCAAATTTTCCGAAATTCTACAAGTCAATGGGGGTAATTTGGGTATTTGAGTTTTTTGGGTATAATTTGGGTATTTTCTAACAATTAATTCTAATCACATATTTAATTTAAATGGCCGATTTTTACAAATCTGAGTATAGAATTTTAACTAGAATTTTAAAAAAATTAAAAACTGTAGCAAATTTAGAATTAAATCGATTATTGAAGCAAATTTTCTATCAGTTGAATTTTTACAGTCAGCACCTTTCTGCGAATGTTTGAAATACTAAATACAATTTTGCAATAAAAATTAAAATTTGAAACTGGTGTATTTGAAAATTAATCTCCAGAAATTTTATAGTGTTATGGATATTTAAAATTTTTAAATTTAATACAAAATTAAATTAATCTTTGATGAGTATGTTAGGATCTTATATAATTACCGAATAGTAAAGCAAAAAAAAATCTTAGCTTCTCATTGCTGCTAAACCCCAAATTTTTACAAATTTGAAGTTAAATTTAAATGGAAAAATTTTCTTTCGGTTTTCCTTAATCGACTCAACGTACTTTTGAATCCGGATTTTCTAATTAAATTTCCTAATTTTTAAAATAAATTTTTAATGGAACCTCTACGTTAGCACCTAACATAAACATGTCCAATTTTTTTAATTTAATTCAACATTAAAAAAGCGTTAAATTATATAGAAATTCTCGGGCCATTGGGGTTTCGACAGAAAATCATAATTTGGATTTAAAATTAAAAATTTTAATCACAAAAAGTTAAAATTCTGAAAAAATTCAATTAATTTGCGAAATTTGTCATTTACAGAATTATTAAAATCTTCTAAATATTTTTTAATTTTAGATTCCATACGCTACTAATTATCTGCCTTCAGTCCAATATTTAATGGAACTTTTTGAACTGTCTAATGTGTACGCTAAAGAATTTAGAATTTGGGATTTTTAGAATTTGGGATGTTGTTTTAATGAAATCTGAAACAAAAATTGTAAATAAAAATCTGTTACAATTCGAAATTTTAATTTTTAAACGGAATTTTACAAGTTGGATTTTTAATCAAAATTCTGAAATATTTTATTGAAATTATCGAATCCCTCTGGATGTACTTATCTGTCTCCCCCGGATTTGCACTCAGATCGAATTTTAAACCTTTTCAAAACTTTTAATATTCAAGAATAAATTTAGCGAAGAATTTACTGAAAATGGCTGCTGCCTTTATTCAAAGAAAATTTTATCAGATAAATATTGAGTATTAAACCATGTAGGCGCTCAAAATGTTTATTGCCTAGCAAGCAATGTTAACCATTAGTAAGCATTTGGCTGAGAAAAACTAAAGACTCGCATAATCCTTACACATTAAGGCTGTCGCTTCAATGCGAATATTCAAAAATAAACCATGCTCCTAAAAATCATGTAACAGGTCTGTAGCCGTGCTACAACGAATGTTAACAAAAAATAGGGGATCCATATAGCAGTGTAAAAGACTGACATCTAAATGATAAGAAGAGTCAATTTACGTCTTTTATCTTTGTTTTTGGACTTTTATAATTTTTATATTTGAAACCAAACATAATAATTCGAATTTGGAATCGAATTCTAAATTCTATTTATTTTTTATTTTATTTTGTTGTATTAAAAAAAATTATTAATAAAATTCCAAGTTTCCTTAGCGCACTTTAAATACAGACTCGAGGAAACAACTTAACAATCCCAACGAAAAGTAACGTATTTTGCAAAATTAGAATCTTTCAATGTTAGTTTACGGAATTTGTACCTACTTTTAAATTGAATTGGCACTTTGAATTTTAATTATCGAATCAAATTCGACTAAGTTAAATATTCATATCGTTATGTCATTCTAAATTGTAGTCTTGATACTAAAAATAAATTTGGTGAACAAAACTACATTTTGCAATCAATGTTTTAACGTATTATTTTAGCAGCACAATATTTCGGGTTGGGGCTTAACTAGTTCAATCGGTCTTGATGAAACTTTTACAATTCTTTGATGGGGAAGTAAGGGCACTTATCACTGATTCTTTTCATACCAAATACAATTTTTGAATCAGCTTCCAACCTATTTAAATACGATAGTAGGTTAAAAAGTGTCATATCTTTAGTGGTCGGCAAATATCGATACTTCAATATTTTATACTAAAATGTTGCTCTAACATTGAGAACCAGGAAGCGGTTATTAAATTGCATAAACAATAACAAAGTCACCTTACCCCAAAACTATTTTATTTATTGTTGTTATTGGTATAATGATTATATAGTTTTGATGAGGATCATCACATAAATTATCTCCAAAAATAAAAAAATAAATTTATTTTCTATTTCTCTACATTTATATACACATAATGTACAATCGTTTTTTTTTTTTGGAAGATATTACGTACGTGTGTATGTTTGTTTACCCAAGAAAACGAAAACCCGAAAAATGACAAAATCGAGCTGGCGAGAAACAAAAGAAAAACCACCATTAAATTTTAGTAGAACAATAATTCGTTTTAATTTTGACATTTTTTTTTCTTTATTCATAAAAATCGACAAAGAATTTAGTGCCTGGACAGAGGACATATTT
The DNA here is from genome assembly GCA_963556165.1 of Tipula helvola. NCBI lineage: Eukaryota > Metazoa > Arthropoda > Insecta > Diptera > Tipulidae > Tipula > Tipula helvola. The sequence continues at coordinate 329,640,559 of OY744483.1, read as the reverse complement.
TTCAAGTGACAGTTTTTGGAATTTTGTTTGCTTGTTAAAATTTATTTTTTTTATTCTGTGTTTCTATATATATATATACCTACATATATAAAAATAATATTGTATATACATATCCGTACATAATATTTCAAGGGATTGTTGTTTCGAAAATAAAAAATAAAAATTTTATTGTCTTTCTCTTCCATAATATTGTGTTTTACCTGTGTGCCATAATCATATATACATAACCATATTATCTCCACAAAAGAAGAAAACTCAATGCAACAACAATGTATGTATGTTACAAAAATATAAGAAACATGAAATTAACGTACAAAAAACAAAACAAAAAAAAAAATTAAACTACACAACAACAAGGAAAAAATAGTTTTGAGTGTTGAAATTTATTGCACACAAGAGTTAAGGTAACATTCTGATCTATACGTGTGGTAGTCCGCTGTATTATAGTCTTCCCTAAATCTGATGTTTGTTTTTATATATTAAATACGCGATGACATTTTTTTTTTAATATTAAATAAATTTATTGTGTATAGGGTGGCGAATTAACTATACACTTAACTATCTCATCAAAATTATGCATCAACCTGTTTTTTATTTTTTTGTTTATAAAATAAATGAAAATGATACACACGAGAAAAAAAAATAAAAAAAAATCCTACAACTTTTTATCTTTCATACACATAATAAGAAAAAGAACAAGAAATTTACTGTCTAACAGAAACATACAACGACAACAACAAATCGGATACCCAAAAAAAAAAAAAATTAAAAAAATTGTAAACATTCAAGAAATATTAGTAAACAGACAACCGTTTCAAATTGATTAGGTTATGTGTATCTGCTTTGGTTTAATCTCTGTCTTTTATTAAAGAAGACTTCTTATTTTTTAACCAACCGTGTACTAATTACATAAATTTTTTTTTTGGTTAAAAATTTTGGATTAGCGTCGGGGGAGAGGGGCGCCAAGTACAAAAATGACTGAATTAGTGTTCACCTTGAAAATGGGAGATGTGACACTTATTGGACTAACCCCATATTATCGGTTAGGAAGCCGATTTAAAACCAGTGTTTAAATTGTAAATAATCAATAATGTGTTGCATCACTTCCCTTAGTAGTTTAAAGAAAGTTGCATCAAATTCACTTTTTACGGGTAGGCTAGAACACAAAATTTTATGTTACGAAAATATTTGCTCAAAATTGAATTGCAAAGTTATAATTTGTTTTTGTAAAAAAAAAATAAATATTTTGTTGTTCATTTTGTGAAACAGTTTTACGTTAATTGAAACAAATAATTTGAGGCACAGGCCTAATCCAAACCATAAAATACGCGTACGAATCGTTTAAATTAATGATGCTTTGAAATAAGAGTTGTAACACTTTAACCTAAGCTTCTGTTTGGAAGCTACTTTAGTACCCGCTTTTGGTATCAAAATAATCGTTAATATGTCATCTTACTTTCCCTAACAGTTTTAAAAATGTTTCATCAAAGTAACTCCTTCCAACTAGACACAAACACGATTTTTTGCTACGGAAACTTTGTATTAAGAGGAAAATTTCTGATTTCATTTCATGCGGATGGGGGGAAGGGGCCAAGTAAAAAAATAGATTTTTTTTCGACACTTGCAGTCGGTCGGTGTGTCGGACAAAAACTCATTTTTTTTACTTGGCCGTAAACCAAAACGCAATCACACGAAATAATGATGTTATTGTATTATTTAGTAAATTTTAATAAAATAGTTCACCTTTAAATAGTCAGCCTCGCACACACAAATCAATTTTACATTTTTATTTATCCTCTCAAACTCACCAAAAATACACTCATACCAGGATTCACACAAAAGTATATAATACATAAAATTTTCCATTCTCCGGAAAAACACACCCTGAAAAATCGACAACAAAACACACACACATATACAACAATAAAAAAAAAAACGGAAAATACTGTGCATCATACAAATAAAATTGAAAGAAAAAACATTGATCGTGTGCGCAAGTACATGTAATGTGGAAAATTTTTGTTCAGCGCACGCATATGTTTCATAATTTTTTTTTTGTTTTTATGTTGAAAACATTACAACATATATACATATTTTATGTTTGACAGACAGAAAATACGCGTGAGTAAACAGAGACAACAACAATAAATAAAATAAAATCATAAAATTTAACAACATTGAGTACATAAAACCAAAAAAAAAAAAATTGTGTATCTGTGTGTATGTGAGAAGACATTTTGAAGAATTTGCACATGAGAGCTTTTTATTTTGTTGTTAGGTAATAAAAAGCGTTCTTTTTTAAATAAACAATAATAAATAAATAAATCAAAAAAAAGGAAAAAAATATAAAAACCCCACACCGTGTCTTATAGTCTTACCGGCACTAGTTCTAGCTTTGGTACGTTGTGGTTTAACATGTGGGCTTATTGTTGGTCTACCACTTGTTTCAAACTTTGTTTGAAATGTTTGATGATATCCATAGCTATTTTCGTATCCATTATATAGTCCTCCGCCTCCACCACCACCTCCTCCTCCGCCGCCGCCCCCGCCACCACTTCCGCCAGCACTATTATTATTATTATTATTACTATTATTGTTATTATTATTGTTGTTATTATTATTTCCACCATTTTGTTGTTGTTGTTGTTGTTGCTGTTGTTGTTGCTGATGTTGTTGTTGCTGTTGTTGTTGTTGCGTCGTATCAAATAGTCCACCATTATTTAACGGATTATTACTATTATTATTATTATTATTATTACTACTATTATTCATACTATTATTTGCAGTCGTACCTTCACGTTGTTTTGGTGCCGATTGACCACTCGATGGTATCGTTGGTTTTATATCTAATGTACAACTAGAATCTGATGTGACTGAGGTAGTTGATTGCGCTTGCTGTGCCGTATGCATGAATGCGTTCACTGCCGCCTGTTTTTTATTAAAATAGAAATACTAAAATTTTAAACTTTTGATATGCAAACTATTTGCCTATAAATTTAGCTGCGTTTAACTATATTACCTGATATTCGGCTGGTCCCGTTTGTACTGAATCAGGTGTTGAATCTTTTGGTGGCGTAGGTGGAAATGAAAATAAATGTTGGGCACCCGTTTGACCCGGCCCCACTTGCATTTGACTAACTTTATCCTGTGGATCTTGCGGACAAGCAAACGGTGAACTCCATGCGCTACCATGCGGCAGCGATTTAGGTGCATCGCCCAGCCAATGTAGTGGCGAATGAAAATGTGGTCGACACACTTGTGGTGATGTATGTGATGTTGGCATTCTTGAGGCTATAAATAAATGTAAAAAAAAAAAAATTGTATACATTAATAATTTTATCACAACAAAACTTATAAATAATTTTATAAAATATAAATTTTTTTTATTTTTTTTCGAACGATAATAAATTATTTACTTTGGCGGTTTTGTGAATATTAAATTATTAGTTATTACTATCTGCATACAGTAATCATATCGTCGTAATTTAATCGCGCATAGCACATAGAGAGAAAGAGGTAATTATTATGTCATTAAATTTTAATTAATTTCCTGAATATAATTTTTCCCTCCGCATGTTACCAGTTATATTTTGTACATCGTATACATGATGGATATATGGTTGACAGATAATTGCAAATTAATTAGTTTTGACAGGTGTTTATCTTAATTAGACTATATTTTATGCATCGCAAAATAAAATTAAAGAAATGGTCAGCTCTTAGTGAATTAACAACTATTTAAGAATAATAACGGCGGAAGTAATCATATTTAGCATCAAATAACTCGGTGATAACTCCACCATCATAACCTAACCGAATTATAAAAATTACCACAAAAATACGCTAAAAATGGTTCGACTGTAAATCGCGTACCTATCTATCAATATGATCAGACAATTTAATACGCACGGTGATCTAACTACCTCAGTAAGTTGGTAAAGATCAACCACTTTTCTTAGTAATTTTGCGCAACTCAAATCGTATACGAAACGAAATTTGTAATTTCGATGCAGATACTCGGTATCCATCCAATATAATTGTAGTAATCATAATAATAAGAATATGTATCCTTTTAATAATAATAATAATAATTGCAACTATATAAAATCCATAAATAAAGTTAAAAAAAAAAATATCAAATTATTATGTTCGATTTTGCCTCAAACTTGATATTCGCATATAAATATGAGATCGATCGCGCAAATTTTTATATTTTCCATCGTTATAATGATCCATCACACAAAAAAAAAATACAAAAATTCAAATTTATATATAAACATAAATAATAATATTATATTCGGACATGATCTTTACACATTTGGATTTCAAGATCCCACATGATCGACGTACACACATATACGTTGTTATATACCAAGTAGACAATAAGGCAACTAACTCATAGAAAGTAAACATATTATGGAAATTCAAAAATGTATGATTGCGATCACTTCACACACAAACACACACGATCGCACATTTAGATGATCAATAATTCATCGATCATTTTTTTTTGTCTTGTTCTTGTATATATCGCATAATATACAACAATAGCTGTGCGATAAGCAAAAAAAATGCACTCTGCGCGCAAAATCGATCGTACAAAAATATTATAATTTTATTGTTTAAATATATTTTTGCGATCGTTTATCCATTCTCGGATAAAAAACAAAAAAAAAATGACAAATAACGAATTTTTGTTTTGTGTGTTGTGCCAAATGCACACACAAAAAAATACGATTCCCTTATTTAAATTTATGAATAATTTTTATATCGGACATGAAACGTGCGATCGCGATCTATAATACATAAAAATATGACAAATTTTTGGTACCATAAAAATATAAAACGATCGTGCCAATTATCCGATCGATCAAAACATCACAACAACAAAAAAAAATGTCAACTTCCGGGGTTTTTCTTTACCACGCCAATTAAATAGGCTTAAATGCAAATTTTCTTGAGGAAACACGATCATGTATAACGATCAACAAGGATTAAAACAAAAAACAAAATTCGAGGTATAATAATAATACAAAAAAACTAAATAAATGATCGGGCAGGTGAATTATTTCAAGCACACAACGATCAACTGATCATATAATGTACAGGTGAAATGAAAATCATAATTTATGAAAATGTAAAAAAAAAAGTCTGTAATTAAATTTATGATCATTAAAATGATTTTTTTCTTTTTAAAAATTGGAATGAAAATTTTAATAATTAAAAACGGTTTTTATTTTTGGTATAATATTGTATAAAAGGAAGAGGAACTGTTTTTTTTTAAATAAATTTTAATGATCATTTTTTATTCAGTACATCGATAACGATCACCGAGTAGGTATATAAAAAAAAACAAAAAATGGTTAATGGTTGATATAATATTTTGATGTGATCAGTTGTAATCTTAGCATTAACCTCGTGATCGTTAAAATAGTATTCAAAATTTATAAAGATCGCGATAAATGAGTACGATCATTATTAAATTATAAATGGATGCTCTCACTTGTGGTAATCGATACAATAAAATTATAGTAATTTATTGGCTTGGAGAGAAAGCTGCTAATTGAGCTTTTTCAAATTTTTATATATTCTTAAATAGTCTTTGTAGTTAACTTTGATCTCGATAAGATCATTATAAGAAAAAATTTACCACGCGTTAAAAAAGCTTTTATATGCCTGGAGGTAAAACAAATTTAGTTGTCAAGTATAATGGTCAACAATTTTGTGTTTGGTTAGTTGTCAACAGATCTCGAGAAATTGGGGCTTTTTACTCAATCAACAAATTATCAAAGCTTATCAACAAATGTGTCAAAGAAAATTAAATAGACAATTCAATATTTTATCAAGCATAGTATGACGACAAATCTGTTAAAGTTCAAATGAATTTTAAAGGTCAATTTCCTGTCCTATGTGAAAGAAAACATTTGAGATTTCCGTTCGAGTTGTCTTAGTAAATTTGAGCTTAGATTCTAAGAAAGGAAGATTCTTCTTAACCTTGATAGAACTACAAAAGTTAAAGCTTTTTATTGAAATCTATGTGTCAAACGTCCTATTCAGTCCATTTTGCCAATTTACGTTTAAATCGCCTGGTTATTACTACAGATTCCATAGAAAAATTTTATTTTTATTGAAAAACACTAAAAAAAATTCTGGGCCAAAAATGTACAATCTGCTGCCACGATTCGATTGCCATGGCCGATACGACTAATAATAAATTTTGACATTTGCAAATATTTTGCCAAGTTACGTTTAAATCGCTTGGTTATTACTTCATATTCCATAGAAAAATTTTATTTTTATTGGAAAACACTAAAAAAAATTCTGGCCCAAAAATGTATACTCTGCTGCCACGACTCGATTGCCATGGCCGATACGATCAATAATAAATTTTGATATTTGCAAATATTTTGCCAATTTACGTTTAAATCGCTTGGTTATTACTACAGATTCCATAGAAAAATTTTATTTTTATTGAAAAACACTAAAAAAAATTCTGGCCCAAAAATGTACAATCTGCTGCCACGATTCGATTGCCATGGCCGATACGACTAATAATAAATTTTGACATTTGCAAATATTTTGCCAAGTTACGTTTAAATCGCCTGGTTATTACTACAGATTCCATAGAAAAATTTTATTTTTATTGAAAAACACTAAAAAAAATTCTGGGCCAAAAATGTATACTCTGCTGCCACGATTCGATTGCCATGGCCGATACGACTAATAATAAATTTTGACATTTGCAAATATTTTGCCAAGTTACGTTTAAATCGCTTGGTTATTACTTCATATTCCATAGAAAAATTTTATTTTTATTGGAAAACACTAAAAAAAATTCTGGCCCAAAAATGTATACTCTGCTGCCACGACTCGATTGCCATGGCCGATACGATCAATAATAAATTTTGACATTTGCAAATATTTTGCCAAGTTACGTTTAAATCGCTTGGTTATTACTACAGATTCCATAGAAAAATTTTATTTTTATTGAAAAACACTAAAAAAAATTCTGGGCCAAAAATGTATACTCTGCTGCCACGACTCGATTGCCATGGCCGATACGATCAATAATAAATTTTGATATTTGCAAATATTTTGCCAATTTACGTTTAAATCGCCTGGTTATTACTACAGATTCCATAGAAAAATTTTATTTTTATTGAAAAACACTAAAAAAAATTCTGGCCCAAAAATGTACAATCTGCTGCCACGATTCGATTGCCATGGCCGATACGACTAATAATAAATTTTGACATTTGCAAATATTTTGCCAAGTTACGTTTAAATCGCCTGGTTATTACTACAGATTCCATAGAAAAATTTTATTTTTATTGAAAAACACTAAAAAAAATTCTGGGCCAAAAATGTATACTCTGCTGCCACGATTCGATTGCCATGGCCGATACGACTAATAATAAATTTTGACATTTGCAAATATTTTGCCAAGTTACGTTTAAATCGCTTGGTTATTACTTCATATTCCATAGAAAAATTTTATTTTTATTGGAAAACACTAAAAAAAATTCTGGCCCAAAAATGTATACTCTGCTGCCACGACTCGATTACCATGGCCGATACGATCAATAATAAATTTTGACATTTCCAAATATTTTGCCAAGTTACGTTTAAATCGCTTGGTTATTACTACAGATTCCATAGAAAAATTTTATTTTTATTGAAAAACACTAAAAAAAATTCTGGGCCAAAAATGTATACTCTGCTGCCACGACTCGATTGCCATGGCCGATACGATCAATAATAAATTTTGATATTTGCAAATATTTTGCCAATTTACGTTTAAATCGCCTGGTTATTACTACAGATTCCATAGAAAAATTTTATTTTTATTGAAAAACACTAAAAAAAATTCTGGCCCAAAAATGTACAATCTGCTGCCACGATTCGATTGCCATGGCCGATACGACTAATAATAAATTTTGACATTTGCAAATATTTTGCCAAGTTACGTTTAAATCGCCTGGTTATTACTACAGATTCCATAGAAAAATTTTATTTTTATTGAAAAACACTAAAAAAAATTCTGGGCCAAAAATGTATACTCTGCTGCCACGATTCGATTGCCATGGCCGATACGACTAATAATAAATTTTGACATTTGCAAATATTTTGCCAAGTTACGTTTAAATCGCTTGGTTATTACTTCATATTCCATAGAAAAATTTTATTTTTATTGGAAAACACTAAAAAAAATTCTGGCCCAAAAATGTATACTCTGCTGCCACGACTCGATTACCATGGCCGATACGATCAATAATAAATTTTGACATTTCCAAATATTTTGCCAAGTTACGTTTAAATCGCTTGGTTATTACTACAGATTCCATAGAAAAATTTTATTTTTATTGAAAAACACTAAAAAAAATTCTGGGCCAAAAATGTACAATCTGCTGCCACGACTCGATTGCCATGGCCGATACGATCAATAATAAATTTTGATATTTGCAAATATTTTGCCAATTTACGTTTAAATCGCCTGGTTATTACTACAGATTCCATAGAAAAATTTTATTTTTATTGAAAAACACTAAAAAAAATTCTGGGCCAAAAATGTACAATCTGCTGCCACGATTCGATTGCCATGGCCGATACGACTAATAATAAATTTTGACATTTGCAAATATTTTGCCAAGTTACGTTTAAATCGCTTGGTTATTACTTCATATTCCATAGAAAAATTTTATTTTTATTGAAAAACACTAAAAAAAATTCTGGCCCAAAAATGTACAATCTGCTGCCACGACTCGATTGCCATGGCCGATACGATCAATATTAAATTTTGATATTTGCAAATATTTTGCCAAGTTACGTTTAAATCGCCTGGTTATTACTACAGATTCCATAGAAAAATTTTATTTTTATTGAAAAACACTAAAAAAAATTCTGGGCCAAAAATGTATACTCTGCTGCCACGATTCGATTGCCATGGCCGATACGACTAATAATAAATTTTGACATTTGCAAATATTTTGCCAAGTTACGTTTAAATCGCTTGGTTATTACTTCATATTCCATAGAAAAATTTTATTTTTATTGGAAAACACTAAAAAAAATTCTGGCCCAAAAATGTATACTCTGCTGCCACGACTCGATTGCCATGGCCGATACGATCAATAATAAATTTTGACATTTGCAAATATTTTGCCAAGTTACGTTTAAATCGCTTGGTTATTACTACAGATTCCATAGAAAAATTTTATTTTTATTGAAAAACACTAAAAAAAATTCTGGGCCAAAAATGTACAATCTGCTGCCACGACTCGATTGCCATGACCGATACGATCAATAATAAATTTTGACATTTGCAAATATTTTGCCAATTTACGTTTAAATCGCCTGGTTATTACTACAGATTCCATAGAAAAATTTTATTTTTATTGAAAAACACTAAAAAAAATTCTGGCCCAAAAATGTACAATCTGCTGCCACGATTCGATTGCCATGGCCGATACGACTAATAATAAATTTTGACATTTGCAAATATTTTGCCAAGTTACGTTTAAATCGCTTGGTTATTACTTCATATTCCATAGAAAAATTTTATTTTTATTGGAAAACACTAAAAAAATTCTGGCCCAAAAATGTACAATCTGCTGCCACGACTCGATTGCCATGGCCGATACGATCAATAATAAATTTTGATATTTGCAAATATTTTGCCAATTTACGTTTAAATCGCCTGGTTATTACTACAGATTCCATAGAAAAATTTTATTTTTATTGAAAAACACTAAAAAAAATTCTGGCCCAAAAATGTACAATCTGCTGCCACGACTCGATTGCCATGGCCGATACGATCAATATTAAATTTTGATATTTGCAAATATTTTGCCAATTTACGTTTAAATCGCCTGGTTATTACTACAGATTCCATAGAAAAATTTTATTTTTATTGAAAAACACTAAAAAAAATTCTGGGCCAAAAATGTATACTCTGCTGCCACGATTCGATTGCCATGGCCGATACGACTAATAATAAATTTTGACATTTGCAAATATTTTGCCAAATTACGTTTAAATCGCTTGGTTATTACTTCATATTCCATAGAAAAATTTTATTTTTATTGGAAAACACTAAAAAAAATTCTGGCCCAAAAATGTATACTCTGCTGCCACGACTCGATTGCCATGGCCGATACGATCAATAATAAATTTTGACATTTGCAAATATTTTGCCAAGTTACGTTTAAATCGCTTGGTTATTACTACAGATTCCATAGAAAAATTTTATTTTTATTGGAAAACACTAAAAAAAATTCTGGCCCAAAAATGTATACTCTGCTGCCACGACTCGATTGCCATAGCCGATACGATCAATAATAAATTTTGATATTTGCAAATATTTTGCCAATTTACGTTTAAATCGCTTGGTTATTACTACAGATTCCATAGAAAAATTTTATTTTTATTGAAAAACACTAAAAAAAATTCTGGCCCAAAAATGTACAATCTGCTGCCACGATTCGATTGCCATGGCCGATACGACTAATAATAAATTTTGACATTTGCAAATATTTTGCCAAGTTACGTTTAAATCGCTTGGTTATTACTTCATATTCCATAGAAAAATTTTATTTTTATTGGAAAACACTAAAAAAAATTCTGGCCCAAAAATGTATACTCTGCTGCCACGACTCGATTGCCATGGCCGATACGATCAATATTAAATTTTGATATTTGCAAATATTTTGCCAATTTACGTTTAAATCGCCTGGTTATTACTACAGATTCCATAGAAAAATTTTATTTTTATTGAAAAACACTAAAAAAAATTCTGGTTCAAAAATGTACAATCTGCTGCCACGATTCGATTGCCATGGCCGATACGACTAATAATAAATTTTGACATTTGCAAATATTTTGCCAAGTTACGTTTAAATCGCTTGGTTATTACTTCATATTCCATAGAAAAATTTTATTTTTATTGGAAAACACTAAAAAAAATTCTGGCCCAAAAATGTATACTCTGCTGCCACGACTCGATTGCCATGGCCGATACGATCAATAATAAATTTTGACATTTGCAAATATTTTGCCAATTTACGTTTAAATCGCCTGGTTATTACTACAGATTCCATAGAAAAATTTTATTTTTATTGAAAGACACTAAAAAAAATTCTGGGCCAAAAATGTATACTCTGCTGCCACGATTCGATTGCCATGGCCGATACGACTAATAATAAATTATGACATTTGCAAATATTTTGCCAAGTTACGTTTAAATCGCTTGGTTATTACTTCATATTCCATAGAAAAATTTTATTTTTATTGGAAAACACTAAAAAAAATTCTGGGCCAAAAATGTATACTCTGCTGCCACGACTCGATTGCCATGGCCGATACGATCAATAATAAATTTTGATATTTGCAAATATTTTGCCAATTTACGTTTAAATCGCCTGGTTATTACTACAGATTCCATAGAAAAATTTTATTTTTATTGAAAAACACTAAAAAAAATTCTGGCCCAAAAATGTACAATCTGCTGCCACGATTCGATTGCCATGGCCGATACGACTAATAATAAATTTTGACATTTGCAAATATCATATTTTGCCAAGTTACGTTTAAATCGCTTGGTTATTACTTCATATTCCATAGAAAAATTTTATTTTTATTGGAAAACACTAAAAAAAATTCTGGCCCAAAAATGTATACTCTGCTGCCACGACTCGATTGCCATGGCCGATACGATCAATAATAAATTTTGATATTTGCAAATATTTTGCCAATTTACGTTTAAATCGCCTGGTTATTACTACAGATTCCATAGAAAAATTTTATTTTTATTGAAAAACACTAAAAAAAATTCTGGCCCAAAAATGTACAATCTGCTGCCACGATTCGATTGCCATGGCCGATACGACTAATAATAAATTTTGACATTTGCAAATATTTTGCCAAGTTACGTTTAAATCGCTTGGTTATTACTTCATATTCTATAGAAAAATTTTATTTTTATTGGAAAACACTAAAAAAAATTCTGGCCCAAAAATGTATACTCTGCTGCCACGACTCGATTGCCATGGCCGATACGATCAATAATAAATTTTGACATTTGCAAATATTTTGCCAATTTACGTTTAAATCGCCTGGTTATTACTACAGATTCCATAGAAAAATTTTATTTTTATTGAAAAACACTAAAAAAAATTCTGGGCCAAAAATGTATACTCTGCTGCCACGATTCGATTGCCATGGCCGATACGACTAATAATAAATTATGACATTTGCAAATATTTTGCCAAGTTACGTTTAAATCGCTTGGTTATTACTTCATATTCCATAGAAAAATTTTATTTTTATTGGAAAACACTAAAAAAAATTCTGGGCCAAAAATGTATACTCTGCTGCCACGACTCGATTGCCATGGCCGATACGATCAATAATAAATTTTGACATTTGAAAATATTTTGCCAATTTACGTCTAAATCGCCTAATTATTACTACAGATTCCATAGAAAAAATTTATTTTTATTGAAAAACACTAAAAAAAATTCTGGCCCAAAAATGTATACTCTGCTGCCACGATTCGATTGCCATGGCCGATATGACAAATAATAAATTTTGACATTTGCAAATATTTTGCCAATTTACGTTTAAATCGCCTAGTTATTACTACAGATTCCATAAAAAATTTTATTTTAATTGGAAAACACTAAAAAAATTCTGGCCCAAAAATGTATACTCCGCTGCCACAATTCGATTGCCATGGCCGAAACGACTAATAATAAATTTTGACATTTGCAAATATTTTGCCAAGTTACGTTTAAATCGCTTGGTTATTACTACAGATTCCATAGAAAAATTTTATTTTTATTGAAAGACACTAAAAAAAATTCTGGGCCAAAAATGTATACTCTGCTGCCACGACTCGATTGCCATGGCCGATACGATCAATAATAAATTTTGATATTTGCAAATATTTTGCCAATTTACGTTTAAATCGCCTGGTGATTACTACAGATTCCATAGAAAAATTTTATTTTTATTGAAAAACACTAAAAAAAATTCTGGCCCAAAAATGTACAATCTGCTGCCACGATTCGATTGCCATGGCCAATACGAGTTAAAATAAATTTTGACATTTGCAAATATTTTGCCAATTTACGTTTAAATCGCCTGATTATTACTACAGATTCCATGGAAAAATTTTGTTTTTATTGGAAAACACTAACATAAATTCTGGCCCAAAAATGTATACTCTGGTGCCACGATTCGATTGCCATGGCCAATACGACTAATAATAAATTTTGACATTTGCAAATATTTTGCCAATTTACGTCTAAATCGCCTAATTATTACTACAGATTCCATAGAAAAAATTTATTTTTATTGAAAAACACTAAAAAAAATTCTGGCCCAAAAATGTATACTCTGCTGCCACGATTCGATTGCCATGGCCGATACGACAAATAATAAATTTTGACCTTTGCAAATATTTTGCCAATTTACGTTTAAATCGCCTAGTTATTACTACAGATTCCATAAAAAATTTTATTTTAATTGGAAAACACTAAAAAAATTCTGGCCCAAAAATGTATACTCCGCTGCCACAATTCGATTGCCATGGCCGAAACGACTAATAATAAATTATTTTGACATTTGCAAATATTTTGCCAAGTTACGTTTAAATCGATTGGTTATTACTACAGATTCCATAGAAAAATTTTATTTTTATTGAAAGACACTAAAAAAAATTCTGGGCCAAAAATGTATACTCTGCTGCCACGACTCGATTGCCATGGCCGATACGATCAATAATAAATTTTGACATTTGCAAATATTTTGCCAATTTACGTTTAAATCGCCTGGTTATTACTACAGATTCCATAGAAAAATTTTATTTTTATTGAAAAACACTAAAAAAAATTCTGGGCCAAAAATGTATACTCTGCTGCCACGATTCGATTGCCATGGCCGATACGACTAATAATAAATTTTGAAATTTGCAAATATTTTGCCAATTTACAATATGAAATGGAAAATTAATCAAATACTAGTTGAAATAAAGATTAACTTAGAGCTTTCACTTGTTTCTTATCTAACATAAATAAAATTATTTTTTTGTAGAATCGATGTCGCCTAAGTTCAACAACTTTAGTCGACGGTTTCTATTGCAGAATATTCATTCCTAAATATTTCCAGTGTTAAGATGAGGCTTAAATAATAGCTTTTGATGACATTTTTGTATAAAACGTGAAATTTTATATCGTGAAAAACTAAAGCTTTGTCAGCAGCCAATTGAAATACTTTCATTTTAAGCGCGCTTCAATTGGCTTCTTATCTAATTGGAAAGCCTTTGTATTTTCTACAATGTATGCATGGTTTTGAAAAACGGGAATCTTTCATATTTGCCAGTTTTTTTAGCTTTGCAATCCTGTAATATTAGCAGAGCTTTTGATTTTGACTTTCATTCGTTACTGCGATTTCAAAAAAATATTGCACTTATAGCGTAAAAGCCGCCTTAACCAAGACTTTAAATTAATGTTTATGAAACCAAAAAAAGAAGCTTTCGATTAAAGCTTAACAACAATTATTTTGAAGAAAAATCAAATGTTGGGAAAGGAGTACTCATTACTTTATTAATGGTAAACGATATACTGCGGTTGTCTAATTTGAAAGAGGTTAGTACGTCAATAATAAAGAAATGAAAGCTTGCAATTGAACATTTCAGGGCTGTACATTTTATTTATGCCTGAACTCAGCTTATTTTTTGGCAAATAAATTGAACACAAAATAAATTTTACCAAGATTACAAGTAAAAGAAAAAGCTTTTAATATCTGGAAAGCATTAAAATTTTGTTAATTTGGCTTATTAAAAAATTGAAGACTTTATGGACTAAGGTATTAGTCAAGTTTCGATAAAAAGCTTTTATTTGAGCTTTATGATCCTATTTGTAAAAAAGTAGTTTTAACGGAAATAAAACCGCCAAAAAATGTGCATTTCGTGCGGTTTATAAAAAACAGTGTGTAATTAAGCTTTTTGGGACGATTTCAAACAGAGCTTTACTTGCGTTCTAAGAGCTTGTACAAAACTTTTAAGACGAGTATAATGTATATAAATATAAATATAAAGATTTAATTTAGAACTGCTGTTCGGCACAAGTTTGGTCGACCGACTGTACACAGATTATTCAGTCTATAATTAAGAAAGCTTTTGTTAAAATAAGGGGTAACTATGAGCTTTTAAGGACATTTATTATCGGATTCGTGAAATGATAAATAGTTTTTGAATAATGTTAATAAAAAATACTAACCAGACTTCTTAAAACGGGATATACTAAGAGATAATACAAAAGCTTTTCGAAAAAATTTAAGCTTTTGACGAAATAACTAAATGGAATAATTTACTTTGTTTCTCAACTTGTTTGAAAATAAAGTTTCTAAATTTAATTGTCTAATTCAGTACGAGGATCAAGCTTTCTATTGCTACGATTGGTTATGAAATAATTTATATTCTATTATGTACCACTTTTGAGTTCATTTTTTGTTAGACCTGAAAAGGGTTCCAATCAATATGCTGTTATGAAGACAAAGCTCTTATTTTAAAATAAGCTTACATAGTTTTCAATGAAATATTCACTAGGCTTAGAGAAACAGCTTTGAAATAAACTTTACAAGATTAGGCAGTTCATTTATCTCATTTGATGGACATAACGAATCTATAATTCGTTATGTTCTTCAAATGAGATAAAGCTCTATTAATACAAACTGAACACAACATGAATTTTAAATGTAGCTTTTCCAAGTTAGGTTGAAAAGCATTTATTTTAATATTATAGAGTCGAAACATACGGGTGAGCTTTTTCAAGACCGGTTTAACGGTTATTAAAAAGTAAATAATGTTTGTAATATTTAATAGGTAAAAGCTCCCACCTAATAATTTTAATAAGCTTTTACGAATGGCTAAGTATAATAATGCAATGAAGATCTTTTTCTGTACCCACTAAATATAAATTCCCAACTAAACTTAAATTTCAAGAGAAAGTTAAAAATTGAGCCCTAGAAAACTTGTTACTAAACAGACTCGAGAATTAAATTTAATTTGTAAATTAAGCCTTAGAAAATATCCGAAAACCAAGACTATGGTTGAAAGCTCATGAACAATTATAGTGGGTTGTTCATTGGATATGGTACCAAAGATCAATTCCAGGTACATTAAGAAAAATAAGCTTTTTAAGCTTTCATTTGATCAGTAAGCTAAATTGTTCGAAATGAAGCTGATTAAAAATTATATTAAAAACTCACGTAATTGACAAATTAATGATTGTACCTTGGTTTCGCTAAATTTTTGCTTTTTATGGTCAAGTCACATTATGATGGTGATTGAATGAGGAAAAACCAAATAACCATTTTTTTTTTGTGGGCCCCCAAACATTAATTTGGCAATCCAAATTTTTAAACAAAACATTTTCCAAACCCATAATATATAAATATTTTACGCGTGTGCGGTGTTTACACCAATCATATACATAAAACCAATTATATTTAACACCTTAAACCTTTCTCCCGTATATAGACGTGTATACGTATAATTCTTTGATCGCAAATCTAAGATACAACAAAAGTGTAACAAATTAAGTCCCGATTCGCAACAAATAATAATTCAAAAAAAATAAAAATAAAAATTACTTAAAGTAGTTATTTGGTTACTTACAAAGAAGTTGCAAAATTCGCGTTCATATAACATTAAAGTAATTTATGAGCTTAATTTTCAATCTCTCAAATAGATTGGCTACAATTTTTTATTCCTTTCAAAGATAACACTTTAGCTCGGTTATACATACAGTGTGCATAAGTATGTTAAACTAAACTAAATTTTCTCGTTCGTTTTGGTTTTTCTTATACACACACACACAATCATACCTATTATACGCGATCATTTCCTTGGGTTACGATCGATAATTTAAAAGCAACAAAAAAAAAATTTTTTTGTGATAAAAAATTTTGAAAATGATCGACAAAAATTTACCCAATGGGGATTCTTTACATATTTTGTATATGTTCTTCAATATTTTTTTATTTTTTTTTTTTCATTTTGTTGTTGTGTTTAACTATTTTGGAACAACATCTCAAATCTGCAGAGCACCTCACGCGGTTCGATGACCGATCGCAAATTTATTTTTTTTTCGCTTTCATTCAAAAAATAAAAATCTTTTGTTTTATATTATATTAAGTATAATAATAATAATGCAAAACCCCGTGGGCCTTAATGTGATGTATGGACGTTCGATCTTAATTTTTATTAACAATTTTATTTTATTATTTTTTTTTTTTTTAACTTAATAACAATAATAATGTTAAAAGCAACTGTTATTGCAAAATGTAAAAATTATACACCCTTTAGTGCAAAAATGTTTTTTGTCGTCGTCGTCTCGATCGTACTAAGATATTTTTGGTGGCTACAAGAAATTTGTTCAACATACATATGTATTATAATACAGGCGCGATCAATTGTTTTCAGTCTGGTTAACATTTAAAAAATCAAATCTAATTTTTATCTAATCTTAATAATCGTAATTTGGATACATATATAGTATAGACAGACAGACAGACAGACACACACCTATGTATATATTTCCTGTATTTTGTGTATCTAAAACGTCATTTTGATGAGAATGACAGCTGTATACGCCATTTTAGTTCGACTGCATAAAAGCAACATAAAATACATAGTTTTTTTCTGTTTTGTTTTGTATTTAGATAAAAATCATTGAATTTGCCATATGTTTTTACCAGTCGCGTACATTATACATAAAAAAAACATTTAAATCGGTAGACATACATAAAAATGCCCAACCATTCAATATGTGCGTCTTGTCATGATAATGTATATAAATATATTCCGACGGTGCGAGACATCATCAAGTAACCAACCAACCGAAATGCATCACACAATTTTATTTTATTTTGTATACTATGTACAAAAATAATTAACCCATACGCAACATGCACACACCCATTTCGGTAGCTCTAATTTTAACCCCTCGATTTATGTTGTTAATTTTTTTTTTTATCTAAGGGAAACATATTTTAACTGTCATTTTCTTCAAAGCTATGACGCGCGATCTCGCATAATTGAATTTTAGGTTTTTGTGTTCGAATTTAATCCGTTAAATACATAAAAATCTAAAATCGGATTTATAAATTATAAGCAACCCTCATAACATTTTATTTTAGATAAATGTTATCTTTATCACAATCAACCAATCTTTTAGATTTTTTTTTTTTTTCGTTTTTATTTAACAATAAACTACCCTCAAATCGGATTATTTACCGGGGAATTAAAATTTTGATCCAAAAAAATAGTTTGTGGCTTTAAAATTATACACATGGGAAAAATCCTGAATTTTATTCAATTTAAGATTATATAAATGGAAGGCTAGATCGCGTAAAATAGAAATATTTTTGTAATCAAACGATTAATACAATTTGATCAAGAACCAACTATAAAAAAATATTTAACTTTGAGCATTCTAAAAACCTAATTCTTCGGATTCCGTTTTGCTTTGAGAAGCTTTGAGATTTATTTGTGAAAAAACTTCTTAAGCTTTATTAACTCTGATTACTTCAGAATCGATTAACACCTATAGAATTACGTTAAAGCATTTACATTTTAATATTCTTTCGGATTAATTTCCTTTTTGGCTTAAGCTTTTCAAAAAAATTAAGCACAATTTTAACATTTTAAAAGCACAGATAACATTTCGTAAAAGCATAAGTGCATAATTTGTTGAACTTAAAATTATTAAAAAAAACTTTAACTTGCCAAAGCTCCATCAGCCGTAAAAACTATTTTAAGATCAATATTCAAGCTAAGTAGACTATTGTGCTTTTTGTGAGCTTAAAAACAAAGATAATTTTTATAGCTAATAACTAACACTATTTTAGGAATTAAGAGAACGCTTTTAATTATTTCAACTATCAAATTGATTAGCCGCAAGGACAGATGAACGGTTTTATAGAGCTTTTTTAAATTATTATTTGCTATATAAAATGTTTGATAAAAGCTTAGGAAACACCACATAATTTGTTGTATGAGCTTAATTTTTTCGTAAGCTGGAATCGCCTGGAAATTATTTCAAATTTCGAAGAGCTTTTCAATGACACTAAATTCCGAATAACGTAGTGAAGCTTTTGGAGAACATTTACTAAGTAGATGCCCTTTGGACTAAACTCTTTCAAATTTGAAGATTGTTGAATATGGTTTTTCTATACAGTTAAAGCTTTAAGTTTAAAAATTATTCGATTTTTTTTCTATATTTTTTGAGAGCTTTTGCTGAATTTTTAATTCTTTTAACTTGGAATATACAATTTCTAAAAACATTTTAGGAAACCCCACCCAAAAAATTGTGGGTATTCGAATTTTATGGTTTCCGAAAGTTGTAATCTGGCATTATTTCATACTATGTAAAGCTTTTTAACTAGAAAAAGTTAATGACTATTCACGCTTATTACTTTAATGCTTTTTCAAAACGGTTAAATTTTATGAGTGCGATTATATGTTTCGATTAGTTTAGCCTTGTCAAGGCATATCGAGTATTGAGGTAACCCGGGAGCTTTTATTTCGTATGAGAAATGTAATAATATTTTTAAGCGCTTTGGTTTGAGAATTTCATTAAATTTAAAATCCACAAGCTTAGCTCCAAAGTATTTTGGTAAGTTAACAAATCATGAGCTTTTCCGAAACTTAAAATTACATTCAGAGTCTATTTTTTAAGCTTAAAGCTTTGACTTTTAGATATAACAAACAATAAAATTTTGGCTGAGCTTTTTTGGTGTAAATAACTCCAAATAACCATAATATGTTAAAAGCTTCTAATAATATTTTTGATGTTGGGAGAATTAAGAAGCCCTTGATATTTTATTGGGGTGCTTTTTAAATCTGGATATTTGAGAATTTAAAAATTTAGAGTTTCAACCTTCGTTAATAAAGCTAAGGAATGGTTGGGGCTTTTACTTCAAACGAATAAAAATTTCGGACACATGTTTTAATATCCTACAGAATATAATTTTGATTTTTTGGAAAAATTTATATGCAAAGATCTAAAGGGCTAAAATCCAAAATTAAAATTTCTTTCAGGCCAATTTGAAAGAACCTGCTAATACAATTTAAATTCAAAATTAAAAAATGTTTAAATAATTTTAAATTGCATAGATGTATCTTAAATATACTTTTGCTCCTACGAACACAATTACAATCACAATATATTAAAGCTTTCAAAGCACTCATTAAATATTATATTTGCTTTAGTTCAACTTTCTGGAATATTTTTGACATATTGCTTTAAAAATATCAAATATATTTATGAAATGTTTAAAACTTGCAAAAAGCTCAAAAAGCACACTATTTTTTATAAAGCTTTATTGACCGAATTTACAAACTATTGTGTATAAGCCTTAGCGAGCTTTCAGCACCAAAAAATTAATTGAAAGGTTTAGGCTAATTATTTTAAATGGAAAGATGTTTCATGAAAAGCTCATTTTGATCGAAACGTTTTCCAGTAGGTATCCCTTCTTCAAAAAACTAAGCTTTTATTCAAGCCTGAATTAATAAATTTAAACGCTTTACAATTTTAGTAATCGTTTAAGCCTTTTCCGCTACAGCTTTCAAACATGTCAAATTTTTGTTTTGAGACGCCTAAGCTTGTAACAACCTCAGAACAATTTTGTACTATTAAATAGCTCCTACTAGGTTTAGTTCTTTATCTTAAAGGTTTCAGCGACTGATTCTAATACGATTTGGAAGCTTTCGAAAATGTTCAATAGGTAGGACTATTGGATAATAATCCAGATTTCTTTTAGCTTTATTAGTCTAATTAATCTATCAGCAACTAATACAGTTTCAATAAAAATACCAAAGCTCATTTTCCATAAAATATGGAACGCTTTTATTAAATATTGAATAGGTTAAAGAAATGTATACACCGAACTAAATTAAAAAGCTTTGAAAATTAATTGTTCTAGAAATATGTATAAATATCATACAAATATTTTTCTGGGTTTCCGGAATTGTTTGGGTATGCCGAAAATAAATAATGTTTTATTTATTAAGCATTTACGTCCAGGAACTTCTAATTTTGGTCGCTAAAGATATGTTCTTTGGGTGGTCACTAAACAAATAATTGGAGAAGCTTTATGGTGAATACTTTCAAAATTATCAACGATCATACCATGATTACGTTCCGGTTCTCGTCCGATCACCGAAGTCAAGCAACATTGGGCATAGTTAGTACTTAGATGGGTGGCTGCTTGGGAACCTTATGTGTTGTTGGTAAATATAGTTCCCACAAGTCTTTACCAATTATGCTGAATTGTAGCATTGTGTCTATAAAACTAATCCAATTTTCTTCACAATTAAGTGATCCTGCAATAGGATTGAAGAATTCAGTCCTATTATTCCCCCATTCCAGGGTAAGTTTTGATTCACAACTATTATTCGGCCATCTATGATTGCTGTCAAATCTTGATTTTGTGCGGTTTAATGTAAATTTGCCGGAATAATACCTTCTTCCATTGCTATTCAAATTTTTGCAATCGAACAAACTCCAGACGCTGCCTCAGAATGACCCATGTTAGATTTCACTGATCCGATTAGTAAAGGTGTTTTACGATCTTTTTTACAGAAGAAGTCACTAATGGAATTCACTTCTTGAGGATCACCTACTTTTGTACCAGTGCCATGAGCCTCAAGATTTATTTCCTCATATGTTTCTCAAATTAAACTATTTTGTACGCGACTATCAGGATATATGATACCTTGCTCTTTAAAACCATCAGCGTTTATTTTAGAGTTCAAAATACTAGCGTATATACGTCGAGAGTCTGAAGATTTTTTTAAAAATAATGCAACGAAACCATCCAACCGAACATATCCGGCGCCATTTTCATCAAAAGCTCGAGATTTTCCCTCTCACTTAGCATACCTAATATTATAAATTGAACCGACACAGTAGGTTTTAATATAACGCTAACACCAGCTACAACAGCTGAATCGTATCGCCCCGACTTCATATCTTTAAATACATTTGTCAAGGCATATAGAGAGCTGGAGCAAGCCGTATCAACGGCATAACTGGGTCCTTTAAAATCAAATATATAAGAAATTCGATTGGCAAATATAGCTTTTGCACAACCAGTCAAACCGTATCCATTTACACCCTCCTCATTAGCACACCAATATTGTTCGGATTCAGAATTTGATACACCGATATAAACTCCGGTTCTGCTTCCCCGTAAATCTTGTGGATCCATGCATTCAGCCTGGTGACATACGATACAGGTGGCATTCAACTGATGCTCTGGGAAATTCTCAATCCGTTTTCGAAACCAAAAAATTGCTCTACTCGCCGATATTGAGAAAATGTATCGGCAGGTTTTAGTGAATTGCGACGATACCAATTATCAGAGAATCTTATGGAGAGAAGATTCCAGTCAACCTCTTGAACATTATGTGTTAACCACGGTTACCTACGAAACTTCTGCAGCATCATTTTTAGCTACTAGAACCTTACAGCAGCTAGCACAAGATGAAAGTTCGCATTATCCGGAAGCAGCTCAAATAGTATTGCGAGACTTTTACGTTGACGATCTGCTCACTGATGCCAAAAATCAATATTGCAGAACTTTATGATCCAACCGATAAACCTACAATTTCTTTTGACGATGAATTAAGTTCCATACAAATTTTGGGACTGCAGTGGCTTCAGAATAAAGATTACTTTACGTTTAAGGTTAATATTGACAGTGACAGTATTGCTACAAAAGGAACGTTTCTTTCCGAAGCATCGTGGATTTTTCACCCTCTGGGATGACTTGCTCCAGCAACAATCATGATGAAGATTTTATTCCAGCAGTTGTGGCTGTTAAAAATCGAATGGGGTGATGCACTACCCAAGGACGTTCTGATGGTTTAGAGAAGAATAAAAGCAGAATTGTCAAGCCTGAAATGTATATAAATTCCAAGACATATAGGTATTCACAGAAAACACACTGAAATTCATGGTTTCTGTGATGCCAGCGAGTCAGCTTACTCATCAGCGATGATTGTTTTAGTTGCATTAAAGCTCTTTCGACATTGATCTGAAAATACTCCCATGAAAGCTTTTACGAAAATCTATGAAAATTTAAACTAAAATTTGATATTTTAATGAGCTTATCCGGAAACTATAGTTATTTTATACGAAACCCCATTTTGCCTTCAAAAAGCTCAAGTTCATTTCAATGGCTATGGTTTTGTCTAACTGCTTTTATTGAAAAACAGTTATCCTTAAGTAAAAACCTTAAATATCTTAAATTTTGATATTTATGAAAATGAATAAAATTTAAAATTTTGTTTAAGCTTTCCTGAACTTTAAGAACACTAAAAATATTTTTGTGAGCTTTCGATTACGATAAATAAATTCAAAAACTCTAAATCACTTTAGTTTGTAACTCAACAAATTTAAGTAAACGTTAAAGCTTTGAATTGCCTAACTGAACTAAAGAACTTTCAAGTTTTGTGCCGACATTTAATAAAATTTCGAATTTTGATGGGTTTTATAACCTTTAGATTTTAAATTTAAAAGATTTAAGATAACACGATCTTTAGAATTCAATTGTAAAGTTCGGATGGGTACTTTAAATTTTATTGAACTTCTTAGCACATAGAGATTCAGAATTGTTATTCGGCTTAAAAACATAATAAAGCTTATAAAGCTTTTATTAAACTTTAGCCACGACTTGAATCAAATATATCTCTCAAATATATTGAACACAGCTTTACAAATTATAAAGCTTTAAAAAGCTCGATAGTTTTGTTTGGATTGGGAACTTTCATAGAAATATTTATCATCAGAAAGAAGTTAGGCTTAAAATTATGTTAAGGTTTCATAAGTCAAAGAACCAGCATGGTTCACTGAAATCACTGCAATATTTCATTTCTATAGAACGTCGTCACCTTTGGAAATCTGGAAAACGTGACATAATACATTTTGTTTCTAGCTGTTTCTGGAAAGTTAAAAATAAAACAGAAATCGTACCTATTGCACACGGCGCTAAAACTGGATAAATCGCTTCCAGCAGCCAAAATATTGAAATAAGCTCCAACGATTACAGAAAACTAATTTTATTAGGTTTTCCTTTCATTTACCAGTTTGTGAGACAATGTGTTGTGAGAAGTAATGTAATTCGTAAGAACATAGTAATTCTCGTTCAAATCGGAAATATGTTAAACAGGAAACAAAATGCATTTTGAACCAATTTCTACTCTAAATAATCACATTTCGGAGATTTATACTATTGACTATGCGGAGAGAATTTTTTCGGTATGGGGTCCATCAGGCTGCGCAGGTTTTTTTGGTCAGTCCGTCAGTCCATCAGACTTCTGACACCGAAAAGAAACCAAACATCGGGCGCACACGGGAAATAAACCAAACGAACCCAAACATCAAATTCTCATCAAAAAAATTTTTTGTTTTGTTTACCACCTCTGTAAATTTTATTTATGCAATACACATAAATATTTATGTATAAACAATAATTATAAAATTTATCATATATACACACCGTAATCACAATAATTACATAACTTTTTGTATTTTATTGTAATACCATTATTATTTTTATAGTTTTTTAGTGCGCTGTAGATAAATAAAGCAAAAGTAAATTTTAGCATTTATAGAGCAAAAATTTTATTATTACACAGCCAGGCGAGTATGAATGCGTGCGTGTATACATTATATGGTAAAATGCAATAAAAAAAAGTGAAAATGTTTGTGCATAATAACGAAAAACACAAAAAAATATTTTGAAATCGGTTCCGTCGGTTCGATTCTATATTTTATAATAAAAGCCGCGCGGCGCGATGATGATTCATTTCGAAATATCGAAATTTCTTCTTTAATTATATTTGTATAAGATCATAAAATTGTATATACGATCAAAACCAATCAAATCACTTAATTTTGTGTATACGATCGATTATATTATTGTATTAATTATCTATTCATCGCCTTGAATAAATTTTTTGTGTATAGAGTGGATTAATAAAGTGGTCGTCGGCTGGTGCTTCCGCTTTTTATATTTTGTTGTTTTAAAAATCACGATCGTGCGGGCAATTTGTGTATTTTGTGGATCGCGGTGCACTCTATGTAAATTAGATATTTTCTCACAATCATTTGAAAGGTGAATGCATTCTGGATTGTGATTTGACATTTATGTTCATATGTATACATATGTGATCTTTCTAAAACATATATTTGAACATGATCACGTTGATGATCATCACATCTTTTCTATATGATTAAAAAAAAGAAAAGAAAAATTACCTTCAGTCGTTTTTGTTTGTTTTTATTTTATACGAATGTTTCTTATCTAAAAATGTCAATCGACATGTCATTGTTGTATTTTTTAATTGTTTTCTATTGAAAATGTTTGCGGGAAAATATGGATAACTACTGTACGATATATAAAAATGGCATGAAAACGGATCTTCGCATTTATAAGTTATATCCAATGATGAGCGAACAAATATGCGAAAATGCCATATTGAGCTATTTTGAGCAACACGTGTTAATGCTTCTAAATAATTAAAAAAATTATTTTGCTCTGCAATTCGGGATCAGTGAGTTTTGAATTTGAGCTACTAATATTGAGCAACAAATAAAGGAAAAAATTATATTTGCAAATTTCTCTGTGTATTCAAAAACACACACACACACACACACACACACACACACATATTTAATAAAATGACATTTTCGTAAATCCGCAACAGCACAGAATGATCGATCGACAACGATCAAATTCTTTGAGAGACAATGAATGAAAAAACCAAAAAAAAAAAAAAAATTTTTTTTGCGCGCGGATCACAATGCGTCAATAGAAAACAACTCTCATTCGTTCGATCGTTTTCAATCTTCTATACATATATATACATACATACATATATATGCTGCCTCGTAAATTTAAATAATTTAACAATAAATTTTATTTATTTATATACATTTTATTTGTGATTGACAATAAAAATAAAATCGAAATAAAATAAATAAATAATTAAATAAAATGTATATAGAAGAGACGCAAACGATCGATCGATCGATGGATCGAATTTGGAAAACCACCCAAAAAATTTATTAATAAATAAAAATTTGAAGATCGTTTACCAAATTTTTATGATGTGTTTGATGAAAATTCCATAATTTGTGAATTTTGTGTTATAACAGAAGTAAAATTTTGTGCTGCGTTGTGTGTACGGAATTTATTTATTTTTTGTTTTTTTTGTTTTTAAACTTTATCAAAAACTAACGATCAATAAATATTATAAAAATTATAAAACAAAGAAAATTATTTTATTTAGGATCAACAAACAAAAAAAAAAATTTTTTTTATCAATATTTTATTTATTAAATTTTATTTAATTTTTGCGAAAAATGACAACGCGAAAACAAAAGAAACGCGAGATTTTTATAGATTCACAGCACGGACACAATAGGAGTTTGAAAAATAGTGTCGAGATGGCCGCCTCCGGTTTCAAAATTCTCAAGACCTCCTGGAATTTTTATTATTATTATTATTATTGTACGATATATTATTGTTATTGTTAAATTTTGCGATCACATAAGTTAAAAAAAAAAAAAAAAAATCGGATCGATCGATCTCTTTTGTTTTTATTCGCTTTTCGTGTTTTTTCTTTTTTTTTTATTATTATTATTTATAAATAAAATAAAATAATCGATTGATCGCGATTGTATAACAATCGATCGACCAGACATAAATTAGCATAACCTGCATAATAAAATATATAAAATTTTCTTTTATACATATTTATGTTAGATGATCACTATGATGCGTTTTTATTGACACAGTCAGATTTTTTATTTTTTATTTATTTTTGGTTGGTTGAGGTTATGAGAAAATCCGCGTTATACCGAAAAATTGCCCGCCGTCATTTCCTTCTTACTTTTGTAACTCTTTCTTTTTTTTTTATTTTTTGAATCAGTCAGATAGTAAATTAGATTTTTAAAGCATCACTAAACATGTACGCATATATATAAGGAGACAATGGACGTCATTTTCTCATCGCACAGTGTTAAGCGCATTATGATTTAATTAGAGTTCTGTGCACACAATGACATCTTTATGTGTTCTCTAGTTCTCATTTTATATCAATTGTAATGATGATGACGATGGCGGCATAATTTAATATATAATTGCATATATGCGCGGAAATTGTAACATAATTATTTTATTGTTTAGGTTTTTAACAAAACAAAATTTATAATTAATGCATATATAACATATTAAATAAAATGAGTTCAGTATTTTCCAAATGTACATAATTATATAGACAATGTGCTAAAAATTGGATGATGATTGGGCCGCTTGATTTCACTTGCCCGCGATTTTTGGTTTCATTTCACGCGAGGACTAAGTCAAAAAGGTGGGCAATTTATTGTAGAAATGGACTGCATTCAAAATTTTAATAATCCAAATTTATAATGAAGTCTAACGAAATTTTCCGAAACAACGGCGATTCCACGTAAAATTCAGCATACTATTTAAAACATAAAATCTAATAGAGCTCTGTCTGTTTTAAATTAAGACTATTTTTTGCATAATTGGACTTGATTAAATCTAAATTTTATTTGTGGATCGAAAAATATTTTCGTTTAACTTTTTTTTAAACATTTTCGTTAAAAATTTGGATTACAGAATAAAATGATTGAGTACCAATTTTACGGCTCCAAAATAACAAAAAAATTGGATTTTGATTAGCTCATGTGACGAAAATAAGCTCATAAGCTGCGTGTGACGAAAAAGCCAAAATTTTCATATCACCATTTCTACACCCACGTACACGCCGTCACTAAAGTTTTGCTTTTGGTCACATTAATTTGGACAAGTCACTTACAAATCATTAATAAGTGTGTTAAATAAAAGCTATCAAAGCTCAATCGTTTAAAGCTTAGCTCTTTAGTAATTTAAAGGCAGCTTTTGGGTGAAAAATAGTTTGCCAGCAGCTCATAAAATTTTATTAAATCGCAAATTTTTTTGTAAAATATTTATCTTAAAAAAAACATAATAATAAAAGCTCACTATTGAAAAAGCTTGTTTTTAAAAAACTAGTAAAGTTCAAAACCTTTTAACATATGTTGGAAACTATTGCTAGCAGGTGTTGAGTGGACATAAAAGCTCAAGGCTTTGGTTACTGATAAGCTCAACCCGCATGAAATCTCCGGATCTTAGAAAAGTCTACAAAGCATTTTGTTAGAGCGTTAATTGACCCAATTAAAAGCTTTACTACAAAAACTCTTTAATACAAAAAGCTCACGCTCACCATTTTATAGTTTAGTTGTTTCTAAATTTAAAGGATGTTTTTTCGGAGAATTTAGATTGTTAGTCAGCTTGACTTTTTTCTAAAAGCTTTATAATTTTTTAATGTTTTAATTCACTAAACTAAATGGTCAATTTTTAAAATATCTATGTTTTAGAACCAGAAACGCTCAAAAAACATTATTTAAAAGTTTAAAATAAATCTTTAAATACAAAGCTAAGTATTTAAATTAAACCGAGTCAGGTAAAAGTTTTAACGACAGACTAAAATACAAAAATACACTGTCACCAGCCAACGTAATTTTGTTAAATAGTAAATTTTTCGTAAAAGTTCTAAATATCAAATTATAAAAGTATGTTGAACTAATAAAGTTCACAAAGCTGTTAACACATGTTGAACACTACCGCTATACTATGGCCATTTCCCATAAACGAAAGGATTTTAACAAATTTGGGTCATTATTTTCATAAAGTGGACATTGAAGCTAAATGATTTGGTTGCTATCAAAGCTTATGAAAGCTCCGGATCATTAGAAAGTTTAAAAAAATTGAATATACGAGTTTTTTATTAGAATACCAACCACTTTGTGCTATTAAAAGCATTAATACAAAAATCGTTTAATTATGAACTATAAAAGCTCGATATTTTACAATTAAGTTGTTTTGCAACTTAAAGATCAGACTTCAAAATAGTTTTGTTAAAATCCTTTAAATTTTTAAATATTCTGCCAGAATTGTTCAAAAAGCGTAACGGAAAAATGTCAAATAAAAGTTTTAAAATAGAATTTAGTTTAAAGCTGTTTATAGGACGCTTGATCATGTAAATTATTTAAATTAACCTGATTTAGTTAGAAAGTTTCAACAACAGATTTTCAAATATGAGCTTTAAAGCTCAGTGTTTTACAGCTCAGCTCTTTACAAATATGAAGGAAGGTTTTGCGTGCAAAATAGATTGTTAACAACTAACTCATTCGTAATTCTGTTAAATCGTAACTTTCATAAAAGCTTTACATTTAAAGTTACAACGATAAAAGCTGACTAGTATGGTTCAAATCTCAAATTCCGAAAATTATTTAATTTTGTTATTTTCAGTCGCCGATTCGATACATTATATGCAAAGATTATGACAATTATAGGATCAGCGAAAAGTTTAAAAATGTTGAATGACTAAATGTTGATACTTGCTATAGGGCGCTTAAGCTTATCTCAAATAAAAACGACATTGTTTCATTAGCTTTGTTAAAAATTGTTAATTTTTCTTTAAAGCTTTATGATTTGCTAACGTTTTGAATAACAAAAATAAAACCTCATTAGTCAAAACGTTTAACTAGCTGGTAAGGTTTAAAAATCGTTGTGGAAAATGTATCATTCTGCTGTGTTTACACATATTAGGCTTTAAGACTTTGTTAATGGTTTATGTTCAAAAATTATTTAAAGTTATCACAACAATCAACAATCTTCTCTAGCCTGATCGACGAAAAACATCGATTTTCTGTAAAAGTTGTAAAAGCTCATTTGTGTTAACTAGTTATATGACTAAACAGTCAAGCAAGCGTAAGGGAAATAAAGCTTTCAAAAGCTTAGTTTTATTTATTTTAAAACTCTATTTAATTACTAAATGTATTTATAAAGTTTGATCAAATTATTTTGACTGAGAAGAGCGGGCTTCGAGCTTTAGCAGGATTAAAAACAGTAATGTTTTGCCTCTGCGCCGATCCAATTTTTTAATAATAGTTAGTTTATGCGAAAATTGGTTTCAATTAGTGAACTTTAATTTATTAAAATGGCCAACTTAATATCTTGCAGCTTTAGAAAAGTTCCTTTTGTTTTATTTGCAAGCTATAAAAAGCATTTACGGTAACGTGATCGAATATTTTTTTATTCACATCGATATCCAATTACATAACATTTAAAAACAGCGTTTTTAACCCATCCAACGTGTCCTGCTTCTCACTGTCCCCTAGAGACCTGGATCCAGCAGAACTAACATTTGTGTCTTTTAAGATTAAAATCATCGAAAACTTGAATGGTACCTTGAAAAATCCTGATTTTTGGCCACCTGGGGTCCAAGTTCGCGATTTTTAAGAAAGACGCCAATCAAAAAATGAGGAAGGACTACTAATCTACCAAATTCAATGGATCTAACGAATTCGTCAATAGCTTACCAATTTTTTATTTTAATGGTAGTGGCATCCGATCAAAATCAAAAAATTTCTATCTTGGAATTTTGGAATCTAATTACGACGTAATAATTCTGATCAAAACATGGCTTACAGTGGATTTCAATGATGCGGAGTTTGCCCTTCTGACTTTGGCATTTTCCGCCGCGATCTGTATAACTTTAGTACAAAACGAAGAGATAGTGGTGTGCTTATTGCAGTTCGGCATTATTTTCCGACCCAATCATTGAGTTTATTCCTGTTACAACGCAAACTAGATACATTTTACATAATAGGTAATTAGCAAAGCTTACTTTCCTCCAGAACCAACCTCGCCATTTTGTCAAGATTTTATTGACAAGATTTATTTGACGACAACATATTCATTCCTGCTAATACGAACGATTCTTCAGCCTTAATTTATGATTTTATGGTAAAAATGGGTACTTCACAAATTAACAGTGTACCAAACAGCCACGACACTCTGGATTAGGTTTTCTACACTAAAAATAGGTATTTTAAACTAGAATCACTCTTCGAGTGTTTATCATACCCCGGTTTCATTTTAGTTGTTCTACAAAACTTGATACCTTTATTAATGAATTGTTGAAGGTTGCTTTTAAAAAATGTGTTCCTGCAAAATTAATGAATAAGTCTCATACCCGGAAAGTCCCATGGTTCACTAAAGAACTCAAGTAGCTAGAAGTTCTGGGTTATAAATGTCACAGGAAGTATAGGCGTCATTTTTAGAAGGCAATGTCTTTGCAGAACTTGATGTGATGAGAGTTTTGATGAACATGAACGTTTCTAAGGGTCTTGGGCCAGATGGTTTACCAGTGTCTCTATTGAAGATGTGTGCAGTCGGTTTTGCCGCTCCTTTATGTCATCTATTTAATTTAAGCCTCAGCAAAGATAAATTTCCTGATCTTTAGAAATTATCAAGTATCATTCCCATCCACAAAAGCGGCCCACGAAGTGATGTAACAAATTATCGTGGAATTGCAATACTGTCTTGCATTTCTAATCCCACTTCAAGCAACGTATTAGCACACGTCAGCATGGATTTTTTCCTGGTCGCTCAACGGTTACTAATTAAGCGGTCTTTCAAAATAATTTAATTAACTCTGTTGCCTCGAAAGTTCAAGTCGATGCAGTTTATACTGACTTCGCTAAAGTTTTCGATAAAGTTAATCACAGGATATTAGTGAATAAGCTCAGTGAACTTAATTGCGATATTATTCCCATAAATTGGCTTATGTCTTATTTATCGAATCAAGATTAACGATACGTTCTCAGAATGTTTTATTGCGACATCTGGAGTGCCTCAAGGTAGTCACTTGGGTCCACTATTATTTTTCCGGATTATCCAGATATCCGGAAAGTCTACAAATCTTGATTATATGAGTTTTTTGTTAGAGCGCTAACCACATTGTTTTATTACATATACACTCTTCTTATTAATAAATCGATTCAATTAAGAGCTTTAATACAAAAATCTTCTGAATACCAATTATAAAAGCTCAATGTTTTATAGTTTAGTTGTTTTTTAAATTTAAAGCATGCTTTTGCGTAAATATAGATTGTTAGAGGGCCTGCCACAATTTTTTATTGTTTTTAAAAAGCTTTATAATTTTTAAATGTTTTAAATTCACTAAATAAATATTTAAAATGTCTATGTTTGGTTTGAGAGCCAGAAATATTCAAAAAGCATTATGAAAAAATTTAAAATACAAAGCTCAATCATATTATAAAATATTTAAATTAAACCGATTCAGATGAAAGTTTTGACAACAAACTTTTTTTACAAATTTAAACGAAGCTTTTACATGAACACTAGACTGCACATGTTATTTTATTAAATAGTAAATTTTTCGTAAAAGCTGTATATATCAAATTATAAAGATAAAAAGTCATTATTAAAAACGCTTATATTGTATTGAACTAGTAAAGTTCAAAAAGCTTTAAACACATGTTAAACATTAGTACAACACTACGGCCATTTCCCATAAACCCAAAGATTTTACTAGATGTAGGTCTGTATTTTCATAAAGTTTTAATAAAAACTCCATGGTTTGATTTCTTAAAGCTTATGAAAGCTCCGGATTATTAAAGTCTAAAAAACTTGAATATATCATTTTTTTAATAACCACTTTGTGTTATTAAGAGTTGTACCATAAAAATCTTTTCATTGTGAACTATGAAATCTTAATGTTTTACAGTTAAGTTATTTCCTAACTTACAGATTAGACTTAAGCATAGTTTTGCAAAAGCTTTTCAATTTCTAAATGTTTTAATTCACTAAACCAAATGCTCAATACTCCAATAATCCTATGTTCCAAAACCAGAAATGTTCAAAAAGCTTAACAGACAGATTTAAAATAGTTTAGTTTAAAGTTGATTGTGTGGCTTAATGTACATAAAATATTTAAATTAAACCGATGTAATTAAAAGTTTCTGCAAGAGATTTTTTAAAAATGTGCTATTAAAACTTAATGTTTTAAAGCTTAGCTCTTCAGAAATTTGAAAGAAGTGTTGCGTTATTTTGCGTGAAGTTACAATGATAAAATCTCAGTTTTGTATGTTTAATGAACTAGTAAAGTTCAAATCTGAACTTCCGAAAATTAATTAATTTTGAATTTTACAGTCGCCGACTTGATTCATTATTAAACTTATAGGATCGGTGAAAAGTCTAAAAATGCTAAATGACTTTCACATGTTTGTACTTTGTTTACCTTCTGTTAAAATTGTAAAAGCACATTTATTTTAACTAGTTAAATGACTAAACAGTTTAAGCAAGCGTAAGCGAAATAAAGCTTATAAAAGCTTGACTTTATTTATTTTAATACTTTATTAAAATACGAAATAAATTTATAAAGCTGGATCAAACAATTTTGACTGAGAAGAGCCAACTTCCAGCTGTAATAGGATTAAAAACTGTAAAATTTTGTTTCTGACTTAATATCTTATAGCTTGAGAAAAGCTCTTTGTGTTTTATTTGGAAGCTTTAAAAAGCATTTACGTGTAGCGTTATCAAATATTTTTTTTATTATAAAAAGCTCACCTTTAACTAAAACTCATATTATTTTGTTAATAAATTGATCCAATTAAAAGCTTAACAAGTCATATAAATATAGGCTATAAAAGCTAACACATTTTGTAAAAGGGTTTTTTAAAGTGGTGTGGTTTACACATTAAAATAGCGCTTAAAATCACTATTTCAGCTCCTTACAATGAAAGCGTGCATAATATTGCTGGTATTAGAATCAAGACCAAAACTTCGAGGAATGATTTAGTGTTCCCATTTTTATAAATAGGATTAAGCATTTAATCAAATCTTTGAAAAAATAAAATTAATACAAATTTAAGCTTTTTGATGTTTGCCAAGTTTTTAATTTTTTAAATGTTTCTTGTTAAATTACTAAATAAGCTCATAACGATAACAGCGCTAGGTTTTACTCTATGGTCTAATCTTAGTATTGAAATATTAAAATTAGTCGACGATTCGTCCCTATTTTTGAAAATTTTGCCGACAAGTATTGATGAAAGCAAAAGTCTTAAAAAGCTGAAAGACTTCAATTTTTTGTAATTGTGCCGTAAAACACATTTACGAACAAATTTAGTTTTCGAATATTTCCATTAAAATCTTACCTCTCAAGTAAACCAAATTGTTTTACTATATTTAACTCAAGGGCCATCGAATCAATTAAAAACTTAAAAATAAATATCTTAAAATTAATAAAAGTCGTAAAAGCTCACAGCTTGGTAGTTTAGTTTTTAACCTTAAGCAATCTTAAAAGTGAAAAACACCAACTTTTTTAGTTGGATGTTTTGAATAAGAAAAGCTGGGCTTAAAAGTATCAGCCTAGTTGCACGAATTAAAAGCGAAGTACTAAACTTAGAGTAAAAATTGAAAAAGCTTCACATGGTATTTTAAATCTGCTCCAATAGATTAAGCTCCAAAAAGCCGACTGAACGAGGTAAAAGCTTCAGGCAAAACAATCCTGGTAAATTCACGCAAAATCAAATAACAACTCAATAGAGCCAAATATTTTAAATTTAATGCATAAAAGCTGAAGATAATTTATTTATCCAACTCTACTATTCGACTTGAGTTACAATGCATTTACAACATTTTATAAAAGCTCAATATTTTACAGCTCATCTATTTCCAAATTGTAAACGAAACTTTCAGTGAAAAATAAATTGGGCCTGATATTTTTTTGTGAAAAGCTATATGATATTAATTTTTTTTTAATTATAAAAGCTCACGAAAATATATCGTTCGAATCAATCTTTCAATTTTCGTAAAAGCTTTAGGATCAAGAAATATTTAAAGTTGTTCAAATTAATAACGCATATAGATCAAATCATTACACTGACCGACAAAAGGCATCGTTTTCAGTCAAAAATCTCATTTGTCCAAATTTAAGAATTTATCAAAAATTAAATTTAAGCGTAGGCAAAGTAAATCTTCATTATTTGAAACTTAATTAAAAAAATGAAGCTTTTCAAAAGGTTTAATGGGATGTGGATAATCATTGGTTGAAATTAGTTTCCTTTGAAATTAAGGCGTTTTCGCATAAAATTTGAAATAATTAAAAAAAATTATTTTGCCTCATTCTTCGATACTTTCGTTAAAAATTTTGATTACAAAATTTAACGATTGGGTCCGAGTTTTTTTTTTCACCAGGCTGTGACAAAAATACAAATATTTTCATATCACCATTTCAGT
This sequence comes from Tipula helvola, assembly GCA_963556165.1. Classification (NCBI taxonomy): domain Eukaryota; kingdom Metazoa; phylum Arthropoda; class Insecta; order Diptera; family Tipulidae; genus Tipula; species Tipula helvola. The sequence continues at coordinate 329,605,330 of OY744483.1, read as the reverse complement.
ACTCACATGACTTCCTTACTAGCGCCACTAAATTTTTGATTTGCATGGTTACATGTAGCCTGATGAGCCAACCGTTAATTTATAATCCAAAATTAACAAAGTTAAAAACCAATAATTAGGGCGAGCAAATTATCGTAATAGGAACTAAAAATCATATATTGCAATGCTCCCACACGATAAATACCGCTTAATTTTATATTCGAGATAAACTAAAAAATAAAATTATCGCGATTTCATGTAAAATTCAACAAACTGCGTAAAAAATCAAGAAATTAATTGACTTTGGAATGAAGCTATTTCTTGTAGAATCCGACATAAAATTAAAATGTTATTGTAGGTTGAAAAATATTTTAATTTGTCTCTTTCTTAACATTTTCGTTAAAAATTTGAATTTCAAAATTAAATGATTGGATCGGCGTTTGGTTTCGTCCGTGCCGATTTTTGGTTACAATTTCACGGTCCCAAAATAAAAATAAAAAATTGAATTTTGATCGCCTTAATCCAGGCTGCATGTGACATTTGCTTTTGGACCCTGTTGGGATCGTCAAATTGAAACCAAAAATCGGCACGGGCGAAACCAAACGTGGATCCAATAATTTAATTTTACAGTCCAAATTTATAAGGAAAATCTTAGTCAGAGTTAAAACATCTGACTACAAGGCAATCAATTAATGGATTACGACCCTTTTTTATAACAATACGTAAGGAAATATACTTTGTTAAAACATAACTGTGAATTTATTTTCTTATTAAAAACTATAAAGACCTCTTAATATAAAATAATTTATTTACTTATGTAACAATTTTCTTGTTTTCATTCAACAACCAACAATATATATGTTTCAAGTACCTCTCTTCTATATTTAACAATCCTTTATGCACAAACAACAACAATAAACTTATAAAAAATATTGTCATCTCAGTTTTCAACAGCGCGTTTGATTTAGTGACATTATAGTTTTTCTGGATTAAATACAAAACAAACATAAAAAACGATTCCAGGTGTGTCGTCTCTTTTTTTTCTGTGTTGAGTATATATTTAGTAAAAAATCAATGGTGCTAAAAAAAGTGATCGACCACAAGCTGAGATGATCGCGATCTGATTTAACAAAAAAATAAAAATTGTTTCAAAATTATAGAGGATCAATTTCACGTCCCTTTCCGCTTTTAATTTACCCAATCACAAAAACTATATTCTGGTTGTGTATAAATTCTATTATATTAAATTAAAGCGCCATAACGATCGTCGATCGCATATATATAGAAGCGCCATTTTTAATTTTCTTGTATAATGTATAATTATTTTGCATTTAGAAATAATACTTCCTGTCTTATATATAAATATATACATACGTTCTGTGTATGTGATCATAATTATATATGAATAACCTCATTTATTGTATATATGTACATACATTGCGCGATCAAACAATGTGATCGTACTGTTTTATAATAAATTCCGAGGGATGATCATGATGACGAAATATTTTTTTTAGTAGTAATATTTAGTAAGATGATTTTCTCACGGCATGACTAAAACAATTTTTTTTTATACATCTCGTTCTTAGAATATATAAACAAACCGTGTGCCGACTCGATCACCTCTCCGCCGCGTTCAAACCTAACCCGTACACATGACCTTTTTGTGTTTTGGAACGTGTGTATATTATATACGTAGTTATACTCGTTCATACATAGCTATATACATACATACATAAATACAAACAATATTTCTTCTAAAACAAAAACATGTTTTGTTATTTTCTTAAATCATTTCTTTTGACGAATTGACATTATTTTATGAGATTTTTGCGGCATTTTTATAAAAAAAAAATGTTTTAAACAAAAAATTATAAAAATTAATAAAAACTATACGGCTTGGTACGTGCAATGAATTATTATATTTTTAATGTATACAAACTCGTAAAAACAAAAGAAAATTCTAAAATTCTAAACACAAGAAAATAAAAAATAAAAAAAAAATTATTACTTTAATTAGCCGCGAAAAGTATGATAAATACTTTGATGCGGAGAACGTAAATTTATCACTTTGCTGGTTCGGTTGAATTTTTATTTTATTAACTCTATATTATATATGCAGTCAATATAGAGGGGTACACGTAGTGCCAAGTCAACCTAAACAAATCTACCGGAACTAATCGATCTTGAAATTGCTCGGTTAAATTTGTTAATTTTGGTACAGAATCATTTTGTGGTATTATGTTAAACGAGTCAATTATTGTTCTGTTTTTTTGTGTGTGGAAATATTAAACGTGGGCAATATTCAATTTAGTTCGTTTTAATGATTTTAAATAGGGCTCCAACGAAACCAAATAAAGAAATTTCTGACATTTGTACGTGTCATTGAGACTTACATTACCAACAATCATCAAACTTATAAAAAAAGGGTTAAAATTAGTCATTATATTCGAATTGATATCAGATATATGTAGGAAATGACGAATATTAAACTTCTCGAATTTTTTGTAGAGCCTCAGGGAAAGTTGAAACGGGAATAGCCAGTTTCTCTGGACACAATTAAGTCATGTAAATCAAATAAATACCCACCGCTAGAAAATATTGGGAACTATAGAGTTCGAATTTGCCATATTCGGAACATCGTCTAACAATATGTATAACGAAGAAGAAAATTCTGAATTTTTTGTAGAATCCCACGAAAATCCAACACGCAAACTTCCAATAAATATATGTGCCATTAGGCCTCAAACATCCAGAAAATATATAAAATTTGGAAATCAGGGAATAAGAGGGTATTTTGTAAGAAATTATATGTCTAGCAAGACGAAAATATAATTTTTCGAATTTTTTGTAGAAGCCCATGGTATGGTTAAATGGGAAACGTTGGTATGGCTAGACACTATAAGGTCTCAAATATTCGAAAAATAGAACACTTTCAGAAAAACAGGTAGCTAGAGGGTTAGGATTAATCATATTCGGAATATACGAGATATGTTCTCAATTTTTTGTAGAAACCTACGAAAATTCTACAAACAAACCACTGATAAATTTAAGTGTCATTAAGTTTGAGATATTCGACAAATACATAACAATTGGAAAAATATGGAATAAAAGGGTTTACAAATTTGAAGTGAAAACAGAAGTGGGCAATATTCAATTTAGTAAGTTTTAATGATTTTAAAATTTTAAGAATTTTTTGTATGGCCCCAGGTAAACCAAATATAGAAATTTCTGACATATTTATGTGTCATGGAGACGAACATTACCAACAATCACCAATCATTTTGAAAAAATGTTAGAATTAGTCGTAATATTCGAATTGATATCATTTACATGTAGGAAATGGCGAATATTAAACATTTCGAATTTTTTGTAGAGCCCCAAGAAGAGCTGAAACGGGAATAGCCAGTTTTTCTGGATATTATTAAGTCCTGTAAATCAAATAAATACCTAACACTACAACAAATTGGGAAGTAGAGAGTTCGAATTTGCCAAATTCGGAACATCGTCTAACAATATGTATAAGGAAAAAGAAAATTCTGAATTTTTTGTAGAACCCCACGAAAATCCAACAAGCAAACCCCCAATAAATATATGTGCCATTAGGCCTTCAATATCCAGACAAAACATAAAATTAGGAAATCAGGGAATAAGAGGGCATTTTATAAGAAATTATAAGTTTATATGACAAAAATATTATTTTTCGAATTTTTTGTAGAAGCCAATGGTATGATTAAATGGGAAAGGTTGGTATTACTAGACGCCATTAAGTCTCAAATATTTAAGAAATATAACACTTTCAGAAAAATAGGTAACTAGAGGGTTAGGATTAGGATTATTCATATCCGGAACAACGTCTTACAATATGTATGATGAATATACGAAATGTTCTCAATTTTTTGTAGAACCCTACAAAAATTCCACAACCAAACCACTAATAAATTTAAGTGTCATTAAGTTTGAAATATTCAAGAAATAGATAATAATTCAAAAAACAGGGAATTAGAGGGTTAGGGAAAGATATATTCGGAATAAAGTCATAAATGTACCTACGACGCATAAGGAATTTTCTGAATTTTTTGCAGAACGCCACAAAACGTAAAACCAGAATGCAAAAATATTTTTAAGTGCCATAAGGTCCTAAATATACAAAAAATGCAAAGATTTGCGTGTCTGACTACTCATATATTCGGATTAGCATCGTAGCATCGTGCAAAAAATAAATTTTTTTTTTTTTTTTTAACACTGCGCAAAATCTCGACTGTGTCCATACACACTTGATAACAAAAATCAGACCAAGAAGAAATCTAGACATAACAAACATTTTATTTTTAAAATGTATTCTAAAAGCTTCAATGAGTAAAAGCTCACAACTATGTTTGAGATTAAAATCAAAAAGCTCGCTGAAATGATTTTAAAATATCTTAATTATGTTCTGTGATAGAGTTTTAAAATCAATGATAAAAATTTGTTTGTTGAAGCTTTTACTTAATTCTACTTTTAAAAGCTTAGCTGTAAAGAAAAAATCTAAAGTTTAAAAGACGCTTCATAATTTTAATAAACATTATTAATATACGGGTTTGAAAGCGGTTTGATGCTAAAAGGTTAATTTTGTAAAAGCTCAAAAGTCACATATTCAAGCACGCCAATTCCATTATTTAGTTAATTGGAGTCAATTACACTAGATCTGGACCAAATTTCTTAAGATCAGTGGATTTGACTATATTAAGAAGCAAACGTGAAAATTAGTGAAGATCAACTAAAGTCTGTTAAGTCTGTAATTATTTAAAATTCGAAATGGGAAGCGCTTTGAAAAAGGTTAGAGCTCTTTGTCAAAAATAATTTTTGGTTGACAATTTTAGGTAGTCCTAAGTTAACTTCAATTTTTCAAACAAACATTTCTAACTGAAATATTTGAAAGCGAAAAAAATTAAAAAAATCTGGAAGATCTAAAAACTGCATTTTTAGATTAGACATATTTAAATATCAACTTTTAGAGCTTAAAGCTCAGTCTAGAATTATTTAAAGCAATTTTAAAATGAATTCTGTGCGGCTGATGTAAACTTATTTTTTTTGGATTTTAGACAGGAAAAATGTGCAAGCTTAAAAGCTCATTGTTAAAAAATATTTTAAATTATGGTTGATGGACATTTTTATTTTCTTACAAGAAACTATTAGGTTTAAAATCATAAATTTTTGAATAAAAATCAAAACTTGTAAAAGCTTTTAATTTTATTAAAGCCCGGTTACTTTAATATTTGTTTTAGCCAATTTTAAAAAGTTATTCAAAATGGAGAATAGCATGCAGTTAAAGCTTCTGCTAAAAATTAACAAGCTAGAGAAGCTTCTTTAAAATTTTAAGCTAAAAACTTTTCAATTATAATTTTGAAAAGCTCAATATATGTAGTTGTATGTCTTATTAAATAAACTGGGTTTGTTGTTATTCGAGTACCAAATCTGTACCGATGGTACAATGGGTAGAGCTTTACTTTGCAACTTGAGGGTCCCCGATTTGATTCCCGATGGTGGCAAGAAGAAATTTGTCACGATGGAGTGGTATATCGGTTAAACATTATAAGGTTTATATTACTCAATAAGCTAAAAATAAAAGCTCAAAAATTAAAGAAAAAAATGGCGTGAAAGCTTTAAAAATTTTAAAACTTGTATTTTGTTTTATTTCATGACTAGTTCTGATATATGAACCAAAATGAGTACCTCACTTTAATTTTAAAAAGCTTCAGTAAAGTTGAAAGCTCCATCTACATAATAATATTTGTTACAAAAGCGTTTATAATTTGTAGTATCTGCAGTTTTGCAAAATGCTTCGCAATGATTTTTAACAGATTTGAAAAGTTAAAGCACTAATATTTAAAAAGCTCCTAAAACACAAACCTTCTGTTTACTAATGTTGATTACGATAAGATTTACTTAGAAACTTAAACGCATACGTATACGAAAAATGATTTATTTGCAAAAAAGTTACTTGACACAATGCGATTTAATAAATCGGATTTACTGAATATTCGGCGATCAGTCCTAGCATGTTAAACTCTAATGTGTTTTTTCCAATTTTACGGCCCCAAAATGCAACAAAAAAATTCAGAATCTTTGTTTAGCTCAACAGATGGTAGAAAAGCAAACATTTTCATATCACCATTTCCATATTGTGGTAATATAATACCAAGTAAATTTTTTCTTTGGTCTACATGCCATCTGATCAACTTGTTGTATTTTTGGGGCCATAAAATTCGGTACGGGCGAAACCAAACGACCCAATCAACAATACACTTTTCAAAAGAGAAACCATTGCAAAATCACACATTTCAACAGATTTCTTAATTTTTTATATGTATTTCAATGCGCACAAAAGTGAAAAATTAACGATCTCGATAGTTATCATTTCGTTATGGTTATAAAATTCTCCCGGAAAATGTGCACCATAATATAATCCATTAACAATTAACAACCAAACAAATAATATATTTTTATTGTCTGACTTATCAATTGAATGTATACACATACATATATATGTGTACTTGTACAAAATGTGCAAAAGCTCACTAAACTCGCACATATTATTGAGGTTACACCATAGCACATCATAATAAAAATAAAAAAATAATAAAAAATTAAATAAAATGATGAATATGTCTATCAAAACAACATATTTATGTATGTATACGATGATCATACTGTCTGCATATTTTAATTAATTAAAATAAATCATTTAAAGTGAAAAATTTGTAGTTTCAATTCCATCAACCAAGTTTACTATATATTATACATATAGTATACTATCTCGTAAATAATATCGCAAAAATTTTAAGATTGATGCGCACGCATCAAATTAAATAAATTACATAAATAATAAACGAAATATATAGACGCGACAGATAGAATATTACACATTTGATTTACTTATAATTATTTTTTTTTTTGTTTTAATTTTTATTATTATTTTCAAGACAACGAGTTCTTCTTCGCACCGCATTTCTCTGCAATTGACAAAATCAAACGAACAAAAAAGTTATACCGCGCACATAAAATACCATACAGACATTTAATGCAACAACAACAATGAATGTCTAACTCAAAAGTATTTTTTTTTTTGTTTTTAGTTTTCTAAGAAATTAGGTTATTTCTCAATTAAATGTCTGTGCGCGATGTGCGGTTTATAAAATATGTTACGTTAGTAAAGCAATAACATACATGGACAGTTAGTGTGTAGTTGTTTTATGAATGTGGTACCGCGCGGTGTGAACTGTTCATAATTTTTGGGGTAAATTTGGCTATAAATATTCAAGGCGCGCAACAACGGCGGCTTAAGTGATGTGTAATGCTGTACGAGTGTGTCAAGTACCCGGATTTGTAATGTTGAAACCAGAGCTTAATCATATGTATCGCGAATGCTTAATTTTCGTATTTTTGAGAAATAAGATTGTTTGTGCTAAATGCAGCCTAACAATGAGAAAATTAGAACCAAGATTAAATCAAAATTTGGGAAATTTTAAAATTTACAAAGGCCTAAAAATATCACAAATAAGAAAATCACATTCACAAAAGGCGAGATTTGAGACCTAAAATTGAAATTTTCATTGTAAGACTTTGGAAGTTTACCAAACCACGAAAATCAGACAAACATAAAGATCTAAAGGGTATTCTGAGCTCCTGAAACAAACTAACAAAAGAAGCTTTAACAAAGCTTTCATTAAAATTGTTTTTGTTAGAAGCTGTTAAATACCATTAAGAGATGGTCATTTCTAAATACATCAAGCTTCAAAAAATAAAAGGCTCTTAAAATACAAAAAACTTTCATCGTATTGTATTATTTACTCTTTAAAGAGTTCAAAAAAATCCAAATTACCAACAAACATGAAAGAGCTTTTATAAGTAGCAAACCGAACCTTGAGGTTTGTCTGCTTTAAAATGTTCATAAGCTTATACCATAACATGATATGTGACTTCATTTGGTAAATTTAATTTTAAATGTTAAACTAATTTGATAGGATTTCAAACGAGGAAAGCTTTAATAAAGCTCCTTTTCAAAACGATTTAGTTAAATTCTATAAATAATTTCTAAAGTAAGGTCAAGTTTCAATAACAAAAGTTGTTGCAATGTATTTGACTATAATGCATCAAATCATAAGTTCCCAAATGCTTACGATTTAAAGCTTCAAAAAATACCAAGCTCTAGAAATTTAAAAAAACTTTCGATTTAAATAAACCAGTGCATACTAATTATTATTAAATTTATTTTGGAACCGAATAGCGAGAAATTTTTTAAACCAGACACACTGTAAAAAATCTCTTTGTTTAAAAAGATTTTGTTGAAACCCTTTAAAAGTTGTAAGATGGTAATTTGATCACCTATTGAAATAAAAACACATTACAACTTATGTTAATGCCAACTACGGTCAGATTTGCTTAGAAACAGCTAAAGCTCAAATATACTTAAATAAAACGCCAGAATAGCGGAAAAGCTTAATTCAAAACCTGATTAACAGAAATGTCTGAAGAAAAATTTGCTACTGCTACAAGTAGCTTCCAAAAACTGAACTTAAGCATTTTGTTCGTTCATTAAGCTGATAAATCTGAAAAAGCTCTTGAGGCCGTTTGCAAAATCCAAATAACCAAAAAACAAAGCACTAGATCAAAAAAAGATTTTTTTTAAATCAAACTCAGCCTTGAGCTTTGACGGCCTTAAAATGTCCATAAGCTCATTCCTTAAACTATTATGTGGCGCAATATCTTGATGGTATAATGTTGAGCTAATTTAATTTAATTTCAAAAGCTTTAATAAAGCACTTTGTTAAAACAAATTGTTATAAGCTTTTAAGAAGTCCTAAGATAAGGTCAACTTTAGATACTTTAAGTTTTTGAAATGTATGCTTAAAATTGTTTGTAAAATCTAAATTACCAACACAAACAAAAGATGCTTCTAAAAATCTAAAAAAGCTTCTTTTATTATCAAACTAAGCCTTAAATTTAACTGCTTTAAATGGTTCATAATCTCATTCCACAGTGTGTTTTGTGACAACGTATATTACATCGGAAGCGATAATGTTGAGCTAATTTCAAACTAGGGAAGCTTTAATAAAGCTTTTTTTCGAAGATATTTAGTTAAAAGCTTTTAAAACGTTTTGAGATGAGGTCATGTTTCAATAACTCTAGTTGTTGCACTAAAGTGCTTCAAATGATGCACTCTAAAGTTACTACTTATATTTACCAATGCAAACTTATTATGATTAGATTTACTTTGGAACCGAATAGCGAAAAATTAATAGAAATATCTTTAGAAAAAATCGCCACTGAAGCAAATACTAAGCTTCGAAAAAAATAAACTTTGTCATTATGGTGGTTTAAGAAAATTTCTTTAGGCCATTTGCAAAATCCAAATTGCCAACAAACATGGCAGATTCTGAAAAAAAGTTGGCAACCTAACTGCTTTAAAATCTTCAAAAGCTCGTTTCTTAAAGTGTTATGTGGCGCCATAAATTAACTATAATTTCAAACAATGAAAGCTTTTAAACGCCCTTTGGTAAAAAAATTGTTATACACTTTTAAGGAATACTACGACAAGTTACCTCTAACTCTAGTTACCTTAGGTTTTAGAAATTTATTTGATTAAGACGCTCTAAAATATGTTCTTAGACACCTAAAACTAAAAGCTTCAAAAAATAAAAAGCTCTTAAAATACAGAAAAATCTTACAACTTATATTTAATAATGCTAATTATGATTAGATTCACTTAGGAACCGGTAAAGTTAAAATATTAATAAATATTCAAAATAGTAAAAAGCTTTAAAAAAACTTAGACTAGTAAAATATCTGATTAATAAAAATTTCGTTACTGCAGTAGCTAGCTTCTAAAACGACGAACTTTGGCATTATGTTGGTTCAACAACCTGATGAAAAATAAATAAAAAAAACTCTAGAACCATAAAATCCAAATCACCATGAGATATTATTCTAACGATCTAAAGAGCTTTTAGCGAATATCAAATTTAGCCTTGAGCTTTGACTGATTAAGCTCATTCCATAAAGACATCATATATTAAGATGATTGGTATAATGTTGAGCTAATTCATTACAATTTCTAAAGTGAAAAGCTCTTTGTTTAAAATAATTTATTTAAAAGCGTTTAACAAATATTAAGATGAGGTCAAATTCAAATGCCTTCAGTTTTAAATGCTTACAAGTTACAGCTTCAACAAATAAAAATCCTTTAAATACTCATAAAAACTCATTGAATAAAACAAAAACCCGAAAAGCAAACAGAAAAGATGAACTTTGGAATTATGCTGGTTCAATAACCGGATAAAAACTTAAGCTCTTTGGAAAAACCCAAATTACCAAAAAAAAATGGAAGTTTCTTTATAAAATCTAAAAAACTTTTTTTGTTTTTAAATATTAAACTTAGTCTTGAGCTTTATGTTCAGTTGCATCTTTTGTTAAGAATGAATGGTATAATGTTGGGCAAATTCATAACAATCTCTAACGATGAATACTTTAATAAAACTTTTTGTTCAAAACAATTTTATTCAAAACAACGTCTATTAAATTTATTTGACTAGAATCAAAGCAACCTAGATTATATATACAAGGAAGGCTCTAGTCTAAAAAATTAAGCTTTTATAAAGGAATTAGAAATGAGGAAAACACCAAACGTTTCATTGTAAAACAAATAAAACATGAAATATGAACAAAAGGTGAACTTTAGCACTATATTGGTTCAATAAGCTGACAAAAATATTAAGAAACGATCTTGAACCCGTTTGCATGAACTTAAATATTCTGCTAATGATCTAAAAAACATTTTTTTTCAATATCAGACTCAGTGTTGAGCTTTGGTTGCTTTAAAATGATTATCCCATAAAGTGGTGTGTCCCACATGGCGTCATATATTAAGATGAATGGTATAATGTTGACCTAATTCGGCAAGGAAAGCTCTAATAAATCACTTTGTTCAAGAAGATTAAGTTAAAAGCTTTTTAAAAATACTAAGTTAAGGTTAAATTTAAATATATTAGGTTTTTGAAAATCATTTGACCAATATGCATGAAAGTGATGTCCTTTTAAACTTAAGTTAAAACATAAATAAAAAGTTAAAATAATGAAAAAGCTTAACAAAAAATAAAACAAATCTGCAGAAACATGCGCTACTGCAGTAAATACCATCCGAAAACATAAACTTTGGAACTAAATTGGTTCAATGATCTGATATAAAATTAAGCAAATATCACGAAACCGTTTGCAAAAAAATCCAAATTACCAACCAAAATCGAAGATTTTTTAAAAGATCTAAGATGCGTCACATGTTACGAATGAATGGTATAAACGTTGAGCTAATTCAGAACAAATTTGAAGGAGGAAAACTTTAATAAAACTTTTCGTTCAAAAAAATTTGGTTAAAAGTTCTTAAGGGCTCGCGAAATAGAAAATACATACGAATTATTTTTGTTAACCTTAGGCAACTGTAAATAAATTTATTTATTTATATAAATAAAAAGCTGTATTGGCGAAAAAAGCTTGTATTCAAATCTATTTCGATCCAGAGTAGCTAAGCGTTCGGTGCATTGACTTTAGCATAGTAGAATGCTTTCAAATTTTGTACGACTCCACATTTCAGATTGATATTGGGTCCTGTACTAAAATATTAAACGGAAGAATTTTGTACTAAAAATAAAATTCTTTCAGTCCTAAACAAAATACTAGGCGTTTACAAATTTTGCAGTTACTTTAAAATTCCAACATTAGTTTGGAAAATCCAAAAAATTCAATAAATCGGAGATATGGTCATCGCACGAGAAAATTCAAACTTTGATATTATCTTGGTTCAATAAGATGACAAAAACAAATTTAGAAAGCTCGGGAAAAGAGGACAACATACAATTTAAATTATATTGACAATTTAATGAAGCTGTAGAAGCTTATTTCATAAAGCTTCCGGTGGCATCATCTGTTCTAATGAAGAAAGCTTTATAAAAGCTTCGATGAAAATTTATATAAAATATTAAAATCAAATCCAATTTAAATACCTTAAATTATTCAAATTTTAAGTTTTATAAATGATAGAAATATGTGTGCTTTAGCGTTTAGCTTAAAGTTCTGCTAAAACGGCATCCATAAACGAACTTTGGCATCCATCTAAAGCGGCAAACTTTATTAAAGCCTTTGCCAATAAAAGTTAAAAAAAAGCAGAAAACAAAACCAAATCGTCTTTAAATATCTTAAGTTTAAAATAAAAGCTCCTAAGTAAGTAAACAAAATGTAACGGTGGAAAGCCGAGAAAAACTTATATTAAACATTTATCGATCTAGAGTAGATTACTTATAAGGATTCACAATTAAATAGTTTATCATTTTCAGTTTATTTGTTGGGCTTAATAAAGAGGCCTAATCTCATTAAAAATGAATGTTCTCTACAAATTTTTGTCTGATCTCATAATATCTGCCGCTATAGGTAACTATTTGCAAGTTTGAATATGGAAGAGACCTAGAAAATCTTTAAATGAACCCGACAAATGCGGCACAATCACAATCCTTGCCCATATCATTCTCACTTCTAGTGGAAACATTTACTGACTCAATTTGCACCTGTGACAATCATAGACACAGTTTAATACGTCATTTGCCATTGTGGCCCAATAAAAGTTTCGTTGGATTTTGACAATCATTTTTTGCAGGACCAACAACAATTACATCAGACTTTTAATTGCAGAAATTTTGACCATTTAAAAGATAAGCGCTCTAATCTATCTGTGAGTGGACCTATTTCTATGATATTAGTGCAATTAGAGAAGTTTACCAAACAATTTTAATTACATTTATTAGTACCAATATTTGCCAACTCGAAAATTTTCTAATTATATTTACAATGAAAGGTTGAGAATTTCCTAAACTAAAATTGGCACCAGCGGTTAAATTAGCGCCTATTAGTTTGTCCCATATCTCGACAATGGTTGATACATTTTACAAATTGGCTTGTAAAGAAGAATTTAAATTTTTAGCCTCCAAATGTGAAACCAAAATACCAGTGATCCTCATTGCGGGAGTTACAATTTAATTGGCAATATATTCTGCCTTTTCCTCATATTTTCAAGAAAGGAAAATCTCCTTAACATTTTCTCTCTAGAGAATACTAAATTAGTATTTTACGTTATTTTCTGGAACTAGCTAACCACTAGCCTAATTGTCCTACTTTCGATAGGAGTGATCATCATGGATTATTGATGATGTTTCTAGTTTCTTATCCTCAGGTATCGAAATGAATAACATCCAAAAGGTTTGAGGTTAAGAATTATATGACGGCATATTTTTTCATCCATCCTTAAATCGAAATGTACAATTTAAAAGGCTATTTCCTATAGAAATACTAAATCCAAATTTTATTCCACAATTATACGGCGTAAAATGTATATAGGTACATAAGGTTTGAATTTGCCTATAAATTTATAAAGTCGCGCGCGTATTAAATTCTAATTTACATAGAATAATCATTATACGATTTTTATACACAAAATTTATGTATATTCTCACCATAAAACATTTTTTTTAGTTCTTTTTTTTTTAAGTTTTAGTAACAATAAAAATTATTTTTTGTATATAAATTTTAAACTATTCCACACAAAAAAAAAAACAAAAAAAAAGTAAAAATAAAAAATTGGAACACATAAAAGGTAAAAAACGAAAAGTAACTATTTTAAATAGCGTCGACATACCGACGGCACCGTATGCTGTGCAGAAATATTATAATGTCTTAAAGGTATTTTTATACAAACGTAGTTGTGTATATAGGAAAAGAACATAAATAACTCAAAAACTTATCAGACGACAGTGGTTGACCTCTGTATATATACCTAATAAACCCTTAGGGGGGTCTGAACAAACATTATAAGATTAGGCGCGTCTAATGTCTCATTGCAATTATTGAAGTATTGTTATATCAATGTGCGCACCTCTTAAACCAAAAAAAATTTTGCAAAACGCATATACTTAAATTTAGTTAATAGTTTAGGCGACACTAAAATAAAATATAAAATAGTTGTTTTATAGTTTTTTAATTATATATAAAACAAACAAAAAATATTTATTTCAGTTTTTATTGAGTCATAAAATAATTTTTTTGAAAGTAGTTTTTGGTGGTACCTTGATTAGAAGATTTCGTAGAAATTCGATTTTATATCAAACTTTTATTTTTATGATGATTGACATACTTTAAGTGATATGGCTTTACTTAAGCCATATACATATATATCAACCATAATAATATTGTATTAAAAAATCATGAATTCAATCGATGTGATGCGCGTCTTGAATTTGAAATTTAAAGGTGTCGATGAAAAACGATTGTCTTGTGAATTTTAATATTTTTCAGTTGTTGTGCTTCTCTTCTTTTTGGTGGTGTGATTCTTATTCGTCTTAAGACCTAACTATATACTATATACTTAAATAAATTTTGTTTGTATATACGCAAGTACTTCGTAAAATTTATTTATGGTGATCATCGTTTCGATCATGTCAAATAAAATTAAAAATGATCATCAAATTTTTTTTTTGTTGTTATTTTACGATCTTTTGATTAGGGTTGTAAATGTAATTGTGAATTGAATCAGAAGTTTAATGTTTTATGATCGTTTGATTAGTTATAATGTGTAATTGAATGAAAAAAAAAAAATTAAATATATTAAAAATTTCTGGTAAGCAGGCGCTAAGCCTTCTTTAGTGGCGCTTTCTTATGAGAATTGTACACTTTTTCTGCAACTTTGGAAATTATTTCAGATTAAAATAGGTTTCCTAATTAGGGATTTAGTTAATCGATTAAAACTGATGACAAAACCTTCATGTTTGTCCACCATTGTCAAGAAATTGAAGAGACTCCACTAAAACAATGCTTGGCTGCTCTATTTGCTTCCCCATTATACCTGTAAAAGTTGATGGGTAGCAGTGGATATGTTATTTTCGAAGTTATGAAAAATTCTTCTGAATATGAACTTTGGCTTAAGGAATCGGTTTTATTTGTTTGAACTAGACATTTTTCAAATTATAGAAATTATGCAGATTTGAATTTACGAAGGTCCAATGCGTTTCACTTTTTTGTTGAATACCTCACTGTTATTTCTCCGTTTCCGAAGAATTGCTTGATTTTTCGTTGGCCGTGTTTCCCGGCAAAAACTAAACAAAATACTTATTGATTAAAATACTTAGTAGCTTGCTGGATCTTAACTTTTGCCGAAATTTTGCAGAAAATTCGAATAATCTTAGCTTAAAATTCTGGCCATAATTAACTGTTAAATTTTCTGAATTTGAAGAATTTTCAACATTTAAAAATCTTAAAACTCGAAAGCCGAACTTTTACGAAGCTCAAACTATTTGGTGCAATACAGCCGAATAATAAATATTAACCTCCAGTTTCTTCACAAGGCGAGGTTGCGATTGCACAGTCACAATATGTTAACCCGAGCTTAATTGTTAACGTTGCGTTGCGTTGAAAAATATTCTACAATGCCAACTTCTATTAGACGAAGAGTACGTACACCAAAAAATAGGAAAACTACTTTATTAAATCCGTTGATACGTTATAAGTCATCGCATACACTAAAAATTTCGAAGTAATTTCGAGAATTAAAAGCAAATTGTGGGCGTGAAGACTTAGCTTACCCTCAGCAACTCGAATATGAAATAATAAATTGTTCCGATTTTGATTTGACGTGACATAATTAATCAAAATGTGTCTAGATGTTTCTTTATTGTGTCGAACAGTTTCAAAATAGACTAGTTTAGGTTGTAATATTCTACCTGTTTGACCATTATAAAATATAAAACGTTTAATAAATAAATGAAGTTTGGCACAACTTTGAAGTGGGTTTGAAACTTCGCCAAACTTGTCAAAATCAGCAAGCCTCAGCATTGTATTTATATTGATTTCTGGTTAGTTGTTGCGTAGATTCCCCAAAATATGAGAGAACTACATGATGATGGTGGTTTGATAACCAAAATTTCAGTTTAATGAAACCTAGTTGGAAACAAATCTGTTTGGTCGGCCTCTAACTTGGATTAAATTAAATCTGGTCTAAATTAGTCAACCGTTTACTGAGCAAATCGAATTTGCAATATTCATATTTGATCCGATTTAGCTTTGACGTTTGCATTTTCCGATATTTGGTCGACATTCATTTTCGTCCCTCAGACATTAATCCACTAAACAACCCGCTTCTTTGTAATTGTCGGGATGCATGCCTTTAAATAATGTTTTGTGATACCACAGAAATTTTAATGGATTAAAGCTTAAGTAAATCTAAATTCATTGAATAGCTACGAGAAGGGTCTCAAACATAAGATGCCCATTTTGAGGCTTTCCTTGACCAATTTACACCTAATACACAACACCTTAATAAATTATGTAAGATTTAATACAAGTTTGAAATGTGTCTTAAAAATTAAAATTTAGTTTGAAACAAACACAGAAATAATAAATTGACGACTTCAAATATACCATAAATTGGAATTGGTTGATGGTGGTTTAATAACCAAATATCCATAATTGATCCGAATTTGCTTTAAGTTTGTTTGTATTTTCCGATAATGCGTCGGTATTTTCAACCCTTTTACATTAAATGTACTACATCAAGCACCTCTTTCTAGTAATCGGAGTTTTCTCCTGTTTCACCAATATACGATATAAAATGATATTAAAGTAACTCTGAAATGAAATTCGCCAAAGCTGTTAAAACCAATCATCATTAAGTAGAGACTCACAATTAACATAATACCAATGAAATTTTAATGAATTAAAGCTTAAGTAAATCGAAATTCATTGAAATCCGCAATCTCATAATACATAAACTGAAATTGAATTTTTTAAGTCTTCTTCCAAAATATTCTAATTCAGAATCCAATAACGCCAACTTCCAAATTCATTGGTGGGGTTAAACCGTGCCTTAAACGGTTTCAGTAGAACAAATTTAGAACACATTTCGGAAATAAGGACCAAATTTTGCCAGCTTAAATTATAAAATCCTTCCTATGTGACCAATTTATAAACACAAATAACTAGCGACTACAAACATTTCAAAAATTGGATTTATTTTGATACCTAATTCGTAGAAAACTAATTTTGGGTACGATAAAATTCAACCGAAGCTTTATATAAATTGAACTTAACCCTCCAGATTAGCTGGAACAGTTTTGTCTTCAAAATCGCATTTTGAAAATTGGCCCTTTCTCTTCGGCCTTGTAGTTCGGCATTTATGTAACTTGTATTAAATTTCATTTATAAAAGTCTCCAAAATTAATCAACCGTCATAACCTGAACTAATGCAACTCGAATTTGAAATATTCATAGTTGATAAACGCGTCCATTTAGATTGCAAACCCTTCTTGTTTGACCAGTATACCATAATAAAATGCTTCAAATTGGTTTAAAAATTAAAATTGAGTTTGAAATGAAAGAATTGTAATAAAATTGACCAAAATTGATAAAACTAGTCAGTCCCAGTTAATTGTGAACTTTAATTTCCAATATTGCTTTTAAATTATTTTCTTGGCCGATACCCTGCAGTTAACATAATACCAAAGATGAATTAAGGCTTAAATAAATCTAATTCTATTAGAAATCCGCAATGGCACAGTACACCATTTAAAATTAAATTATTTAAGTTTTTTAATTGAGGTCTAAAAATGATTCTTATAAGCTCAGCCTCAGCAACACGAATTTATAATCTCGGCCGGAATTTTCGTTAAAATGAAGAGTTCGAAAATCGTTAGTTTAAATTTAAACTTTTTCCAGTTTGACAAATGTACTTAGTTTGATGGTGGTTTAATAACCAACATTTCAGTTTAATGGTAGGAACTTAACTGGAAACTACTCTTGTGTCGGATAAAATTTAACTGAATCTTTGTATAAATTCAACTTAACCCTCTAGATTAGTTGTTATAGGTAGTCGGCATCTAACGTGGATTAAATAAAATTCATAAAATTCTTCTAAATTACTCATATTTTATTGATCCGATTTTATTTTGACAATTAACTAACCAAAGTTTGTTTAGATTATCCGATAATGCGTCGGTGTTTTCACCCCTTATATAGCTTAATCGCTCTAGGCAAAGCGCCTCGTTCTAAGATACGGAGTTACGTTAAAAATGGATGACAATTTCGAAAAACTTTAGTTTAGTTTACAAACTCCTTCCTGTTTGACCAATATGTGATAAAAAACTTTTGGAATAATAAACTTTCCGTTAACATTAAATTTAAGAAATTCTACTAATTTGCGAAATTCAATAAGGACAACTTCCACAAATTAGACGAAGAGTCACTAAAATATGGGAAAAGTTAAGTTTAACGGCCGTTTTCGTTAAAAGAGCTATGAGTTTCGAAATACGTCAGTTTAGATTTTAGACTCCTACCTGTTTGGCCAGTATATATACCTAATGTAGAGAAAGATTTGATACAACGTTGACATTGGGCTTAAAAATTAAAATTTAGTTCGAAAACAGACACACGAATAACAGGCGACCTCAAATAATTAAGAAAATTCGATTTAGTTCGATGTTGGTTAGGTAACAAAAATGTCGATTTAACGGTAACTAATTGAAAACTAATTTTTGTTCTGATAAAATTCAACTTAACCCTCAAGATTAGTATTTCGATCCGTGTCAAATTCTAATCACGGTTTGGCTTGTTTGGTTTGTTTACGCCAACACCAGCACACTATATATATTGTGGTAAAGTTGGCCCCTAACCTAAAGCAACATTTAATGCTTAAATTCATTAAAAGTTGAGAAACTATATGCAATAAAATTAATCAATAGTACCAAGTCCACCATCATAATTTTTTGCAGCTGCAAATCGATTTGTAGAATTAAAATGTTGATTAGGCAATTTTTAGCCATAAAGGCCATTATTTTATAATTTGAATTTGACTTGTAATCAACTCCAGTTAGTTACTATTTTCTGATACTCTTCCGGCAATTCGGCATCTTCGTCGCTTGCAATCACAACAAACAAAGCGACTGAGCCGATAAAGATTCTGATTTTAAGTTTTAATGGCAAGAAGTTTTATTGTATGACTCACCAATGGGCTACAGACCACCGCAGGCACCCTCTTTTAAATAGTCGGCGATTTCGTTAAATGGATAAGAAAAACTAGAAAAACGCGATAGTGTCAGTTTAGATTTTAAATTCTTTGGTGAGCACGTTATACAATTTTGAAATGGATTTTAATACAATGGATACAAAAATAATTGACGGGCTCTAACACATTTTTCTTACGCATACGCAGTTATTTGGAATAATAGTTCGACTGTACTGAACAATAGTTTCACTGCTGATGGTTGTTTGAAAACCAGAATAAATTCAGTTTGATGATAATTGGAAACAAAATTTTGGTCTGATAAAAATCATCTAGAATTTTATATAAATCTACCAATAAATTAAAATTCAAATGAAATATTTTTATATTCAAACTAGACGTTTCGATTATAATCAAACTCTGTTCAATTCTTACGGAAAATGAGTACAAAATTTCAAATTTGACTGGAAATTAGATTTAGTTGTCTGAATTTTATATGAATAAACTAAGCTCAACTTGACCACAATCCTAACGAATGAAATTTGATACAAGTTTGAAATGAGTTTGAAAATTAAAATTAAGTTTGAATCGGGTACAATGATAATTAGCGAACTGAGGTAATACAAAAAATATCGAAACTTGTGTTCCTTACCAATACGCTGGCAATTGAAAGTAGTTTGAAGGAAGTTTGAAAACCAAAATAATTTGATGCTAATTAGAAACTAATTTTAGAATATTATATAAAACCAGCTTTACAGTGAAATACGTCTAATTGAAATAGTTTTGTATTCAAACTTGATCCAGTGCCTGGAATCAGACGTAATGCCCTGCGCCAAATTGTTGGTGGTTTCGAAGTAAAATAAAATGATTTTCTTGCCATAGTTTGCATCTAATCCGGCCCCAACAAAATTCATAAAAATTGCTAAAATTTGTCAATTACGTTGTTTCTTAGTTAGTCGCACATTTAAATATTAAACTCAATTCATTGAACCCGGCGGAGTATCAGTAACAGTTTTTGGAATAAAATTGTTGAAGAATAGAATTTTTGAAGCGACAATCTACCATCAGCTTAGTAACGAAATTAAATATGGTTTGATTTAAGTTTGAAGTGAGTTTGAATTATTATAATTAGCTATGAATCAAATACAACGATAACTAGCCAACTCACTAATTACGTGACATGTTTTTCTAATACTATACAGTTATTTGACAGCAGTTTGAAAACAAATATTGGTCTAGTTTGGTAATAATTTGACTTTTCAGTTTACGTTTCGATTCAAACTAAATTCTGATCAATGCATGCGGGACCAACCAGAATTCCTATTTGTAAATTTAACTACTTTCTTGTTTGAATTTTATTTGAGCCAACTGAACTGACCAGAATTATTTATATTAGAACTGAATGAAATTTGATGCGGATAATTGAAAGTTGTTTGAAAATAATTTGAAAACGAAAATATGTTTATGGTATAATTGGAAACTAATTTTAGGTCTAATATAATTCAACTTTACACTCAAATATATTCAATTTAAATAGTTCTCTATTCAAATTTAAGTTTCGATTCAAGTCAAATTCGGATCAATGCCTGACTTTTAAATTTTTAAACCGAATTTATGAAAGCCGGCGGAGTGTCACAATTAATTTTTGGATTAAAAATGATGATAAATTGAATCATTGTTGGTGCCTGTTCCAATCCGAAACTCAGCACCGATAACGTCGTTGAATATTTACCGGTTACTCTGTCATAATCAAAGTTTTCAAAAAGCCACAGTCTACGATGTACTCACTTATTCTAAGTTTGATGGTACTTTGATATCAAAAATGTTCAGTTTAATGATACTTAATTGTAAACTAAGTACTTGCCCAGAAATTAATTGTATAGTTGTCTGAATTTTATTTGACTAAACTAAACTAATTAGGACTACTTGTATTGCCTTATTCGATTCACTTTCCACCCAATTTGTGGTTACGATTCGACGTACGATCGAAATAAAAAATAAAATAAATTTTAACGCCTCCAAATTTCCTGTTTTACTGGTACAAGTCGGTTATGTTAACACTCCAAACTGCTGTCATTGACCTAAAGTAGAGCGGCATTGAAATTCAAAAATTTAACTCATTGAAGTGGTACAATCATATTGATTGGGTTAATGTTGAAAAACGAGTTGCGGAACCAATTAATTGACGAAAAAATATATCAAAAATTTATAAAGCTAGGAACAAATTTTGCGCTGGTCCCCCGTAGTGGTTTTTTCTCTTTCTAATGACTGAAGTTTGGGTTAAAAATTAATCTGAATTTTTGGCTTATTAAAAGGCAATGAATGGTGCATCAAATTCCTTACTGTTTGACCAATGTGCTATAATACGTTAAATAAATTATTAAAGTTTGACACAAATTTGAAACGGGTTTGAATAGTTAAAATTAAGTTTGAAACTTTAATTTGAACGAAATAATTAAGTAGGATTAAATTGGTTTGTATTTGCACACCGAACTTGCATCCACCTTCGTCGGTTTATTAGTCTTTTCGGTCGGCACCTAATTTTGCCAAAATAAAATTCATAAAAAGTATCAAAACTTGTCAGCTACGAGCCCAATTCTAATTGGCTACCAATTTATTAATAAAGTCATCCCTACCATCACATAATCTTACTTTAAGTTCCACAGGTCCAAACAGGCATCTGGTTGTTTTGATTTATTTAAGCACAAAAAAAGTGTCATTGTAATTTATCCGCCATCTTAAATGATTTTAAATGTATCAAAAACTAGAAGCAAATAAGTTTGAATTTGCCTGTATTGCGTTGGCATGTTCAACGCTTAAATGCATTAATCGAAATAGACAAAGTGTATTTTATATTTTTCTTGCCGAAATTTTCAATAAAAATATTCGAGAGTTTATGCCTTATGAAAAGGCATCACTGATAATCCAATATCACGGTAATATCATTTAAGACTTGAAACTCCTTACTGTTTGACCAATATAGTATAAAATGCTTAACGTATTCGATTTGATGTGCGTCAAGTTGTTAATTTCACTTCACGCACATTTGAAGTAAGAAAATTTAATTTTACATTTTAAAATTATTGTAATCTCATTTCACACAAATTTTGATAAAATTATTATTTATTGGATCGGTCAGCATCCTCGTTGACTAAATTAAGGTAACATTCAAATTTTATATTATGATTAACTAACAACAGCCATAAATTAGACGAGAAATACACCAACAATTAGGAAAATCGTCATCCTTACTCCTTCCTGTTTGTCCCATATTATAAATAAATGTTTAATAAATGAATAAGACTTGACACAAGTTTGAAACGATTTGGACGTAAGGGGGGAGGGGGGATTTTTATAAAATTATTAGTTTATGACTTTCTTGTCTGATATACAAAATCTTAGGTATTGTATAAGAGCGTGTGCGGTCATTAAAATTTTTAAAGTCAATCTAATTAAGAAGAGAAATTTTTTTTTATGAGTTTGCGCGCTATCATCAATCAATCAATTAAATCGATTTTGCACAACACAATTTGTCATAAAAATGAATCTTTGTGTATATCATACATAAGATGCGCGTCTTGAGAAAGTTACAGTTTTAATTAGGTACATAAAAAAAAACACAAAACTATTAACACAAATATTTAAGCAATAAAGTTGATTGCCATTTTGTCACTCAGTTTAGTTTTAATACGACCATAAACTATAAATATAACAACGAAAAGAGCAATTATTTATTGGAAATTTGGTTTTATTTTTGTATAGCGTGATTAGAAATACATTTGTATATCCCTTTTCGTTTATATTACTTATATGTTAATCACACTAAAAACTATATTGCTATTTTATATTGATATATACTTATATAGTTTTGTCATCGATGTCGCGCGCGTATTTTTTATATAAAAAAAAAGTTGGTGTATTGATTTACTTACCGGGGGTATATCCATATGAATAATGACGACGACTACTATTTTCTAATGCATAAAATGCGCCCATATCACTTGCATCGTGCCCCGATGTTTGATGGCCACCACCGCCGCCACCACTTCCATGACCACCGAGCGTACTCGGTGATCCGCCTAATCGTGGATTATCATACCAGCGCGCCGTCTCCGCCGTTGATGTCATATCCATTTTGATTTATATATATATATAGCTATGTATCGTTAAAAATTGTTTTAATTTAATTAAATTTTCTCACACTAGATATACAAAAAAAAATAAATAAAAAAAATGTCACCGTTAAAAAAAAAATTTTAAAAAATAATTTCACATATTATACAAATTTTCAC
Source organism: Tipula helvola (assembly GCA_963556165.1). Taxonomy (NCBI): domain Eukaryota; kingdom Metazoa; phylum Arthropoda; class Insecta; order Diptera; family Tipulidae; genus Tipula; species Tipula helvola. The sequence goes on along the minus strand of OY744483.1, from coordinate 329,581,990 downwards.
ATGAACTGAAAAACAGTTTTTATATACAAAAAAAAAATTTAATCGTCACAAATCACAATAAAGCAACATTTATACACTTTTGATTTATAATTTTCCACTTTTATCTTTTTTTATAACAATTACAAATCACAAAATAAGATTTTTTTTACAAGATGCGCGCAAAATCCAGTTTTTATTGTTTATTTAAATTTAAAACTAAGTATTTTAATTTAATTATTTATCACTTTTCTGAAAATATACGAAATTAAACAAAACAATTTATTTATTTACGATAAACTAAAAACAAAAAAAAAAAAAAATTTTTTTTAAAGATTTGATTGATCGCGATCAACTCCACCGAACCGACTGATCATCGCAAACGTAAATCAATCTGCAACTCATAATATTATATCGCGATTGGTTTAAGTCATAAAAAAATTTAACAAAAAAAAAAATTCATTTTGGGGACACTTGAAGTCTAAATTTTATAAAAATTGTGCGATTATCAAAAAACAAAATACTTGACTATATTCTTATCGGTAATGATAAGACGCGCGCTTAGTTTAATTGGTTTTTCAATGGTTTTTTTTGGAAAATTAATTTTTTTGGTGCGCTCGATTTTTTTTTTAATCGCGAAATTGATTTTATTGATCAAATTAAGTAGAAAAATTAATAAAAATTTTTAGTGACATGTTCGTCTAAATATAGATTTATTTGATAGATAAGCGATATGCGCGGTTAAAAAACGATTTTAAGGATATAATACAAAAAATGTTGCGCGTATAACACGTGATCTAACATACTGATCTCCGTTTATGATTGACTCCGATTTATGATTTCTTTTCACACAGGGGGGTATGAAGAAACCAAAAACAGTCTTTACAACTGGATATATGTTGCATAATGAGATTTCCACACCAGATTACCACACAAAGCTTAATTTTGATTGAATAAATCACGGTGATTGGATTAAAAATTAGTTCGAGCGTAAGGCTATTTTACGTATAAACAAATTTTGTAAAATTTGCGTTATTTAACCCATTCTATATAATATGCTCGATATCTCTCACTAAACTGTACACACACTAGCTAAACATAAATAAGATTAATGATATCGCAAAGAAAGGCAAATAAATCATAATGTTATGAACACATCGATAGATAAACACGAGATTGAGAGGAAAGCCCCGCGCGCACATATCATCTGTCTAATTATTCTGCCACCAAATTTTTTATGTAATTAATTTTTGTATTTAAAAAAAAAAATCAATCAATAGCCTAAGAAAATAAATGACTTGACCTACGTCGTGCTGGTTAGTTAAAAAGGTAATTTGGATTTTTTTTTTTTCAATTTCATCTTGCTTTTATCTTTAACACTTAAGAAATATATAAATCAGGTTCATCTATAAGAAGCTGTCAGTTTTCTAATTAATAATCATAATATATATATATATAGAGAGAGAATAGCGCAGATACATACGCGCATACTTAAGATGAAATTAATAATAATTTTAAAAGATCGAGATGATCGAGAGTAATGAGTTTCGGTGGTATATAATAATTTGGAAGGTATTTAGCCAGTGGCACATTTAATGATAGAAATCGTGCCCCTTTGTTTACAGTTCTAAATCGTTTTTGTTTTGTTTTTATGTTGCGGTGGCAAAATTAGCTTCCACACAATTTTTAGGCTTTTATATGACTAAATTACTTTTTATTGACACTCAGGTTTTAGTAGTCTAGACACAATTAGTGTATGCATAATACTATCCGACGGACTATTATATACAGGTACATAATAACCACTTAGAAAAAAAAAACTAAAAAAATTTCTACCTTCCATGAAATGCACAACTAATCATGATAATTGAAAAAAAAAAAATTGAGCCTCCTATTGAGCTTTTGAGACGATGATGATTTATTGATTTCTATTGTAGTGTACTGAATATACCTATATAGACATATACAAAAGATCGAGATATTTACAAAACTATATTGTAGTGTGTGGCAAATCGGTGGGAAAAAAAATATTATGACACTTGTGCAAAAAACCGGCGGGGTCGAATCGCTATTTTTTTTTTGTTTACTCCTTAATTTAGCGTAAAACAATTTATTAACCTTTTTGCATATATATATGAAACGCGTGTATATTGGGTATAGTAATTCCTCAAAATGTGCGGTCACTATAAATCCGATCACAATCACTATTTGTATATATCACTATAATAAATCATTGATCACTTATCACAAATATATATCGATTTTTATCAATTTTATCATATTTTATCATTATGTTTCACTTCACTCACTGTATATTTCAAAAAACCACAAATTTTAAAACCGCAAAAAAAAAAATCCCGCGACGCGAATTTTTGTTTTAAAAACACCAAAGAGTATAATACACTGCACCACTAGACACCAGAAAAATAAAGTTCATCAAATTTTTATTTTTTTTTATTTATTTATTAATTAAAACAAGAGATACAGTGTGAAAAAGCTTTTTTTTTTATTTCAAGAAAATTCAGAAAAAAACAACAAAACAAAAACAAAATTTTCCCATATTATAATAATCTTCATATACACACGCAAACACGACAACGGTCTTCGACCAACTAAATTGTATTTTTTTCCATACATCTAACGAATTCGTGTTGCGTTCGTTAAATTTTCGTTTCTTTTGTGTTTATTAAAAAAAATGTTTTTTCTCTCCCGCCGTGGATACGATCGAAATTGGATTGGATTTGTGAAAATATGGTGAAAGGAGGAGCTTTGAAAATTAACCAATTTGGTATGCAGCTCTTAAACCATGTATACACACAATATGTAAAACGTAAATATAATATATAGGGGCGTGAACATAACTCTTTAGTGAATAAAATTTTTTCTTTTTTTGAATTGTATCATCGCGTGAATCGAATATATACATCTCATTCCTTATTTGGGCTTTTGTTTTGAGATCCCTTTATAACGAAACGAAACTATATGCGTACAGTGAAGTAGATAGCTGGTTTCTCCGGTGTAAAGAAACGATTTTTTTATTTTTTTTTTTTTGTGGGAAATCTTAAGAATTTTATTTTTCAGTGATGTGAATTTTTAGAGTTTCGTGTTTATGATATGGCTTGTTGTTGTTGTCAAATATATAAAATATTACAGAGCGATTCTTTAAGTCATTAAACTTGGTGATATGTTTCGGTTTTAGTTTTGTAGTTTTTTTTTTTTTTTGACAAGAGATGTGATTACATGGTTAATTATATGATGTTCAAGGATGTTTAGTGTGTGTGTGTGTTTGTGTTGCATGATAATGATTGAATTTCATAAGTGTTTATAGTTATGTATAGTTTTGTTTGTTTGGTAAACGAATTTTTCCCGTCGCTACCGAATTCTACGAAATTTCGAGTTTTTGTATAAAATTCGATTCGAATATGATTGTGGTGTATTTAGTGCAGTGTATGGTCTTTAATCTTAGAATTTCATTTGACTTTACAAGTATCCGAGATTTTTTTTTATATGAGATGGTTATCTGACTTGCCTGAAACAAAATTCCAAAATATTTTAGAAAATCTCAAAATTCGCGAACCCTTAAAACAAAACAATAAATTATCGACTAAATATGTGGGCTTAGTTGACCGTATCGAATTTAAAAAAAATTTCAAACCGTCGCAACATCATTTTATAAAATTGATCGCCAGAATGTTTTGAAATTTTACTAGAAGAAAATTTTTTGAAGCGTCAGGTAAACCGAATACTGCCTTAGTGCAGTGCCACCATTTCGACAATTTGATCGTCTACACTCTACATGGAGTATTTACTGTGGACAATTAAAACAGCATTTTGCAGCGTACCACGTGTCGAACGACCTTCAACACCGTTCGTTTCTGTTGTCTTGGGTTGGAACGAATACTTAACCGTGGTTACAAAAACTTTTTTGTGATTGTTTAACGTGATTGTGAATTCGTCTGCAAAAAGGAGGGTTGTGATCAAACTTATGTAGATGAAATGATCAGAGATGCTATTATCATGAAGACACCTCACGATTCAGTTAGGACGGCTGCTCTCCAGAAAAAAAACGCGATATTATCGGATTTTCTTATTTTAGTAGCTATGTACGACAGCACATGTAAGACGGTGGACGCGATCCAGAGAAAGGAAAATAATCCAAGGGGAAGGTCGCGATATCGATATTCCAGACAACGACAAGAACAATCACGCAATCGCTCACAGTCTTCGTTTCATAATCGTAAATCGTGCCAAGATTGTGGAAGTAAACACAAAAGGGAAAATTGTTGGTTTAGACAAGCTGAATGTCATCAGTGTGGTAAGGTAGGACATATAAAATCTGTTTGCCAATCTCGTTTTAGAAATAAAGGGCAAGACGAGTCACTGAAAAAAAATCAGAATACATCAGAACCTTATAGAGGTCGCAGAGCAAGTATTTTTGGCGGAGATTGCGAGATCTAACCTAAACTTGTTCCATGATTGGCACGACCGGCTACACACAATTGGAGAAACCACCCTGTCAACCCACCAACCAAGTTCTGCGCGCATATGGTGGTACAGAGATACCCAATAGAAATTAAGTTTGACGAAGTTTGTTAACTTAGATCTGTTCGTTACTTGTTCGGATTCCGGAGTCAACATATTGGGCATGGATGCTTTTGATTGTTTAGGACTTCAAATAATAGCAAGAAAAAGCGAGGAAATTCGAGCACTTGATTCAAGTTCAGAGGTGAAGAAAAGAGCAGTCGAGCTAACGTGTAAATATCCGAATGTGTTTGTAAATAAAATCAGATGTTGTTCAACGTAAAAAGCCAGTTTAAAGTTGAAGGCGAATACTGAGGGTAAGTTTTGCAAGGCCCGCCCCATCTCGTTTGCACAAATGGAAGCCGTGAAGAAAGAGGTAGACCGAATGGTGAACAACGGAATTTGGAAGGCGGTTTCTACGTCTGATTGGGCAACACTTAACAGTATTATATACCTCGGGCCGAGGAACTATTCCACAAGTTGCGTGGAGGTCGTCATTTTTCAAAGATTGACCTATCCAATGTTTACTTGCAACTTCAGCTGGACCATAAAACTAAGGAAGTTCTCGTTGTTAACACTTTATTTGGAATGTTCCAGTAACAAAGACTACCGATGGAAGTTTCCAGTTCAGCGGCGATATTTCAAAAATTTCTGGAGCAGGTGTTAGCTGGTTTGCCAGAGTGTGCAAACTATTTGGATGACATTATCATGGCAGGCAGTAATTTAGATGAACACTTGCGAGTACTTGAATTGGTATTCCAGCGGCTTCAAGAACACGGCCTGACTGTCAAATTAGATAAGTGTAAATTTGCTGAGACTGAAGTGGATTGTTTAGGCCACATTATAAATGAAAAAGGTATCAGACCATCAGAGTCCAGATTAGACGCCATTTGTAAAATGCCGAGACCGAGTAATATCGGGGAACTACAGTCGTTATGCGTCCCTGTATCTATGCTCGTCCACTTGGGTACGATCTTTGGGCAAGAATGAAAAAATTGTAAATATACAACTTTATGCGAACTTTCATGTAGAGCCGCATCACTTCGGTCCTAAGTGGCTTTTCTGCTAGATTTTTGAAAGATGTTATATTTTATAGATAGGGAAGGTCGCCCACTACTAACAAAACACTTGGGTACAATCTTTGGGCTAGAATTGAAAATTTTTAAATATACAACTTTATGCGAACTTTCATGTAGAGTCGCTTCACTTCTGTCCTAAGTGGCTTATCTGCTAGATTTTGGTAAGATGGCTTATTTTGTAGATAAAGGAGATCGCTTACTACTAATAAACGTACGTGATAATTAGGATACATTATTTGGGCCAGCCTGAGAAATATTTTAATATCCAACTTTAGACGAACTTACATACATATAGAGACGCATGACGTCTGTCCTAAGTCACTTATCTTCTAGATTTTTAGAAGATGTAATATTTTATAGATAAAGGAGGTCGCCCACTACCTTTAAAGTTATATGTCCACTTGGGTAAGATCTTTTTATGCGAACTTCCATATAGGGTCGCAATACGTTTTTCCAAAGTCACTTATATTTCAGATTTTGGCAAGTTGTAATGTTTTGTAGATAGACGGAATCACCCACTACTTTTAAAAATATATGTCCACTTGGGTGCGATCTTTGGGCCGGAATGAGATATTTTTTAATATCCAACTTTATGCGAACTTGCAGATACTGAAGCATCACGTCTGTCCTAAGCCACTTATCTTCTAGATTTTGGCAAGTTGTAATATTTTTTGGATAGAGAGGGTTCCCAGCTACCCATAAAAATATATATGCACTTGCGTACGATCTTAGGAGCAAAATGAGAAATTTGTTAGTATCCAACTTAATGCAAACTTTAGTTCTTCTAGAATTTTGAATGTTTTTATTATTTTTAGATTGAGGAGAGCGCTTTCTATCCGTAATGAAGTCTTTGTCATGTTTTTTTAATAGAGGGGACCTCCGACTGCCTGTAAAATATGTATGCACTTAGTTACCAACTTGTGGGCTCAATTTGTAATTTTTATATATCAAATTTCGAATGAACTTTGATTTTGGTAAATTCTTTCTTTGAACAATTTAAATTAAAACTTAAGTTTATTTAGTTGCAGTGTTGCAAATTCAAATTACATAATAAAATAATTGTTTTACATAAAAATTCATAATAACGAGAGATTTATTATTCTTACTAAAACATTCACAGGAAAATCATTTTTTAGGACAAACTTCACACCCTGTGTGTGCTATTATAAAGCCTTATGATTTGCGTAACGTGGATACTCATGAAGTCTATAAATAACTGACTCGATTTACAACTATTGGGAAATTACTAAGCGTTGCTTCCCTGCAGTGATTTTTAACTTGTTTGGCCCGATTGTTGTGCGAGGACCAATTTCTCCGATGAGACCACTTGTGGCATACGAACGAGGGTCACTTTCAAACAATTTACCGCTCGAATAAAATCCAAAATTTGTGCAGTGATTGTGGCACTAATTTCGTCGGGGCCAACCATCAACTGGCATTGCTTAATCAGCAACTCATAAATGCGCTCTCAAACTCAACATTATCTGTAGTGCGTTTGGCTAACTAGCTTTTTTAAAGAATCAACAACAGTCACTCTCAAATGTCAGGGTATCAAAATTCTGAGACTTTTGAAACTGTGACAAAACAGTTCACTAAAGAATTTATATCATTTAGGGCAGCCGACAATGTTGGAAACGTCTCTGGATGCCAACACATTATATCAGTCGGCATAGTGACATCTTACAGCGAGCATATCGCATACTAAATTACTCGCCGCAATATTCGTTAATATGAATTCTTAAAAAAAAATCCGCATTAGCCACAAAATCTCACTCAAGGGATATTTTATAAAAAATATCAGTCTTATTGTTATAAATAAGTATCGGTTATTATGAAGTTTTGTTCCGAAATTATTCAGGTATGCTTATCGAAGGAAGCATACATATACATTTGATAAAATTTAATTTAACGAAATTTTTCATTTGAAATAAAAATGCATAATAAACGAACTTTGTTAATTTTTGTGCCAATAAGGTAAATTTTAACGCCGACGCCACCCTAGATTTTGTTAGACAGGATAAACAAAATATTTCATATTTTTGTCGCTTTGACTAGTTTTGATCCAATTTTGGCAAGAACGAGGGGGTAAGTATCCGGAATTAGCTTGGACACGACTAAATCAATGAACGTGAAATTTCCCCTAAGTGCCCTTAAGTTGTCCTATGTACCATAACTTTTTTTAAATGTGTCGTTGTAAAAGTTTTGTTATTACGAATTTATTTAATTCAAATTGAAATAATAAAAATCATGCTTAAGTTTAATTACACTTAAAAAACACATTTAGATTTTCTACGGCGGGATATATCCTGCTGATACATGGGCAAAATTAGATCATTTTCTAAAAACTGAGGTACTAGCAGTAACCCGTCTATGATATGCTTCCAAATAATACAATACTAGTGATTTTCCGAATTTGTTTGCCAAAATCCTGGAAGCGGAAACCAAAATGTCCTTTATTCTAAGTTATCATGAGTTCTTCGCTATACGACAAAAATTTCATTTTTCTAAGTTGATCTCCCTCACTTTCATGTCAATTTAGAATATAGAACATTTTGGTGGCCGCTTCCAGGGTTTTCTCAAGAAAAATTCGGAAATCACTTATACCTATTTATATTCGATATATTATAAGAGATTATGTGAAACATGGTTGTCCTAAACACCCCAGACCCACACTTTTTTAAAAGTTAAATATTTTTTGAATACCTAAGGCTTTATGACAACTTAGAATAAAGGCCATTTTGGTGGCCGCATCCTTTTATAATCGATACATTATTCGAAAGCATATCAAACACGGGATTTCTGCCAGTTCCGCAGTTTTCAGGAAATGACCTAATTTTGCCCATGCATCATCAGAATATATCCCGCCATAGAGACGTAAATAAACTGAAACATGACTTTTATTATTTCAATATGAGTTAAATAGAGACATTAAATTGAAATAAAATTCGAAATTCTCAATTGACTAACTTTTATATCAAGCAGAAGTTGAATGGATATGGGACTTTTACTAATACCAATTTTGATTAAAATTCAAACCAATTACAAAATTAGCATTAACCAATATAGAGGAATTTTCGAGGTTCCAGTTTGGTGAAAATGTATCACAAACAGTCACAATTTGAAGATCCTTTAACAGATTAGCTAAAAATATATTAATGTATAGCATTTGAGCAGGTTGGATCTCACTCTGTTCGATTTTTAAATGTGTTATCCATACTCACGAAAAAAGCGGTTTAAAATCCACACATTTTTAAAATTAAATAAATATTCTTTAATATGAATTTTCTCTAAGCGGTAAATATTGGCTTAATATGTTCATCAGGAATCAATGAAATAAACAGATTGTTTGAAATTGGGACCTGTGGCTGTGATACTAAATAAATATTGGTTATTATGAAGTATAGCTTTGAAGTTATATTTTGTCAGGAGGAGGTATATACATAGTATTCGATAAAATTTAATTTAACGACATTTTTCATTTCAAGAAAAAATTCACAATAAACTAAGGTTGTTAAATTTTGTGCCTAACATTTGTTAGACATGATAAACCCAACATTCAGCATAATTTATTAATGGAATATTCTTTTATCCGAACAACCTCGAATCATCGTAAGGACTCTCTGAGAATGAGAGCCTATTATCGGGGAAAACAAGTTCACATTGTTCTTAGAACATACTTTGACAAGTTTGACATATTAAGTATAGTCAGAATCAAGCTGTGGTTGTAATTGGTTCTAATTTTGACAAGGATAAGGGCATAAGTTTAAGCTTTAAAATATTTTTAATACGGCAGTATTAATTAAAATTGGGACGGCTAAATCGGGCATCAAATTTAAAAAAAATTCTAAATTTTAAAATTACGAACATTTATATCAAGCAGAATACTCATAATGCTTTAACTAATAACAATTTTTCTTAAAATTCAAAACAAATAGAGAAATTAGCCTTAACCGGTTTAAGGAAACATGCGTTCCAGTTTAGCTAAAATATGTCTCAAATAAACATCGTTTGGAAGACCATATTTCTGGAAGTGCCTCATTTCCCATAGTAGACAGATTGGCCTAAATGTATGTATAGCCCTTGAGCTGCTTATAGCTTAACCAAAGGTTGAATCGACACATTTTAGAAAGGCCACAAATAAATTCGTTGGACTTGCACTCAAATACTAATTTAATATACAAACTAGAGACTATGATCGGTTTTGAAATGTTTTATCCATACTCACGAGGCAAGCAGTTTTAAGTTTATGAATTTTTCAAATTGGAAAAATATTCGTTAAAAATTTACTCCAAGAGGCACACATCGGTAAGATATGTTCATTAGGAATCATTGAAATATACAGCTTATTTAAAAGCGTGTAAAATAAATATCGGTTATTATGAATCTTATAGATTTTAATATAAAGATATTTATCAATTCGAAAAAAATTAATAATACTTGAACTTTGTTAAGTTTTGTGCCAATAAGGTACATTTAAATGCCCACACCATCCTGCCATTCGTTTAACAGGATAACCCCAACATTTTAAACTGTCAATCAGAATACTTTATTAATGAAATATTCGTTTATCCGTGAACCTGGGACCATTTTAGGACTCCTTGATAAGCAGAGTTCGACCATCGCGGAAAAGAAGTAAAGATTGTTTCAGAGTTATACTTTCACTACTTTGCAAATAAACATTTTGAGTGAATCTAGCTGGATCTAATTTTGGCCAAGACTATAGAGTGTAAGTATCCACGGCTAAATCAAACATCAAATTTAAATAAAATTTAAAATTCTAAAGTGACAATTTTTTACATACATATATCAAGTTGAAGCTAGAAGTCCAGCCGAATACACATAATAGTTATGAATGAGGCTTTATTTAAATTCAAACTAAATCAGTATAGAGCTTGATAGGTTCCAGTTTGATTTTCATAGTTAATCACGTTTTGACTTTATTATTCTTCTTAAAAGAAACATTCGTTAATATGAATTTTTAAAGAATATCTCATAATTCCGATAATCTGATCGGATTTTAAATACCTATTCCATCCACTCTTATGTAATAAGTGGTTTCTTATAATTTTTAAATTAAAGGTTAATGCTCGTTGGCAATGTATATTGGTTAGGGATCAGTGAATTAAATAACTTGTTTTAAATTGGCAAAAAATTTGGGACGATAAAGTATACATCGTTTATTATGAATTTCACCTACCAAAATTATATTTAGTCAAGAAGGATTCAGAAAGATTTAATTCAACGACATTTTTAATATTCATAACTTTAAAATTTCGATCAGCATAATTTATTAAAGAAATATTTCCATTTATCTATATTTTGTAACAACCAGGAACCATCGCAAAGTTTTCTTGAGAAAACAAATTTTCCTGTTGGCGTTTTTAGACACAAACTGAAACCTTAAGAACTAGAGGTAGGTTTATTTAGGATGAATGGTTTACACTAATTTTAGAAACAAAACAAAAATTCTTATTAAACAATATTTGTTAAATTTTCGATTTTGGCATATGAGTGAAAATCTAATAAAAACTAAGAAGAGAGTTTAATGGGCTATTGAGTAGTAAGAGTATTCCTAATCCAAGAAAAGAGGAACTCTTCTATTACCTTACACAATAATTTTACGTGCCAAACCTTAACGAATACTTTGAAAATCTGTTAACTAAATTATCAAATCAGTGCAGTATAGCTCCCTATGAAATTTATGTAGATGTTAGGAATATGAGTATCTTATAGTTGACCTACAAGGACCTATATGGCAATACTGCTTTGTTGTTTTTAATAACCGCAATGAACGAAATTAGCCATTCGAGAATTTAAATCGATAGTTTGATGGATTTATATGAGAAACATTTGGTGGTATCGTGTAAGGCTAAAATAAGACAAGGTATCGTGTAACAAAATCCCCCAAAAGGGATTTTGTTAAACAGAACATAGCAATAGAGGTCTGGTTGCGGTATTGCACTGGCTGAAGCTCGCCGCTAGGCGTGGGGGTTACCAGACATATTACTATGCTTGAAAACCGCATAGAGATAAAACGAAGGGGACAAGAAAATTAACCTACCGTGCCACGACCACAGTGGTAGATAATCATAAATTTTGTGAGCGTTCGACAAGGACGCCGGTGCCACTCCGGCGTCCCTGCTCAAGGCCTAGGTCAGCATAAGGCCGCCCATCCTCACGCGATCACACGAACTAATTAGCAACACATCACTAAAATTCAAAAGGAGGCAAGAAAATTATAATAAACAAATCTGTAATTACTGATGAAAATCGAATTGCGTAAAAACAACGGAAAAATTAAATGAAAGAAAAATTTGGAACCAAAAAAAACCCGTTAGCAAAAAAAACAAAATGTGGTGCGAATCGATTATGGGGTGTCGCATGTGACGCCACCCGGAACCTGTAAAACCGTAAAATTTATAAAATTTAAAAAAAAAAAATATAATAATAAAACAAAAAAACCAAGTTTGGTTCACAAAATTTAAGAAAAACAAAAAAAACCACACGGTGTGGGCGGCGTTCTTTCTATATTTTGGCCGTCACACCTTACCTGAACACAAATTTGGTCCGACCGACCACAAAACAGCTACCAGCGCCGACGCAGGATCCCTCGCACGAACCCCACTCCGTTTGGCGGAGTTGCTGCCACAAACCCAATTCAAATACTCGTACAATCACCACTTTATTTTCTTGGTAAATTTTTCTTTCTTTATTTTTGTTTGGGAAATATGAACCCTCCAATCAATAACAACAAGAAGCGGAAAAACACAGTAACCACTGGCCACTCAAAACCAAAATAAAAACTCATACACTTTAGATTAAAGATTTCAATGTTATTTAGTTTTACAACTTTATAATTTTATTCCAATCAAAAAAACTTATCATGTTCTACCCGAACATTGGTAGACATGTTGTTCTCATTGTTTTTTTTTTTTTTTTTTTTTTTTATTTACAATACTATTTATTTAATTGTCTGTATGTGTATTCCACACTAATTTTAAGCATCCAAACAACAACAACAACCAGAAATGCACATCGCTTTTCATACCAAAGTACAGTAATTATATCTTACTTTTGTGTTTAACATAACATATTAGTTTTCTAGTTTTAGTTGTACTTCACAAAAATTATTTTATTTTTCTTTCAAAACTTTATACAAACAAAATTATAATTGTTGGTTTTTTTTTTCCATTAATTACAAATTTTCTTAATTAAAATTTTTTTTTATAATCACCAAAATAAAAAAAAAATATATATAAAAAAAAAATTAATACACAATTTTAAATTCTGGCTACAGTACATAGTCTACCTATCCATACCACACTTGATTTTCTTCTTTCTTCATCCAAATTCAAAACTAGACTATCCCAATAAAAAAATAATACCGACCCGTACAAAAAATATTTTTCCCCCACCCAAAATTATTTACTCATATAAAAAAAAAACCCGACCGATAAATTTCGGGTGACGTACACATACGACATCACCCAAAATCGACTCGCACACACCAATACTATTTAATTTAATCACTGGAACATTCCATTTACATGGAAAATCCACGCGCTAACCAAAACAAAACAGATGAAGCAAAACGACAACCACTACACGTCATTACATACCATCAAACAAAAAATGATAAAACGAATCGAGTAACCGACCAAAATAAGGAGAAGTATAAAATGCTAAATGGTACACTCTACCAAAAAAAAAAATATATTTTCTATTACAAATTAAGCCAAAGAAAGAATGACGTGTAGTGGAAGAGATTTTATGCAGCGCAGTGGATAAACATTGAACCTTGTTGGGATTTCCAACCGCAATTACAGATTTAGATTAAATAAAACATAACAACCACAAGCGGTTGTTACAGCGTGGGGACGACTCACACCCGAGAAAAGATCTCAAAGCCAGGCATGAAAGTAAGAGGGAAGGAGAAAAAAATTTCACTAATAATTTGTCACAATCGTATATCCTTGGCATGATAAACTCCCAAAGGTTTTCCATCAAGATTTCTGATATTATAAGAGACTGTTCCGATTTTATCAGTGATAAAAGCAGGAATAAACTTAGCAGCTAACTTTGCAGAAAATCTATCAGGAGCACTACTTTATGCGAAGGATCGGACAAACACAGGTTGATCAGGCAGGAAATTCCTATTGGTACTTCGTAAATTATAACGAACAGCGGATTTCTCATGTGCAACTTTCAGGTAATGAGTTATTTGATCACGAATAAGATTTAATCTATTAGACTTGGACAACACATGTATTTCGTTATCATCCTGAGGAGATAAAAGTTTACGTAAAGCATAATCTGAACCGTTTAATGACATGTGTTGACCAAAGACCAAATAGTGAGGAGAAAAATTCGTGACGTCGTGTTTAACATTTTGCAATGCTGCAGTGATTTCAGAGAGATGGCAATCCCATTCATTATGTGCATGATCATCAAGATAAGAACGAATACTAGACAGTAACGTCCGATTAACTCTCTCAGAAGCGTTGCTTTGAGGAGAGTAAATAGGAGTACGTATATGATCAACATTATATTTTTTTAAAAGATCTTTAAATAAGTGAGATAGAAATTGTTTGCCATTATCAGAAGTAATCACTGCAGGTACAGAGAAAAGTAAAAACACCTCATTTTCCAAAAAGTTACACAGAGAAGAGGCGGAAGCTTCACGCAATGGTTTGACTAGAACAAACTTTGAATAATGATCCAACACTATAGCGATACAGGTATTCCCTCGTTTGGAGCGAGGATAAGGTCCAAGGAAATCAACGAACAATTTTTCAAAAGGTCTGGTAGACTCAGTTTGAGAACCCATCAAAGGTTGAGTGCTAAAATTTACAGGCTTATTCATCTTGCATTGTACACAATTAGAGATGAAAAGTTTGATTTGTTTAGTCATACCAAACCAGAAAAATTGCCGTTGAAGTCGTTCTACAGTTTTTTTAATACCCATATGAGCAGAAGTAGGAGAAGAATGAGCCAGTTCAATTAAGTTTGCAGTCAAGGACAACGGAACTACTAACTTCCATTCAGACAAATCAGTGGACGTATAACGAGAAGCGTAGGAAGGTAAGATCAAGAGTTTATTATCACGAATTTTGAAGTTGTGATCGCAATCTTTTAATTGTTGAACTCGATTGATCTGTTGAACATATTCATCGTCCTGAAAAGCTGAAGAGTTAAGATCAATATGTAGAACCGAATTGTCACTTGAAGAATTTAAACTAGACACATTTTCTTGTATAACAGGAGAATCACAAAGTAAGGAGGAATCATCATTCAAAGTAGTTTCAACAGGAGGAAAAGGTTGATCATTACTTACATCGTCTGTGGGCTCACTATAAAAAGCTCTAGAGAGGGCATCAGGTACAACATTCACCGTTCCTTTACGATATCCGATATCAAATTTGTACGCTTGCAGTTTTAAACTCCAGCGGGCGAGTCTACCAGATAGATCTTTTTGGGACATCAACCAGCGGAGACTAGCGTGATCGGTATAAATCGTGAACGGGTATCCCTCGATATAGGGCCGAAACTTCTGGACGCTAAGTACTGCTGCGTAACACTCCAACTCAGTTACAGAATAATTTCGCTGAGCGGCATTTAATTTGTGAGAAAAGAATTCAATGGGGTGTTCAGCGCCATCAGGATCAAGCTGAAAAAGTACACTACCCACGCCAACAGCACTTGCGTCACATTGGATAAAGAAAGGGCGCCCATAGTCAGGATTAGCCAAAACAGGAGCAGACGACAAAGATAATTTAAGAGATTGGAAGGATTCCTCAGCGTGAAGATTCCATTTAGACTTAGATTTTTTCCCTGTCAGATCAGTTAGTGGAGCAGCTAAAGACGCGAAGTTTTTTATGAAACGCCTATACCACCCACATAAACCCAAGAAACTACGTATCTGCTTAGTTGTTTTCGGTCGAGGAAATTCACTTATCGCTTTACATTTCTCTGGGTTGGTGCGAAGGCAACCATCACCCACTAAGTAACCCAAATATTTAACCTCTTTTAAGACGAACTGACTTTTTTTCAAGTTTATGGTCAATCCAGCATTACTAAGTAATTGAGCAACTAAATTCAATAATTCCAAATGTTCACCAAAAGTAGAAGAAGTAACCAAAAGGTCATCCAAGTACACAAAAACTTTATCATGTAGTTGATAAGGTATCACGCGATGCATAAGGCGGCACAGTGTTTGGGGAGCATTGCACAACCCAAAGGGCATGACCTTGAAGTGGTACAAGGGACGACCAGGGACAGTAAACGCTGTCTTATCTCGGGATTGCGGGTCGAGTGGTATCTGCCAAAAGGCATCTTTTAGATCAATAGTTGATATATAGCGAGTTTGATCCAAACGACCCAACAATCCGTTGATAAGGGGAAGCGGATACGCATCCCTGACCGTCACCTTGTTCACCTCACGGGCATCCAAACACAAGCGCACTTGACCACTAGCCTTTTGCACCATCGTAATAGGAGAACACCAGGAACTATGACTCTCTTCGATCACATCCAGAGACAACATGCGATCGAGCTCATCATACATTAGTTTTTGTTTAACTGGTGAAACAGAATAGAACCGTTGCTTAACAGGCTTGGCTTCCCCTACATCAATCACATGTGATAGTAATGTGGTTCTGCCAAGACCTAATTCAGCACTGGACGGAAATTTATTAACTATTGTAGAGAGTTTACTGTTGTCATCTGGAGAGAGTAAATGAAATTTAGGAGCAGAAGATAAGTCTGCGGAGTCAGTCAATTCACTCAACGCAGATAATTGAGGAGTAATACCAAATTGATTCCAAAAATCAATCCCCAGGTATAAAGGTTGCTCTAAAGATGGTACGAGATAGAAACGCATCTTATGTGTTTGGGAATTAAATTCAACCTGAGCATTAAGATAACCGATAACTTGTTGAGATTGACCACTGGCAGTTTGAATAGAAGACGGAAATTGATGTAACTGAAAATTTAAGTCATTCAACAGTTTTTCGGATCCACAACCCAAAACACTTACACTCGCTCCACTGTCTAACAGACCTCGGTAAGGCACATCATTAATGAGAATATCGGCATAAGGCCGTTTATCACCCATTTCAGACCCGAGTATTGAAGAAACAACGCAAGATCTCATGATCTTACGTTCCTCCCAATATTTTTTTGAGCGAAGTAAGCGTAAAGGATTGAGTTTCTTAAAACTGCTAATGAAAGATTTAACTGGATTTGAAAATTGAGATTTAAAAGAACAAGAATTTGAAAAATGATTGGAAGTTAAAGAAGCATCAGAAACCATTTGGTTGGAACCAAACGAACCTGATCCAGATAGTGATTCGGAATCAAATGACTCAACGAGAACTTTCACAGGTTCGGTTGATTCTTCCCATCTGGCTTCATCCACTTCTGAAACTCTGGGTCGGTATTGCTGGCTGCTTCTACTTTGGTCACTATTGTTGGGGTGGACTTGGTCTGTGATCCATGGATCCCCGATCTCCATGGACCACTGGTTCGGTTTTCCGTACAACGACGACATTTGGTGGAAATAGTGTCTCTTAAACCACAACGGAAACAGAAAATTCCAGTAAGAGGGACAGGACAGTCTTGAAATACGTGACCCATGTCAGAGCAATTAAAACAGATGGGGTAGTTGACTCCCCCAACGGCACGTTGAGAATTGGTTTGATCCCTACTGGTCGATGCTTTCACAGGATTTGACATTGTAGAAGAAACTCCCACTGGAGCACGATAAGCCGCTACAGAAGCACCGCCAGGTATTTGCTGAACAGGATTTGACGACGGAACAAAAACACCAGTTGGAACGTGATAAGCGGTTCTCGTCGTACCTGGGGACACATCAGAAAAAGGTAAATTGAAATCTGGTCCTGGCACAGTATTTTCCAACATCAAATCAGAGGTCAGTTCGTTAATTCCCCGCCGAGGATAAGAGTGATAATCAGACGGTGCTCGCAATCGTTTTAAAGAATCCTCCCACGCTGTGCAACTTTTAATAAGTTCATTAATGTGGGTAAACTGACGGTCAGTGAGATGATACTGCAAAACTGGTTTCATGTTATTCATCAGGAGTTGGATGAATTCGTCATCTCGATAAGGGGTGTGGCATTGCAGTGACAATGACCACATATGATGGTAATAATCCAAGAAGGTTTCCGTGGGCAGCTGTTTACGCGATTCAACCATCCGTCTAATCTCATAGGGTGATCGTCGATCTTTGAAACGTTCTTGGAAATCCCTTCTTAGATCACTCCAAGGTGCTAGCGGGTTGTGGCGTCGGTACGTCCAGTACCACTGCAATGCCACGTCCTTTAAGAGGAGATGCAAATCGAGTAGTACAAATTCAGAAGATATGTTATGAGACATAACAACAGAATCAAGCTGAAACAAGAACAAATCAACAGTAATCCCTGTTGGAGAACCACTGTATGAAATGCCACAACGTGCTAGCGAACGTCGATTGAACTCAGAATTAGAAGGAACATGAGAAGAACAAGGTTGATTTGGAACTGTATTTAATGTGCTATTATGTGGACCAGCTACACCTGGTGAAAAATTGGTATTACTAAAATGAGTAGCCTGCTCCAGAGATGAGCGCTCTTTAGAGACAGGTACCATTGAAGAATGAGTTAATTCAGGCAAATTATTGTCCTGCGGGTTTATCGCCGTGGAAACAAGTGGATCTCTTGCAGGACCAGCAAAATCAGGGTGAGGAGGTGGCCCAAAAGACACCTCCGGAACAGGAATTTTTAACGTTGGATTTAACTGACTATGCACACCGGCTGCTTGTTCCGCATCCAGCTGTATTCTCACTTCGTTGGTCAGCAGTTGAACTTGAGCCGTCAATACTCTCATCATTTCCGCCTGATCAATTGAATTAGGATCCACATTAAATGCCTTAATTAATTCGTCCATTATGAAAAGATTGAGTGAAACAGAGAAAAAAAAAAAATTTAAAGCTACAGAAAAAATTAACCAAAATTGAATTTAAACGGGATTTTAAACGTAATGAGAGTTAATTTTCGACAAATGTAAATTAACAATATTATTTTAACAAATTTCTAAATTATATTTACTTTATAGAAAACTGAATAAATTATAGTTATAATTAAAATTACCTAAATCAAAAGTTATTAAAATTTAACGTAAATAATAAATGAAAACCAGCGATACTGGCACTTTCAACCACAAAAAAATCAAATTATTTAATTAAAGAGATTACAAAAAAATAAATTTTCCCAACCAAAAAAAAATTTAAATATAACAATATTTGGATATATATATATATATATATGAAAAAACAAGATAGAATTACTTAATTTAAAGCAGAAAAAAAAATTTTTTTTTTTTTTAAATTATTAATTAATTAATTAAAGAAATTTATTGAAAACATATATTGAAGCACCAATCTCAAATTAGACTCACTATGACCAAGTAGATATCCACAAGCCGGGCTGTTTGAGGAGCTGCGAGAAACAAATTACTATCCAATGGACCACTCGCGTCAATATTGAACTAGCGCTCAACTCAAAACTTTTTTCTCATCCGTACTCGTCAGTCTATCCCAAGGTAATGTATTGGAATCTAAAGTGCTGCTTAACACTTCAATATAATTTTAAGGACAAAAGAAAAATTTATGTTTACTGAATTTACTAACGAAATGAAGGTGAAAAAAAATAAAAGAAAATGAGTTGAATTTATATATATATCCAAAAAAAATTACCGAAAAATTACTTTAAATAACAATAAAAAAATTCTCAAACCAAAAAAAAAATTATCGAATAATAAAAATATTAATTAAATTAAATAGTAATTTAATAATTTCCAAAACCGAAAAACTTAATGAAAATAAGAAAAAAATAATTAAAATTAGTATAAACTTTAAATTATAACTATAACAAACACGCATATATCGACAAGCCGGAAGAGTTGATAAGCTGGAGACTGATTATTATTATCCCATGGACTTATCCGCGGTAAATTATGACTAAAACTTGATTCAAACACGGAATTAACAACCGCACTTGCCGGTCTGTCCCACGGTATATTATTATTAGCAGAATTCATTGAGAGAAAAATATAAACCCAAAACAAAAATCAAAATACCGAAAAAATTGATTTACTAAAACCTATAAATGACAATACTAAAATTATGAACAGGATTTCAACTGCTCCATTAACCAAAACTGAAAAATGAACAATAAGAAATAAATGTTCCCAAAGAAATAAAATACCCAAAACAAAAAATGAAAAAAATGAAGAATATAATCAAAGAAGTGTGATCACATGAGAAGTGAGCACGGCCCCATGCTGAGCCAGGCGTGAACGCTATAATAATAATAAAAAAAAAATAAAAATTACCACTGTGGTCCCAGTAGTTTAATTAGAATTGAACAAAAAAATTTGAAAAATAAAATTTTACCTGAAAGTAGAAATTGACTAAAGATGTGCCAATGAGTACTGCGATCACGAACTGTCCAATCAACACCACATTGGCGGAAACAACGAGTTCGCGATCCCAACACCCATGACACATGGAACCAACATGACGAGCGATCCAGCAAGATCAAATAACCAAAGGTTAGAACATGCTGTGATCCCTCCCCATGAAGGTAGTCGGACTGAAATAAAAAAATTAAATTAATTATAGGGTACGAAGACTTTAAAAATTTAAAAAGACTAAACTCAGAACGAAAGAAGAATGAGCTTAACCACAATCAATGCCACATGGCAGAAATGGTAAGCCCATTCATCAGACGAGCTGAGAATAGGGATCAACATTCTCATCTGCATGCAATCAAACAGCTTACGCTGGTTGCAATGCAGATTTGAATGTTGATCGGGCAGAAAACGTTGATGTGAGCACCCGTGCAAGCTCAAACAACGCAAGCGTTGGACTTTGCACGTGGTACTCACAACAAGCAAGCTGAAAAAAAAAAATTGTGAAATTAAAGACGAAAAGCAAAACAAAATTAGCCGAAGGGTTTGGGCGCCACTGTAACAAAATCCCCCAAAAGGGATTTTGTTAAACAGAACATAGCAATAGAGGTCTGGTTGCGGTATTGCACTGGCTGAAGCTCGCCGCTAGGCGTGGGGGTTACCAGACATATTACTATGCTTGAAAACCGCATAGAGATAAAACGAAGGGGACAAGAAAATTAACCTACCGTGCCACGACCACAGTGGTAGATAATCATAAATTTTGTGAGCGTTCGACAAGGACGCCGGTGCCACTCCGGCGTCCCTGCTCAAGGCCTAGGTCAGCATAAGGCCGCCCATCCTCACGCGATCACACGAACTAATTAGCAACACATCACTAAAATTCAAAAGGAGGCAAGAAAATTATAATAAACAAATCTGTAATTACTGATGAAAATCGAATTGCGTAAAAACAACGGAAAAATTAAATGAAAGAAAAATTTGGAACCAAAAAAAACCCGTTAGCAAAAAAAACAAAATGTGGTGCGAATCGATTATGGGGTGTCGCATGTGACGCCACCCGGAACCTGTAAAACCGTAAAATTTATAAAATTTAAAAAAAAAAAATATAATAATAAAACAAAAAAACCAAGTTTGGTTCACAAAATTTAAGAAAAACAAAAAAAACCACACGGTGTGGGCGGCGTTCTTTCTATATTTTGGCCGTCACACCTTACCTGAACACAAATTTGGTCCGACCGACCACAAAACAGCTACCAGCGCCGACGCAGGATCCCTCGCACGAACCCCACTCCGTTTGGCGGAGTTGCTGCCACAAACCCAATTCAAATACTCGTACAATCACCACTTTATTTTCTTGGTAAATTTTTCTTTCTTTATTTTTGTTTGGGAAATATGAACCCTCCAATCAATAACAACAAGAAGCGGAAAAACACAGTAACCACTGGCCACTCAAAACCAAAATAAAAACTCATACACTTTAGATTAAAGATTTCAATGTTATTTAGTTTTACAACTTTATAATTTTATTCCAATCAAAAAAACTTATCATGTTCTACCCGAACATTGGTAGACATGTTGTTCTCATTGTTTTTTTTTTTTTTTTTTTTTTTTATTTACAATACTATTTATTTAATTGTCTGTATGTGTATTCCACACTAATTTTAAGCATCCAAACAACAACAACAACCAGAAATGCACATCGCTTTTCATACCAAAGTACAGTAATTATATCTTACTTTTGTGTTTAACATAACATATTAGTTTTCTAGTTTTAGTTGTACTTCACAAAAATTATTTTATTTTTCTTTCAAAACTTTATACAAACAAAATTATAATTGTTGGTTTTTTTTTTCCATTAATTACAAATTTTCTTAATTAAAATTTTTTTTTATAATCACCAAAATAAAAAAAAAATATATATAAAAAAAAAATTAATACACAATTTTAAATTCTGGCTACAGTACATAGTCTACCTATCCATACCACACTTGATTTTCTTCTTTCTTCATCCAAATTCAAAACTAGACTATCCCAATAAAAAAATAATACCGACCCGTACAAAAAATATTTTTCCCCCACCCAAAATTATTTACTCATATAAAAAAAAAACCCGACCGATAAATTTCGGGTGACGTACACATACGACATCACCCAAAATCGACTCGCACACACCAATACTATTTAATTTAATCACTGGAACATTCCATTTACATGGAAAATCCACGCGCTAACCAAAACAAAACAGATGAAGCAAAACGACAACCACTACACGTCATTACATACCATCAAACAAAAAATGATAAAACGAATCGAGTAACCGACCAAAATAAGGAGAAGTATAAAATGCTAAATGGTACACTCTACCAAAAAAAAAAATATATTAATATATTTTCTATTACAAATTAAGCCAAAGAAAGAATGACGTGTAGTGGAAGAGATTTTATGCAGCGCAGTGGATAAACATTGAACCTTGTTGGGATTTCCAACCGCAATTACAGATTTAGATTAAATAAAACATAACAACCACAAGCGGTTGTTACAATCGCTTGTAGCAAACTTATTTGAAACAAATTCATCTTTTACCTGCAGGCAGTCACCAAAACATACATTCCATTTTTAGGAGTGGGATAGTAGACCTCCTTTATTCAGATTTCTTAAATTTGTAAAAACTTCACTCTTCCTTTGGAACGCAGCTGAATTTTCAAAAGCTTCTAGTTGAACGAAACGATATATTCCATTCCTACAAGAAAATTACATTATAGATCGCCACAATAAGCAATTTGGTTTGTATTTACTCAACTTTTCCAATTGCTCGCTTAAATACACCAGAATAATCCACATATGAGTAGGTGAGTTCACTTATAACATTCTTAAGGTATCAACCAGCATAATGTTTAGTCCAGAATTTTGGCGCTAAATAACATGTAAGCTAAAAATTCTGAAGAAAATTTCAATCTTTTGATCAGCTTTCCCCTAATGGAAAGAAAAGGTGTTTCGATGACTCGTTTAAATGAATATTAAATAAAATCAAAAATTCGTAATAACGAAAATGTCCCTTTTAATTTATTTCTAAAATATTTGTTTATACGAAAAAACAAAAAATTAATGTAACTGAAAAAACCGTATTAACCAATTTTTTAAAGTTTTGCCAAATTACCGTATACATCTCTAATTGTTAAGAATCATCAGAATATTTAAGATATTTTGTTTACTGTAAACTTCTATTTCAATTTTATAAAAGTTACTCATTTATACGAATTTAACGAATAACAAATTCATATTAACCGAACTTCCCCAAAATTATTGCATAAATTTAGTAGAATGGCCTATGATATATTTAACATTTTTTATATAGATTTCAAACAGAGGGTTGACAATCTGGGTTTATTTTTCTATTAAAATGCTTGAGGTAACAATAACCCAAACCAGGGTAATTTTTATTAAAACCGAATTTTCTATGAAGAGTAATTGAGCAATCCAAATGTAAGCTAACACAACAAGTAAACAGCTCACATAACCAATTGTTGAAAATATCAATCATCGCGGAACCGGAGACATATAGCAGATTTGTTAATTCGTCTTTCTTAAATTTATTGCAAGCTACAAAGTCTGATCAATATTTTAAATTTTCCATCAACATTGCTAAAATATTAGTTTTGTCTGTTAAAGATTCATTGGGCAGAAGAGTTACGGCACAAGGTACGCCAAAAAACATTTTTTGGCCCACAAAACAGGTTGCAACAATTAAACAATACCAAGTGGTCAAATAAATTTAATTTATTCAGGTATCTAGGTAAATTAGAAAAGCGTATAGTAACCGATTTTTATCAATTCATTCTTTCCGGAATATTTGTTGAAAGTAAGAATGTTTTAGGAAAAAACCTATAAATGAACAATTTTTGTAGGTACGAAATTACTAGTTATTTCTTCCTATTGGCCTATTTATAAATGAATTAAATGAAAACAATACGTAATAGCCGAACTTTTAAAATATTGCTTAATTACCTTAAATCTCTTAATTGTTAAGATACGCTAGAACTTTGTACGAATTCGCATAATAATTTAACGGGTGCTTTGATTTTATAAAGATACATCGTTTATACGAAGTTTTAAATGCAAAATTCTTATTAACCGAACTTTTCCAAAATGTTTGCTAAACTTTAGCATAACGACCAAAATATGAGTGTTCCAAATTTTTTAATATATCGCGGCAAACAAAATTCTCCTTCGAATAGCTACATGTTATGCATGAGCTGGCGGCCTTCCTGATACTTTGGCAAACTTCCACGTTTGGCTCGCAGAATTTTTGCTTTAATGATAACCAATTCGAATTGCAAAATTAATTATTATTACGTGAAAAGAATTTGATAAAATTAAATTCCAAAATATACACAAATTGGTAGTATATAGAGTTATTCGAATTTTTACGATAAGACACTATCTGATCATCCGGTTTGATAAGATTATATGTTTACTGTTTGTCGATCACATACACTGGCGCGATAACAAAATGTTAATTGTGCGGTTATCAGTGAATTGGTTTTTCAAGCTTAATCGATCATTATTCAAAATTAAGAATTGGGCACCTGATTATTATATGACAACAATCTATATAAGTACATGTACGATGTGATGATATCCCGCTTAAATTTAATAAAATGAAAAACTGTTTAAAAAAAGAAATTCTACCCTTATAAGGAATCCAAACCGTAACCCTAAATGTAAAGCTTTCTACGATGCTTTAAATGGTTTTTTCGTTATATCTTATCCGATCGCAATTTCTTTGTCCAAGGTCGGATTTTATTTAGGTAGTCATCAATAAATATCAACTCGACTAATATTGAGTGCGATTACAACGATAACAGTCTGACTTTCTGATATTTTAAATGCGACAAGTCGCCAAAAATAAAAAATAAACAATTATTAATCGCGTTAAGTGGCGCGCGTTATCTATACGAATGAATTGGTTTTTCAAAATTAAATCGATCACCGTACAACATCATGATCAATTTGGTTGATCATTCGTTATGACATAAAACTGAACCAATTATTATCACCAAATTATCCGCTTAATATAAAATTACGCAAGTTAACTAATCCAAAATTGTGTCACCAAAAATAATATTAATCTATATAGCAACGCAATTAGAAGATTTATTAATGGGGT
>OY744483.1:329380061-329556578 GCA_963556165.1 Tipula helvola | reverse complement strand
TAGGAGAACACCAGGAACTATGACTCTCTTCGATCACATCCAGAGACAACATGCGATCGAGCTCATCATACATTAGTTTTTGTTTAACTGGTGAAACAGAATAGAACCGTTGCTTAACAGGCTTGGCTTCCCCTACATCAATCACATGTGATAGTAATGTGGTTCTGCCAAGACCTAATTCAGCACTGGACGGAAATTTATTAACTATTGTAGAGAGTTTACTGTTGTCATCTGGAGAGAGTAAATGAAATTTAGGAGCAGAAGATAAGTCTGCGGAGTCAGTCAATTCACTCAACGCAGATAATTGAGGAGTAATACCAAATTGATTCCAAAAATCAATCCCCAGGTATAAAGGTTGCTCTAAAGATGGTACGAGATAGAAACGCATCTTATGTGTTTGGGAATTAAATTCAACCTGAGCATTAAGATAACCGATAACTTGTTGAGATTGACCACTGGCAGTTTGAATAGAAGACGGAAATTGATGTAACTGAAAATTTAAGTCATTCAACAGTTTTTCGGATCCACAACCCAAAACACTTACACTCGCTCCACTGTCTAACAGACCTCGGTAAGGCACATCATTAATGAGAATATCGGCATAAGGCCGTTTATCACCCATTTCAGACCCGAGTATTGAAGAAACAACGCAAGATCTCATGATCTTACGTTCCTCCCAATATTTTTTTGAGCGAAGTAAGCGTAAAGGATTGAGTTTCTTAAAACTGCTAATGAAAGATTTAACTGGATTTGAAAATTGAGATTTAAAAGAACAAGAATTTGAAAAATGATTGGAAGTTAAAGAAGCATCAGAAACCATTTGGTTGGAACCAAACGAACCTGATCCAGATAGTGATTCGGAATCAAATGACTCAACGAGAACTTTCACAGGTTCGGTTGATTCTTCCCATCTGGCTTCATCCACTTCTGAAACTCTGGGTCGGTATTGCTGGCTGCTTCTACTTTGGTCACTATTGTTGGGGTGGACTTGGTCTGTGATCCATGGATCCCCGATCTCCATGGACCACTGGTTCGGTTTTCCGTACAACGACGACATTTGGTGGAAATAGTGTCTCTTAAACCACAACGGAAACAGAAAATTCCAGTAAGAGGGACAGGACAGTCTTGAAATACGTGACCCATGTCAGAGCAATTAAAACAGATGGGGTAGTTGACTCCCCCAACGGCACGTTGAGAATTGGTTTGATCCCTACTGGTCGATGCTTTCACAGGATTTGACATTGTAGAAGAAACTCCCACTGGAGCACGATAAGCCGCTACAGAAGCACCGCCAGGTATTTGCTGAACAGGATTTGACGACGGAACAAAAACACCAGTTGGAACGTGATAAGCGGTTCTCGTCGTACCTGGGGACACATCAGAAAAAGGTAAATTGAAATCTGGTCCTGGCACAGTATTTTCCAACATCAAATCAGAGGTCAGTTCGTTAATTCCCCGCCGAGGATAAGAGTGATAATCAGACGGTGCTCGCAATCGTTTTAAAGAATCCTCCCACGCTGTGCAACTTTTAATAAGTTCATTAATGTGGGTAAACTGACGGTCAGTGAGATGATACTGCAAAACTGGTTTCATGTTATTCATCAGGAGTTGGATGAATTCGTCATCTCGATAAGGGGTGTGGCATTGCAGTGACAATGACCACATATGATGGTAATAATCCAAGAAGGTTTCCGTGGGCAGCTGTTTACGCGATTCAACCATCCGTCTAATCTCATAGGGTGATCGTCGATCTTTGAAACGTTCTTGGAAATCCCTTCTTAGATCACTCCAAGGTGCTAGCGGGTTGTGGCGTCGGTACGTCCAGTACCACTGCAATGCCACGTCCTTTAAGAGGAGATGCAAATCGAGTAGTACAAATTCAGAAGATATGTTATGAGACATAACAACAGAATCAAGCTGAAACAAGAACAAATCAACAGTAATCCCTGTTGGAGAACCACTGTATGAAATGCCACAACGTGCTAGCGAACGTCGATTGAACTCAGAATTAGAAGGAACATGAGAAGAACAAGGTTGATTTGGAACTGTATTTAATGTGCTATTATGTGGACCAGCTACACCTGGTGAAAAATTGGTATTACTAAAATGAGTAGCCTGCTCCAGAGATGAGCGCTCTTTAGAGACAGGTACCATTGAAGAATGAGTTAATTCAGGCAAATTATTGTCCTGCGGGTTTATCGCCGTGGAAACAAGTGGATCTCTTGCAGGACCAGCAAAATCAGGGTGAGGAGGTGGCCCAAAAGACACCTCCGGAACAGGAATTTTTAACGTTGGATTTAACTGACTATGCACACCGGCTGCTTGTTCCGCATCCAGCTGTATTCTCACTTCGTTGGTCAGCAGTTGAACTTGAGCCGTCAATACTCTCATCATTTCCGCCTGATCAATTGAATTAGGATCCACATTAAATGCCTTAATTAATTCGTCCATTATGAAAAGATTGAGTGAAACAGAGAAAAAAAAAAAATTTAAAGCTACAGAAAAAATTAACCAAAATTGAATTTAAACGGGATTTTAAACGTAATGAGAGTTAATTTTCGACAAATGTAAATTAACAATATTATTTTAACAAATTTCTAAATTATATTTACTTTATAGAAAACTGAATAAATTATAGTTATAATTAAAATTACCTAAATCAAAAGTTATTAAAATTTAACGTAAATAATAAATGAAAACCAGCGATACTGGCACTTTCAACCACAAAAAAATCAAATTATTTAATTAAAGAGATTACAAAAAAATAAATTTTCCCAACCAAAAAAAAATTTAAATATAACAATATTTGGATATATATATATATATATATGAAAAAACAAGATAGAATTACTTAATTTAAAGCAGAAAAAAAAATTTTTTTTTTTTTTAAATTATTAATTAATTAATTAAAGAAATTTATTGAAAACATATATTGAAGCACCAATCTCAAATTAGACTCACTATGACCAAGTAGATATCCACAAGCCGGGCTGTTTGAGGAGCTGCGAGAAACAAATTACTATCCAATGGACCACTCGCGTCAATATTGAACTAGCGCTCAACTCAAAACTTTTTTCTCATCCGTACTCGTCAGTCTATCCCAAGGTAATGTATTGGAATCTAAAGTGCTGCTTAACACTTCAATATAATTTTAAGGACAAAAGAAAAATTTATGTTTACTGAATTTACTAACGAAATGAAGGTGAAAAAAAATAAAAGAAAATGAGTTGAATTTATATATATATCCAAAAAAAATTACCGAAAAATTACTTTAAATAACAATAAAAAAATTCTCAAACCAAAAAAAAAATTATCGAATAATAAAAATATTAATTAAATTAAATAGTAATTTAATAATTTCCAAAACCGAAAAACTTAATGAAAATAAGAAAAAAATAATTAAAATTAGTATAAACTTTAAATTATAACTATAACAAACACGCATATATCGACAAGCCGGAAGAGTTGATAAGCTGGAGACTGATTATTATTATCCCATGGACTTATCCGCGGTAAATTATGACTAAAACTTGATTCAAACACGGAATTAACAACCGCACTTGCCGGTCTGTCCCACGGTATATTATTATTAGCAGAATTCATTGAGAGAAAAATATAAACCCAAAACAAAAATCAAAATACCGAAAAAATTGATTTACTAAAACCTATAAATGACAATACTAAAATTATGAACAGGATTTCAACTGCTCCATTAACCAAAACTGAAAAATGAACAATAAGAAATAAATGTTCCCAAAGAAATAAAATACCCAAAACAAAAAATGAAAAAAATGAAGAATATAATCAAAGAAGTGTGATCACATGAGAAGTGAGCACGGCCCCATGCTGAGCCAGGCGTGAACGCTATAATAATAATAAAAAAAAAATAAAAATTACCACTGTGGTCCCAGTAGTTTAATTAGAATTGAACAAAAAAATTTGAAAAATAAAATTTTACCTGAAAGTAGAAATTGACTAAAGATGTGCCAATGAGTACTGCGATCACGAACTGTCCAATCAACACCACATTGGCGGAAACAACGAGTTCGCGATCCCAACACCCATGACACATGGAACCAACATGACGAGCGATCCAGCAAGATCAAATAACCAAAGGTTAGAACATGCTGTGATCCCTCCCCATGAAGGTAGTCGGACTGAAATAAAAAAATTAAATTAATTATAGGGTACGAAGACTTTAAAAATTTAAAAAGACTAAACTCAGAACGAAAGAAGAATGAGCTTAACCACAATCAATGCCACATGGCAGAAATGGTAAGCCCATTCATCAGACGAGCTGAGAATAGGGATCAACATTCTCATCTGCATGCAATCAAACAGCTTACGCTGGTTGCAATGCAGATTTGAATGTTGATCGGGCAGAAAACGTTGATGTGAGCACCCGTGCAAGCTCAAACAACGCAAGCGTTGGACTTTGCACGTGGTACTCACAACAAGCAAGCTGAAAAAAAAAAATTGTGAAATTAAAGACGAAAAGCAAAACAAAATTAGCCGAAGGGTTTGGGCGCCACTGTAACAAAATCCCCCAAAAGGGATTTTGTTAAACAGAACATAGCAATAGAGGTCTGGTTGCGGTATTGCACTGGCTGAAGCTCGCCGCTAGGCGTGGGGGTTACCAGACATATTACTATGCTTGAAAACCGCATAGAGATAAAACGAAGGGGACAAGAAAATTAACCTACCGTGCCACGACCACAGTGGTAGATAATCATAAATTTTGTGAGCGTTCGACAAGGACGCCGGTGCCACTCCGGCGTCCCTGCTCAAGGCCTAGGTCAGCATAAGGCCGCCCATCCTCACGCGATCACACGAACTAATTAGCAACACATCACTAAAATTCAAAAGGAGGCAAGAAAATTATAATAAACAAATCTGTAATTACTGATGAAAATCGAATTGCGTAAAAACAACGGAAAAATTAAATGAAAGAAAAATTTGGAACCAAAAAAAACCCGTTAGCAAAAAAAACAAAATGTGGTGCGAATCGATTATGGGGTGTCGCATGTGACGCCACCCGGAACCTGTAAAACCGTAAAATTTATAAAATTTAAAAAAAAAAAATATAATAATAAAACAAAAAAACCAAGTTTGGTTCACAAAATTTAAGAAAAACAAAAAAAACCACACGGTGTGGGCGGCGTTCTTTCTATATTTTGGCCGTCACACCTTACCTGAACACAAATTTGGTCCGACCGACCACAAAACAGCTACCAGCGCCGACGCAGGATCCCTCGCACGAACCCCACTCCGTTTGGCGGAGTTGCTGCCACAAACCCAATTCAAATACTCGTACAATCACCACTTTATTTTCTTGGTAAATTTTTCTTTCTTTATTTTTGTTTGGGAAATATGAACCCTCCAATCAATAACAACAAGAAGCGGAAAAACACAGTAACCACTGGCCACTCAAAACCAAAATAAAAACTCATACACTTTAGATTAAAGATTTCAATGTTATTTAGTTTTACAACTTTATAATTTTATTCCAATCAAAAAAACTTATCATGTTCTACCCGAACATTGGTAGACATGTTGTTCTCATTGTTTTTTTTTTTTTTTTTTTTTTTTATTTACAATACTATTTATTTAATTGTCTGTATGTGTATTCCACACTAATTTTAAGCATCCAAACAACAACAACAACCAGAAATGCACATCGCTTTTCATACCAAAGTACAGTAATTATATCTTACTTTTGTGTTTAACATAACATATTAGTTTTCTAGTTTTAGTTGTACTTCACAAAAATTATTTTATTTTTCTTTCAAAACTTTATACAAACAAAATTATAATTGTTGGTTTTTTTTTTCCATTAATTACAAATTTTCTTAATTAAAATTTTTTTTTATAATCACCAAAATAAAAAAAAAATATATATAAAAAAAAAATTAATACACAATTTTAAATTCTGGCTACAGTACATAGTCTACCTATCCATACCACACTTGATTTTCTTCTTTCTTCATCCAAATTCAAAACTAGACTATCCCAATAAAAAAATAATACCGACCCGTACAAAAAATATTTTTCCCCCACCCAAAATTATTTACTCATATAAAAAAAAAACCCGACCGATAAATTTCGGGTGACGTACACATACGACATCACCCAAAATCGACTCGCACACACCAATACTATTTAATTTAATCACTGGAACATTCCATTTACATGGAAAATCCACGCGCTAACCAAAACAAAACAGATGAAGCAAAACGACAACCACTACACGTCATTACATACCATCAAACAAAAAATGATAAAACGAATCGAGTAACCGACCAAAATAAGGAGAAGTATAAAATGCTAAATGGTACACTCTACCAAAAAAAAAAATATATTAATTCTATTACAAATTAAGCCAAAGAAAGAATGACGTGTAGTGGAAGAGATTTTATGCAGCGCAGTGGATAAACATTGAACCTTGTTGGGATTTCCAACCGCAATTACAGATTTAGATTAAATAAAACATAACAACCACAAGCGGTTGTTACAATCGCTTGTAGCAAACTTATTTGAAACAAATTCATCTTTTACCTGCAGGCAGTCACCAAAACATACATTCCATTTTTAGGAGTGGGATAGTAGACCTCCTTTATTCAGATTTCTTAAATTTGTAAAAACTTCACTCTTCCTTTGGAACGCAGCTGAATTTTCAAAAGCTTCTAGTTGAACGAAACGATATATTCCATTCCTACAAGAAAATTACATTATAGATCGCCACAATAAGCAATTTGGTTTGTATTTACTCAACTTTTCCAATTGCTCGCTTAAATACACCAGAATAATCCACATATGAGTAGGTGAGTTCACTTATAACATTCTTAAGGTATCAACCAGCATAATGTTTAGTCCAGAATTTTGGCGCTAAATAACATGTAAGCTAAAAATTCTGAAGAAAATTTCAATCTTTTGATCAGCTTTCCCCTAATGGAAAGAAAAGGTGTTTCGATGACTCGTTTAAATGAATA
Source organism: Tipula helvola (assembly GCA_963556165.1). Lineage (NCBI taxonomy): Eukaryota > Metazoa > Arthropoda > Insecta > Diptera > Tipulidae > Tipula > Tipula helvola. The sequence continues at coordinate 329,549,589 of OY744483.1, read as the reverse complement.
TTAAATAAAATCAAAAATTCGTAATAACGAAAATGTCCCTTTTAATTTATTTCTAAAATATTTGTTTATACGAAAAAACAAAAAATTAATGTAACTGAAAAAACCGTATTAACCAATTTTTTAAAGTTTTGCCAAATTACCGTATACATCTCTAATTGTTAAGAATCATCAGAATATTTAAGATATTTTGTTTACTGTAAACTTCTATTTCAATTTTATAAAAGTTACTCATTTATACGAATTTAACGAATAACAAATTCATATTAACCGAACTTCCCCAAAATTATTGCATAAATTTAGTAGAATGGCCTATGATATATTTAACATTTTTTATATAGATTTCAAACAGAGGGTTGACAATCTGGGTTTATTTTTCTATTAAAATGCTTGAGGTAACAATAACCCAAACCAGGGTAATTTTTATTAAAACCGAATTTTCTATGAAGAGTAATTGAGCAATCCAAATGTAAGCTAACACAACAAGTAAACAGCTCACATAACCAATTGTTGAAAATATCAATCATCGCGGAACCGGAGACATATAGCAGATTTGTTAATTCGTCTTTCTTAAATTTATTGCAAGCTACAAAGTCTGATCAATATTTTAAATTTTCCATCAACATTGCTAAAATATTAGTTTTGTCTGTTAAAGATTCATTGGGCAGAAGAGTTACGGCACAAGGTACGCCAAAAAACATTTTTTGGCCCACAAAACAGGTTGCAACAATTAAACAATACCAAGTGGTCAAATAAATTTAATTTATTCAGGTATCTAGGTAAATTAGAAAAGCGTATAGTAACCGATTTTTATCAATTCATTCTTTCCGGAATATTTGTTGAAAGTAAGAATGTTTTAGGAAAAAACCTATAAATGAACAATTTTTGTAGGTACGAAATTACTAGTTATTTCTTCCTATTGGCCTATTTATAAATGAATTAAATGAAAACAATACGTAATAGCCGAACTTTTAAAATATTGCTTAATTACCTTAAATCTCTTAATTGTTAAGATACGCTAGAACTTTGTACGAATTCGCATAATAATTTAACGGGTGCTTTGATTTTATAAAGATACATCGTTTATACGAAGTTTTAAATGCAAAATTCTTATTAACCGAACTTTTCCAAAATGTTTGCTAAACTTTAGCATAACGACCAAAATATGAGTGTTCCAAATTTTTTAATATATCGCGGCAAACAAAATTCTCCTTCGAATAGCTACATGTTATGCATGAGCTGGCGGCCTTCCTGATACTTTGGCAAACTTCCACGTTTGGCTCGCAGAATTTTTGCTTTAATGATAACCAATTCGAATTGCAAAATTAATTATTATTACGTGAAAAGAATTTGATAAAATTAAATTCCAAAATATACACAAATTGGTAGTATATAGAGTTATTCGAATTTTTACGATAAGACACTATCTGATCATCCGGTTTGATAAGATTATATGTTTACTGTTTGTCGATCACATACACTGGCGCGATAACAAAATGTTAATTGTGCGGTTATCAGTGAATTGGTTTTTCAAGCTTAATCGATCATTATTCAAAATTAAGAATTGGGCACCTGATTATTATATGACAACAATCTATATAAGTACATGTACGATGTGATGATATCCCGCTTAAATTTAATAAAATGAAAAACTGTTTAAAAAAAGAAATTCTACCCTTATAAGGAATCCAAACCGTAACCCTAAATGTAAAGCTTTCTACGATGCTTTAAATGGTTTTTTCGTTATATCTTATCCGATCGCAATTTCTTTGTCCAAGGTCGGATTTTATTTAGGTAGTCATCAATAAATATCAACTCGACTAATATTGAGTGCGATTACAACGATAACAGTCTGACTTTCTGATATTTTAAATGCGACAAGTCGCCAAAAATAAAAAATAAACAATTATTAATCGCGTTAAGTGGCGCGCGTTATCTATACGAATGAATTGGTTTTTCAAAATTAAATCGATCACCGTACAACATCATGATCAATTTGGTTGATCATTCGTTATGACATAAAACTGAACCAATTATTATCACCAAATTATCCGCTTAATATAAAATTACGCAAGTTAACTAATCCAAAATTGTGTCACCAAAAATAATATTAATCTATATAGCAACGCAATTAGAAGATTTATTAATGGGGTTTTAAAGTAAATCGATCGTTTCAACAACAATTAGTATTGAAATCACCCGGTATAATAGGAGATACTTTTTATATCGCCAAAATTCGTAATAACCGATATTTATGTTAACATTAACTCGGCTTTATCTCTCTTATATTAATCTTTCCTCAGTGAACTTAACAAATATCAAATATAATACATAAATATTTTTTTTGAAAGTTCGTTAATATGAAGTTGTTCATCTCAGTTAATGTCGATTTTTCAGGACGCCCAAAATATGGATGACAATTTCAGATGCAAAGTAAAAACAAAATTTTCAATTATATGAAATTTAGGAATTCAAAAGGATGTGTGGACATTTGTTAACAATCCATTATTATGAATTTTTCAGTTTTTACTTTATATGGCAAATAGGTTTAAACGAAGAAAGTAAATTAAGCACACGCCTAACTAAGCAAGAATTTAGTGGAGATATGCTTGATTTAATACGGTATTTATTATTTATGTCAACACAAGGTTGAGTTAATTTTTAGTCCTCAAACTGTATTAACAGTTATGAAATAGGCATCAATTTTTGTTTTATCTATGATAAATTAATTTAAGCCAGTCATCTATTTAAGCCTAAATATGTAAATATAGATACAAATATTTCATCAAGTTTGAGTTTTTTAAGGAATTTCATATAAGCGAGTAAAGTTAACAATTTAAAAAAATAAGTTCAAGCACTAAATTCGTAGAAGCCGATAATTTCACAGCATATTGACAAGTTAAGCGAATATCGGTTATTACGAATTTTAAATTAATTTTTAAAGAATTTCTAAACCTTTAAATAAATTATAAAATAATCCTTGTTTAATTCAAAAGAATTAATTGTGTCTAAAAATGTTAGAAATAAATTCGTATAAACGAATATTTCGAGAAAGATATTTTTCTTTGTCTATTTAAGCCTGAATATGTACTAGGTACATTGATTTCATCAAGTTGGAGTTTTTTAAGGAATTTCATATAAACGAGTAAAGTTAACAATTTAAAAAAATAAGTTCAAGCACTAAATTCGTTGAAGCCGATAATTTCACAGCATATTGACAAGTTTAGCGATTATCGGTTATTACGAATTTTAAATTAATTTTTAAAGAATTTCTAAACCTTTAAATAAATTATAAAATAATCCTTGTTTAATTCAAAAGAATAAATTGTGTCTAAAAATGTTAGAAATAAATTCGTATAAACGAATATTTCGAGAAAGATATTTTTCTTTGTCTATTTAAGCCTGAATATGTACTAGGTACATTGATTTCATGAAGTTGCAGTTTTTTAAGGAATTTCATATAAACGAGTAAAGTTAACAATTTAAAAAAATAAGTTCAAGCACTAAATTCGTTGAAGCCGATAATTTCACAGCATATTGACAAGTTTAGCGATTATCGGTTATTACGAATTTTAAATTAATTTTTAAAGAATTTCTAAACCTTTAAATAAATTATAAAATAATCCTTGTTTAATTCAAAAGAATTAATTGTGTCTAAAAATGTTAGAAATAAATTCGTATAAACGAATATTTCGAGAAAGATATTTTTGTTGTATATTTAAGCCTGAATATATAAATATAGGTACATTGATTTCATCAAGTTGGAGTTTTTTAAGGAATTTCATATAAGTGAGTAAAGTTAACAATTTAAAAAAAATAAGTTCAAGCACTAAATTCGCAGAAGCCGATAATTTCACAGCATATTGACAAGTTTAGCGATTATCGGTTATTACGAATTTTAAATTAATTTTAAAGAATTTCTAAACCTTTAAATAAATTATAAAACAATCCTTGTTTAATTCAAAGAATTATTTGTGTCTAAAAATGTTAGAAATAAATTCGTATAAACGAATATTTTGAGAAAGATATTTTTTTTGTCTATTTAACCCTGAATATGTAAATATAGGAACGTTGATTTCATCAAGTTGGAGTTTTTTAAGGAATTTCATATAAGCGAGTAAAGTTAACAATTTAAAAAAATAATTTCACAGCATATTGACAAGTTAAGCGAATATCGGTTATTACGAATTTTAAATTAATTTTTAAAGAATTTCTAAACCTTTAAATAAATTATAAAACAATCCTTGTTTAATTCAAAAGAATTAATTGTGTCTAAAAATGTTAGAAATAAATTCGTATAAACGAATATTTCGAGAAAGATATTTTTCTTTGTCTATTTAAGCCTGAATATGTACTAGGTACATTGATTTCATGAAGTTGCAGTTTTTTAAGGAATTTCATATAAACGAGTAAAGTTAACAATTTAAAAAAATAAGTTCAAACACTAAATTCGTTGAAGCCGACAATTTCACAGCATATTGACAAGTTTAGCGATTATCGGTTATTACGAATTTTAAATTAATTTTTAAAGAATTTCTAAACCTTTAAATAAATTATAAAATAATCCTTGTTTAATTCAAAAGAATTAATTGTGTCTAAAAATGTTAGAAATAAATTCGTATAAACGAATATTTCGGGAAAGATATTTTTTCGTCTATCTAAGCCTGAATATGTAAATATAGGTACATTGATTTCATCAAGTTGGAGTTTTTTAAGGAATTTCATATAAGCGAGTAAAGTTAACAATTTAAAAAAATAAGTTCAAGCACTAAATTCGTAGAAGCCGATAATTTCACAGCATATTGACAAGTTTAGCGAATATCGGTTATTACGAATTTTAAATTAATTTTTAAAGAATTTCTAAACCTTCAAATAAATTATAAAATAATAATTGTTTAATTCAAAAGAATTAATTGCGTCTAAAAATGTTAAAAAAAAATTCGTATAAACGAATATTTCGAAAAGGACATTTTTTTGTCTATTTAAGCCTGAATATGTAAATATAGGTACATTGATTTCATTAAGTTTGAGTTTTTTAAGGAATTTCATATAAGTGAGTAAAGTTAACAATTTAAAAAAATAAGTTCAAGCAATAAATTCGTTGAAGCCGATAATTTCACAGCATATTAACAAGTTTAGCGATTATCGATTATTACGAATTTTAAATTAATTTTTAAAGAATTTCTAAACCTTTAAATAAATTATAAAATAATCCTTGTTTAATTCAAGAGAATTAATTGGGTCTAAAAATGTTAGAAATAAATTCGTATAAACGAATATTTCGAGAAACATATATTTTTTGTCTATTTAAGCCTGAATATGTAAATATAGGTACATTGATTTCATTAAGTTTGAGTTTTTTAAGGAATTTCATATAAGCGAGTAAAGTTAACAATTTAAAAAAATAAGTTCAAGCACTAAATTCGTAGAAGCCGATAATTTCACAGCATATTGACAAGTTTAGCGAATATCGGTTATTACGAATTTTAAATTAATTTTTAAAGAATTTCTAAACCTTCAAATAAATTATAAAATAATAATTGTTTAATTCAAAAGAATTAATTGCGTCTAAAAATGTTAAAAAAAAATTCGTATAAACGAATATTTCGAAAAGGACATTTTTTTGTCTATTTAAGCCTGAATATGTAAATATAGGTACATTGATTTCATTAAGTTTGAGTTTTTTAAGGAATTTCATATAAGTGAGTAAAGTTAACAATTTAAAAAAATAAGTTCAAGCAATAAATTCGTAGAACCGATAATTTCACAGCATATTAACAAGTTTAGCGATTATCGATTATTACGAATTTTAAATTAATTTTTAAAGAATTTCTAAACCTTTAAATAAATTATAAAATAATCCTTGTTTAATTCAAGAGAATTAATTGGGTCTAAAAATGTTAGAAATAAATTCGTATAAACGAATATTTCGAGAAACATATATTTTTTGTCTATTTAAGCCTGAATATGTAAATATAGGTACATTGATTTCATCAAGTTTGAGTTTTTTAAGGAATTTCATATAAGCGAGTAAATTTAACAATTTAAAAAAATAAGTTCAAGCACTAAATTCGTAGAAGCCGACAATTTCACAGCATATTGACAAGTTTAGCGAATATCGGTTATTACGAATTTTAAATTAATTTTTAAAGAATTTCTAAACCTTCAAATAAATTATAAAATAATAATTGTTTAATTCAAAAGAATTAATTGCGTCTAAAAATGTTAAAAAAAAATTCGTATAAACGAATATTTCGAAAAGGACATTTTTTTGTCTATTTAAGGCTGAATATGTAAATATAGGTACATTGATTTCATTAAGTTTGAGTTTTTTAAGGAATTTCATATAAGCGAGTAAAGTTAACAATTTAAAAAAATAAGTTCAAGCAATAAATTCGTAGAAGCCGATAATTTCACAGCATATTAACAAGTTTAGCGATTATCGATTATTACGAATTTTAAATTAATTTTTAAAGAATTTCTAAACCTTTAAATAAATTATAAAATAATCCTTGTTTAATTCAAGAGAATTAATTGGGTCTAAAAATGTTAGAAATAAATTCGTATAAACGAATATTTCGAGAAACATATATTTTTTGTCTATTTAAGCCTGAATATGTAAATATAGGTACATTGATTTCATTAAGTTTGAGTTTTTTAAGGAATTTCATATAAGCGAGTAAAGTTAACAATTTAAAAAAATAAGTTCAAGCACTAAATTCGTAGAAGCCGATAATTTCACAGCATATTGACAAGTTTAGCGAATATCGGTTATTACGAATTTTAAATTAATTTTTAAAGAATTTCTAAACCTTCAAATAAATTATAAAATAATAATTGTTTAATTCAAAAGAATTAATTGCGTCTAAAAATGTTTAAAAAAAATTCGTATAAACGAATATTTCGAAAAGGACATTTTTTTGTCTATTTAAGCCTGAATATGTAAATATAGGTACATTGATTTCATTAAGTTTGAGTTTTTTAAGGAATTTCATATAAGTGAGTAAAGTTAACAATTTAAAAAAATAAGTTCAAGCAATAAATTCGTAGAAGCCGATAATTTCACAGCATATTAACAAGTTTAGCGATTATCGATTATTACGAATTTTAAATTAATTTTTAAAGAATTTCTAAACCTTTAAATAAATTATAAAATAATCCTTGTTTAATTCAAGAGAATTAATTGGGTCTAAAAATGTTAGAAATAAATTCGTATAAACGAATATTTCGAGAAACATATATTTTTTGTCTATTTAAGCCTGAATATGTAAATATAGGTACATTGATTTCATCAAGTTTGAGTTTTTTAAGGAATTTCATATAAGCGAGTAAATTTAACAATTTAAAAAAATAAGTTCAAGCACTAAATTCGTAGAAGCCGACAATTTCACAGCATATTGACAAGTTTAGCGATTATCGGTTATTACGAATTTTAAATTAATTTTTAAAGAATTTCTAACCCTTTAAATAAGTTATAAAATAATCCTTGTTTAATTCAAAAGAATTAATTGTGAAATAAATTCGTATAAACGAATATTTCGAGAGAGATATTTTTTTTGTCATAGGTACATTGATTTCATCAAGTTGGAGTTTTTTAAGGAATTTCATATAAGCGAGTAAAGTTAACAATTTAAAAAAATAAGTTGAAGCACTAAATTCGTAGAAGCCGATAATTTCACAGCATAATTGTTAAATTATACTAGTATCGGTTATTATGAATTTTACCTTAATTTTTAAAATATTTCTAAACCTTTAAACAAATTATAAAATAATCCTTGTTTAATTTAACAGAATTTATTGTGTCTAAAAATGTTAGAAATAAATTCGTATAAACGAATATTTCGAGAATTTTTGTTTTGTTTTTTGTTAAACCCTCTTATGTGGATTAAACAAGAAAAAAGTGCACGAGGCACCTGCATTAAATTTGTATGGATGTTATCCAAACTATTTCCGCTTAACTGCGTAATAACCAATATGGAAAGTTAATTTATAAATATTAGTCCTCATACAAAGTAGTTCAGCAGCACTTTTTATCGAGGAATCCGAGTGATATGTTGGTGTTACAAAGTAAATAAATCTGAAAACAAAATGATTCGGATAAACGAATATTTGGGCAATTATTTTTCAAACCTTTAGTAAATTCAATTTGAAACTAGTTATTATGCATGGAGAAAATTGCTAGAAACCTAAGTATCTCGAGAATCTGAATAAATATTTTGTAAGCCGATGGAGTATTGTGGCTTTTAAAACATTATTTAAGAACTCATGTTTACGAATATTTCAAGAGTACATAAAATATGTTTTGCGGTGCAAGCCAATTTAATTAACCATTATTTTTAATTTTTGCGACCATCTGTTATGTGGCTGGTTTTTATTATTATTCCCTCGTTATTCTAAGCCCGAAGAAATATTTTTGTAAGCAACTGTCTTCAAAAAAATTACTAATTTGCCATAAAATTTAAAAAAGTTCGGTTATTATGTATTTTTATAAATAGGAAAACGATAGGTATGGTAAAATTCGTAATAACCGATATTTATTTATTTTTAAACGTTTGTCAATGTGTAACAAACTATTTATTTCAGTGAACCCTAACGAACATATAGCACCAATGTTTACCTCATAAAGAAAATTCGTATTAAAAAGTATTTAGTAAATTGTATAAATATGCCTCTATTTAGAACTGAACGAATATTTATACCAAAAAGATACACAAAATCTGTATTCCGGTATCTGTTAAAATTCTGAATTTATATCCTAAAATCTAAAATTTGAACGATCTGTACAACAATTTTTGCATCTAACGAAACAAAAGTACACAAAATTACCATAAATCAATATTCACATATTATATGAAAACCTATTATAGAATGGTAAAATGCTATAAACTATTCTAATTGGCCGCACAAATACCTCGTGCGCGCATACCGTGCACTGTTTAAAAACGAAATTTCCTTAAAATTACTCCGGACATCCTTATCAATAATCCATGCTTGCATTCATTAATCAACCCGAACAAAAATATGTACATACAAAAGAAAAAACATAAAATTACCAAAACATTTCTCACCCCGCCACCGTATATAATACTTCTTCACACTACTACAAAACACCACACCCCACATATACACAACGTTTAATATGTTTTATGTTTTCCGAACAAATGCATGCCTTAGCCCAATTCATTTCACGTGACCTTATTAGCATAATTAAATCATTTTCTTTTTTTATGGATATGTATATATACATACTCGTTTCTTTTGTTTTCTTTATACACATAATGTATGCTTTATATGTTTGAATACTGTGAGCTGCCGCGCTGCTTTTTTTTTTGTATGTTGCATCGCGTAAATTTGCATATCAGTCGCGCATTATTCTGTTTGATGTGTACATAAATATTGTGAAACGTCTTGATTACCAACTTAAGTACTTATATATGGAAATATTTCTTGTGTTATATTGGCAGCCAACATGTTAATACATACTCATTTACATATTTTATTTATGCTAATTAAGTTTTTTAGTTGTTAAGTTTTGCGTTTACTTATTGTATTCTTGGAATTAGTTCCATCATGTAATGTTAATGGTTACCTCTGACTATATATATGTGCGATATACCGAAAACCGATCGATTAGAGACATCCATCTTCTTGTAACACCCCTATATATAACTTCCATATTGCAATTTTTTTTCTCCCCAAACACAAAAAAAAAAATTGACAACAACAACAAATATGGCTATCCCCAAAAAATGCATTGCGCAAATCGATACAAAGTTTGTTGCTTTTTTGTGTGTTTGTGTATCGTCTTATATATACGGGGAGAGAAGACATATAAGATGAAAACGACAAAATGTACATAAGAAAATCCTTTATATATATGTATATACATACAACAAAATGGTTGAAGATGTTGATTGGAAAATATTTTATTGATTTTCTTCTATTTACGTCAGGTGGTTGCGAATTGTATGCAAAAAAAAAATTAAGTTTTTATTTTTGGTGTTATACCGCAACCATCCGCTTTTCCACCTTCGGCATGATATGTATAGTATATACGATGATCGGTCGCATGGTACATAATCATTAATGTCTGGGAATTTCAAGTTGAATTTACATGTGTTTCATTACACAAATGCGATACAGTACAAATAACATAAAAATGTACATAAAACGCGCGGATTGCCTTGATATGTAATAAATGTATGTTCGCCCGCGAGGTATACATATATGGTCGAGGAAGGAGTCATGCATACATATATACATATACAAAAAAAATCCCAAGGGGATGCACGGTGTAAAATGTATGAGGTTTTATATAGAATGTGGGCGATATATGTATAAAGAGAAAATTAAATTGATTTTCATTTTCCTTTTTGTGATGTGCGCGGTGGTGGCGCGAGGGTGTACATACATATGGAAGGAGGAACAATATTTGTCTATCATTATGATGGTTTTGAAAATTGTATTTTTATATTATTTTTAATGAGATTATAAATTGGAAAATCAATATATGAAAAATTGTTAATGGAAAATAAATTATTCGGAGCTTTGGTTAATTTATAATTTTCATATACATAGGTAGGTGTAGGTAATATTGAAAGCGAGTCATTGAATTAAATTATATACGTTGATATGAATATGGGGGAGTCGTGCTTATATAATAAACTAAAACTTTAGCAAATTACATAAATTACTGGAATTATTCAACAAAGATTGTGAGATTCAGCCTAGCTTCCAATTTCCAAAACGTAAAATTTAAAAATTTCCTAGAACCCATTCATTTCTAATTTGCTTTAAATAATTTTTATAATTTCTGAAAAAATTGATTTGAACTTGATTGCTTGAAACTTCATTCAAATTTAAAGAAAACTAAGTCAAAATGAATCTAAATTACAGAGTAGTTCTCTCAAATTTGGTTTATTTGTAAAAAAATGTATTTGTCGAAATTTTACCCATCAAACTCGAATCAAATTTATTCAAGTAAAATTTTTAAAATATTCTTAAACGTCATATTCACCCCATCCAAACCTTTGATTATGAGCTGCAACAAAAGCTCTAGTTAAATTTATTCATTTGTATCTTGATGCTATGATTAGAAAGATTGGCGGCGAAACGGCGGTTCAAGCGCAAATCTAAGGTAGGAGTAATAGAGTAAAGGCACCCCCTCCACGTCGATAAGTTTGCTAGTATAGCTAACTTAATGCGAACGGCAGTATGAAGATGTCATGTTTTGGGGTCGATGCTCATTAAAGAAAAAATTAATATTTAGTTATTTAGTAAGATATACAAATGTATTTAATTAATTAATTAATTTAGATAAAAATAGGTTTTAAAAAAATGTCAATAATGATAAATAAATAAATAAATAAATAAATAAATAAATAAAAATTTGAAAGTTTGGTCTGCAGCCATGAATTCAAATAAAACATCTTGGCTTGCGAGAAACATCGAATTTAAATATTCTTTGAGATTGATTTTGATCCATAGCTAACAATTGCAATAACCATCTAAACGGCAGCTGATTCAGTTGATTTTTCGCAGATTCTCTGGGTGCTCGATCCAAACCGCAGGAAAATGTTTTTAAAAAAAAATTTTTTTGTTAAAGTTATTTTGTGACAAATTTTCTTCTGTTTTTTAAGAAATATCCACAACCATAATGATGTTGTGATTCATAATAATCATTTAATTTTTTTAAATAATGTTTTTTAACAAATTGATTTAATGTTCTCATTATTTTAATATGTCAGAAGGTATGTAACATATTTATATTGTTAATTATTGTTTAATTTTGTTTTTATGTAAAGTAGTGCCCTAATGGTGTGAATGTATTTTTTAGTTACTGATGATGGCTAACAAGCCGAAATATTTAACAATAAAGACGTTTTTAAAAAACTAGATTATTGAATTAATTAATTAAGTTTGTCTATAAAAAGCTGCCTTTTGGAACTTACAAAAAAGAAAATGTTTCCGTATCCGACCACCCCCAGTAACAATTTTAATGCAGTGGCCTTTTTTTAATGCCCCAGTTTGTTAAGTTTCATTATAAATTAATATATGTCCAATATTATTTCCGGTATTTTCTCTCATTTTAATGAAAGTGGAAATAGAACCGGAAAAATGAAGGAAAAAATTGCAGGAAATGTGACGATCTTGTGAAAAGATACAAAATGGTATAAAAAAATTCCGGCATAAATACAGTTCTAGGCAAAGAATTGACCAAAGAAGGTTATGGGGTTCACATTCTAGAGCTATACTGTCCTCAAGCTCCTGCAATGCAAAAAAAAGCTCGAGAGGATGATGTTTCACGCACCTTTTTTCAGGCGTGGGCACATCTAATTTTGCATATCAAAATGTTTCTGTTCTTTAGAAATTAAGATGGCCCAATGAAACCAAATGGAACTATAGCATTATATTTATATTACATTGTGGACCCACACTTTCGACAAGCTACCCTTTACAAGGTTAATATACCAAAATTAAGCAACTGACATGTGAATACTGTTTTGTATGACATAAACCTTAAAGTTTGTTTAAAATTAGCTCAAATTATATTTTCAAAATTTATATTTCTGAATAATTTGAATTCTAACAAATTAATTTAATTAAAATTTAATTTGAGCAAATGTTAGTTCTCGCATATCTTAAAAAAGAAAAGAGTGACAACTTGAATGTCCCGAATTCGAATTACACAAAGATGATAATTCAACAATTTACGACTGCGTCGATTAAATAATAATTAAAATACAAATTCTAATAAAGCGGAAAAAACCTGAAATCTAAATTAGAATTTTGAGCTACAAATTAAATAATTATTTTGAGTAACTGTAGTATTTTGTGTACTGATTAGGGCATCCAATTTATGATCAAAAGGTAATTCCAGATTTTCGCATTCAAGTGTTCTCGATTCCTGAATGCCAGAATTAATTCCGAAATTTATTTTATTTAATTAATATATTAAAAAAAATGAAAAATCAAAATTTTACAAAAAACAACAAATTTTTTTTATTTTGTTTATTGATTATTAGATATTTTTATAATCATTGCGCTAATACTCGTATGTACGAACGATCCTAAATCGCAGTTACGATTAGGATGTCCATACTCAATTTTTAGAGTTAAAGGGCTTACAATTTTAAAAATTAAAAAATTATATAAAATTTATAGAATTTGTAGTAATTATGTATATAAATTCTGAAAATTTTAAATTCTTTCAACGCAATAAATTACATAATAAATTCTACAAATTCTATAAAGTTTAAAAAACCAACAAGTTTCCAAAATTCTATAAATCCTATAAATTTTTCTCTCTTCAAACGTTTTAATATGTCTATAAAGTCTTTAAATTTTTAAATTTTATGAATTTTATAAATTTTCTCGATAATACAAATTCTTTTAATTTTGTAGATTTTTTGGGTTCTAATAATTGTTTCAAGTGTGTCTGTTTTATAAATTCTATAAACTCATATTTACTTGTTTTATTAATAAAAAAAATTTCGAAAAATCTTGTAAACTTTAACAATTCTGTAAATTCAATAATTTCTATAAATTTTATATGTTTTATAGATTCTATGAATAATTCTATAAATCCTATGCATAAAGTTTTAAAATTCATTAAGGTTCTTTACATTCTGCCAATCTCATAAATTCTTCAAATTTTATAAATTCTTTGTGTTTAATTGATATTAATTGTAAGTGTGTCTGTTTTATAAATTCCACAAACTCGAATTTTATTTGTTTTATAAATACAACCATTTTGAAAAATCCTATAAACCTTAACAATTCTGTAAATTCAATAATTTCGTTAAAAATTTATAAGTTCTATAAATTCTATGAATAAAGTTTAAAAATTCAGTAAATGCTTTAAAGCCTACAAATCTTTTTCTTTCTTATAAATTCTGTAAATTCGATAAATTCTAAAAAGTCTATAAATGTTATAAATTCTAATATATTTATAAACTCTATAAATCTTATGAATTTGATAAATAAATTCAAAGGATCCTACAAATATTACAAATTTTTTAATTTTTATAGATTCAATGGGTTCTAGGAATTGTTTCAAGTTTGTCAGTTCTAAATATTCTATACATCCAAATTTTACTTATTATAAAAATTCCATAATTTTTATAAATTTTATAAATTCAAAAATTTCGATAAATCCTATAAACTTTAATAATTCAAGAATTTCTATAAATTTTATAAATTTAATAAATTCTATGAATAATTCTATAAATCCTATGCAAAAAGTTTTAAAATTCATTTCAAGTAAGTTTTTCTTTACATTCTACAAATCTCATAAATTCTTAAATTCTATAAATTTTATAAATTCTTTCAATGTTATAGATTCTATGGGTTCTATAAATTCAAAAAATTCTAATGTTTCTAAAAATTTTTTAATTTTTATAAATTTTATAAATTCAACAAATTCTGTAAATCTTATAAATTATATGAATTCTATAAAGCATAAAAATTCAGTGAGTTAGGTTAGGTAAGTGGAGTGGTACAGAATTTATCCTCCTCACCTTTACTGAAACCATTTATCTCGCAATTTAAGCGCTGCGATAGGACTCCCCAGATTAACTAACGATACTAAATCGCAGTCACAATTAAATGCTTGTTCAAGCATTTATGTTCCTACTCACTCCTTATAAAATTAACGTGAAAAAAAATTCGAAAACATTTTTAAACATAGATTTAATGTTCTTTCAATTGGCAGTGATTGAAACCAAGTGTTTCCTGTTTTTCTGGTTTTTCTGATTTTTGAGACAATTAAGCTTTTTAAACTCTTCAAACTTCATTCAAATTTATTAATTTATTTAGGTTGAGTTTCCTTATTTTATTTTAAAATATAGGATTTTGATTCCAACTGATTCAACATAAATGTTCCATAATTCCCAATCAAATTTCGGTCAATTGTCTTTTCAAACTCCATCAAAATCATAATAAAATTAAATATATATATTTACATATTATACAATCAAATTGAAATAGTTTTACTAAAATATGAAAATGTGATGAAAATTTCACGCGTCAAATTCCAATCAAACTTCAACAAATTTTTAATTCTTTTAAGTTTAAATCAGAGCTGTCATTTTTTTTTAAATTTATGCAACCCCCTAATTTTCTGAATTTTGATAAAAGAAATCAAATCCAAATGGGTCAAACTTAATTCAAATTTTGTAATCAGAAGATGAAATTTAATTCACATTGTACTTATCAAACCATTTTAAATTAGATTGAATTTTTTAGAAACAAAATTGGCCACACATTCATTTATTCCAAAATATTGGATTTCGATTCAAACTCAATCAAATTTTTCAAGAATCAATTTTAAATAAAATATTCAAATTCCTTATATCAAGTTTTAAAAAAATTTAGGAACAAATTAATGTAAAACTACTCGAAATTTTTTTCTTTCCTATCAAACTCATTCAAATTTAAAAATTACTCAACTCTGTTTAAACTGATTCAAATTGCTTTGAATTTTGATTCCATTTACGAAAAATTGTAATAACTAAAAAATGTATTCCAATTTTTAAATCAAATAAATGACATGTGTATTCAAGTCTGAACCAATTTTATTGAAATAATGAAGATTTTACATACACTAAGTTCTGTTCAAATTTCAGTTAAATATTAAATTTTTCCAAATAAGTGAAAGTACAAAGTGAACCGAAATGCAATTATCCGTTTCAAACACTCTTTTTTAGGCTATTCAAATCAAAGCCCTACTATTCAAATTTTTTTCGAATTTCCCTAATTTTCATTCAAACTTGAATAAATCAATTGAATATTTGTTTATCGAACTCTTTAAAATTAGACTCAAAAATGCCAAACTATTTGTTTCAATTCGTGAACCACGGATTAGATTGGTTTGATATGTTCAAATTACAAAATTTGATTGGATCATAAACTTCTCGAATACCAATCAAATTTCGCTTAAATAATCCTAAGTTTCCAATCAAAATTGTATTAATTGATTTCATTTTGCTATCTCTAATTTTGGGCTACTTTAAATTTTAAGCTACTTTTTGCACATCTAAAACATAAATTCAAACTTTACAGACGCTCGCTTTGAATATTTGCTAATTTAAAAAGAAAAATTCGTATATTGTTTAAAAACGATTCAAAAAATGATTTTAGCTGAATTTTGAAATACATTTCCTTAAATTCATGAAAACTGAGCTACTAATCTCAACTCTCGCACGATTTCTTCGATTCAGGTCAATTTTCCGAATTCTGTACAATTTAAGAAGAACAAAGTCAACATTTTTGGAATTTAAAATTTCTTGCTCAATTATTTTAGCTCGATAAAATTTAATTTTGAAATTTTTGAGCTATATTCTTCAGTTGTATTACTAACAGTCATTGTAGCTCAATTGTGACTTATAAACAGTCATTGTATAAACTACTCACAGGAAAGGATTTTGAGAAACACATCGCCATCAATAATAGAGGTCCGATTTTACACAAAACCGCATCGTACAATTCATATCAATTTGGTTCTCGTTTGAATAGACGAAACCAGAAACAAATGTAGAAAGTAATGACTTCAGAAAATCTCTAGATCTCTACAAATGGAAGTAGTCGTTTTAGTGAAAACCTTCATGTAGCCTTCTTCGAGATTGAAAATTGCATTCCCTAGTTTCTCTAGAAGTCTAGAGATATGAAAAAAGATGGTGATAACGATTATCAACTGAATCAAAATTAACTCGCTCGATTCTGGTCGTTAAGCAAAATTTATGCAAATTAGCTTGATGAAATTCCTAGTTCCACAGAAATATAATTTGAAATTTTGTTCAAATTTGCACCAAATCCATTCAAAATTTGATAGATTTTGTCTTAGTTTAACAATTAGTACTTTGATAAGGAAATTTTTCATTTCAAATTATATTCAAACTTTTTCAAAACAATTAAAATATTTGTTTTAATTGGATAATTTAATTATCAAACAGTACAAGGAGTTTGATTCAAATGTTATCAATCAAACTTACTTCTAATATAATCAAAAATTTGAACTCAAATTTATTTATTATGATTAATTGTGTCTCGTGTATGTTTGTTATGTTCAAATTTGTCGCTTCAAATTTTATTTTTTAAGATTGAACGAAATTACAACCAAATAAATTAATTTTGATTATTATTCAAACTTTTTCTGTTTTAATAAAATTTAAATTCATTTGTTTAAATTCAAATTTAGCTGGGTTTAGGCGTTATTTGAGCCAAACAAATTCACATACAAAAATTCTTAATTTGACACATTTAAATAATTTTTGACAGAGTTGTATAACTGGTCACAACTTACCAATTTACCTTTAAAATTTGGGGACGGTGGCCCTAACTAAACTTTCCAAACTTTATTCAAATTAGTTCCAATTTTTAAATTTTCTATTTCAAACTCTATACACATTTTGTATTCTACTAAAAAATTAATTTTAATTCGATCATTACTGTAAAAACTGTTGCAGGAGTATGATTCTAATTTTACCAATCAAACTTCATTCAAATTTACTTCCAATACGTTCATAATTTTACACTCAGATTGAACCAAATATTATTATTTAAATTTTTTCCGTCCCAATAAAACTCGATTATTAAAATTTATTTAATTTTCTCTGAGTTCGACTATTCCTTTTAACTTTGAGCTACTTTAAATTTTGGGATACTTTGTGTACATCTATAACAAATTAAGTGCAGCAGTTTTAATGCTAGAGTTAGTGTTAGTTTGTGTATATGAAATGGAAATGTTGCTCAAAATGTAAAAAAATTCCAAATTATACAAAATTCAAATTTGTATCTTGTTCAAAAGTGGTTCATAAATCGAATTTAGCTAAAATTTGGAATAAGTTTCCAATAGAAATAACGAAAACTGAGCTACTTACCTCACTTCTCGCAGAACTTATAAAATTTAAAATTATCAAATTATCAAGCTGCAATCCAGGTCAATTTTCCGAATTCAACATTTTTGTATTCTAAAATTTGTTGCTCAATTATTTTAACTCGATAAAATTTAATTTTGAACTACATATTTGAGCTACTTACTTCAGTTCTCTCTTTAAAAAATAGCCACTATATAACCGTTAAGTTGCTCAACTTTAACAGTCATTGTAGCTCAATTTTCACCAATAGACAAATTACTTGTATAAACACATCGCTATCAATAGAGGGCCGATTTTACACAAAACCACCTGTTGCAGGAGTATGATTCAGATTTTACCAATCAAATTTCATTCAATATTTTAAACTCAAATTTGTTTATTTTGATTAGTTGTGTCTTATGTGTGGTTGCTATATGCCCAAAGTTGACGCTTCAAATTTTACTTTTTAAGATTGGACCAATTTTAAAATATTGGCTTCAAATCGACATTTATCCTTTCAAATTTGGAGACGGTGGCGCTAACTAAATTTTTCAAACTTTACTCAAATTAGTTGCAAGTTTTCAAAATTTTAATTTCAAATTCACACTTTTACGTATCCTACTAAAAAATTGGTTTTAATTCGATTATTTTGGAATCAAAATAATGCATGAATATGACTCAGATTTTACCAATCAAACTTTATTCAAATGTACTTCGAATAAATTCAAAATGTTGAATGTTGTTGGTTTGCTCAAATTTAGTACTTCAAATTTAACATTAAAATAAGTTCAAACTATATTATGAATCCCATAAGGATTGAACCAAATTCCAATAAAATAAATTAATCTTGATTATTAATCAAATTTTATCTGTCTCAATAAAACAAAAAAAATCATTTGTTTACATTCAAATTAAGCTAGATTTTGATTCGAGCCAAACATTCTCAATGAAAATATTGGTTTCAAATCGACAATTGGCTTTTCAAATGCTTACTAAAATTTTCAAACTTCATTCAAATTAGCTTCAAGTTTTATTATTTTACTTCAAAATATTGGATTTTCAAACTTAAGTAAGACTCAAACTTAATATAAATGTTGCTCAATTGGCAATGAAATTTCGGTCAGCTGTCATATGAACGGAAATTTGATTGGTCTTTCACCAATCGATGGAAATTTTTCCAAGTCACATTCCAATCAAAATTCAACAAATTTTTTTTAGATTAAAACTAGAGTTTAATTTAAATCAAAGCTGTGAAATTTATTTTTTTGTTTTCAAATTTACACAAACCGGTAATCAAAATTTTCTGGATTTCGTTAGTAGAGTTAATTCAAATCAAAGATCATTCAAATCTTTTATATATTTAAAATTTTAATAATAAATTTACCTATTTTTGCTAGATAGTTAAATTGTCAAAATTTTACACTCTTCACTTCACTTAAATCTCTTCAAACCAATTAAACAGATCATTATCCGTAGGGCGATAGTTTTAAACATAGGTATGATTATTCTTAACCAACTTCATTCAAATTAGCTAAAAAAATTTTAGAAATTAAATTAGCGAATGATTCCAAACCATTGCGAATTAACCAAAGTCTTGTAATTTTTTTCTAATGATCATTTGAACAGATTCAAATTATTTTATAAGTTTGAATCAAATTACTAAAAATTAAATTCATTGAAAAATGTATTCCAATTGTTATACCTGAAATGTTTGAATCAATTTGAATAAAATATTTCAAATTTTCCAAAATTGAATCGAAATTTTCTGTTTCAATTTCAATTATTTTTGTTTCGTAATTATTTCACTATCAAACTATTAAATTAAATATATGTAATATGATTAACATTCAAATTCCAAAGCAAAATTGTTTTGCAACTAATCAAGCTTTATTCAAATTTGTATTCAAAATTGGCTAAATAGGCTCTAATTCAAATAAGATAGAAAAAAAATGCTAAACTCGGTTATTTTTCAAATTAGTTTCAAATCTTGAAATGAAATTTGATTGGTTAGAAGCGCGAAATTGCAAAATTTCACTTAAATGTTCCCAAGTTTCCGATCAAAACTATCTAAATTGAATTTATTTTATTTTCTCTGAATTCAACAATTTTGGGCTACTTTAAATTGTATGCTATTTTGCACATCTACAACAAATTAAAATTTTACAAACAGACGAGAAGGAATAGCTCAATGGATTTTTGGAAGTAGCTTAATTTTAAACCCAAAATGAGCAACTATAGTTTTTAAGGTTTATTCCCCGGTTTTAAATTTGTAGCTCAAAATTGAAAAATATTACAAATAATAAGAAGATCGAATTCAAAAGCGATTTAACAATTGGATTAAGCAAAAATCTGAAATACATTTCATAAAGCATTGTGGAGTAAAAATCAGAACTACTTATCTCACCTCTTGCACAATAATTAATAAAATTTCATCAAGTTTCGATCTAGGTAAATTCAAGCAGCATATTTGCAATTTAAAATTCCTGTTAAAGTTAGCCGAAAGTGTCCAGCCGAAAGTAAAAAGTGTATAATGCAGATTACGTTATTAACATTCCAGCCGAAAATAAAATCAGAAAAATCCAAAAAAATTGGAATAAAATCAACCTTTAGAGTGTATATCTGAAGTTAAATCGTTTTTATTGGATTTTTCAATAGCTATCGCAGGATAAAAATTCAGTTCAAGTTTCCCATGGGAACTCTCGGAAAATTCATCCTGCGATAGCTATTGACAAGTCACATTAATAAAATATAACCCCAGACATAACACTCTACAGGCTGATTTTATTCCAATGAAAATATTTTTTTTGGTTTCTCGAGTTTTCCACAATTGTTTATGATGAACTGGAGCCACGTTTTGCGATATAAGAATATTAGCAATGGTATTCAATGATAATCATGCATCCTTAGTAATTTTTAGGCTCAACCGACTTAATTTTTTATTTTTGACTGAGATAACATAATCTGCATTATCGATTTTTCACTTTCGGCTAACTTTAACAGTATTCATTGTAGCTCTATTTCCATCCGTAGACAAATTAATTTTATAAACTCACTGACACTCACAAACTTCACTGTACAAACTCCTCAGTCTGTAATAAATATGTATAAGTTGCAAAATATTTAAACTTCTGCAGATACGGCTGGCTGGACCGTATAAATGATTAATTTTATTTGGCAAAAAATTGAACTGAGAACATCAATTCGACATCAATTTCTCAATTTTGTTTAATGTCAAAATTGTTGAACCATTCTGCTTACAAATTAAAGAGTTTAAAGTTGCAATTAGGTACCTGCAAAAAAATGCCCGAAAAAGCTCAATTTGGAACCAAACAAAGCTAAATCGTCTTTAAAAGTTTCAAATTTTTCTAGAGATTAGAAGATCAAGCAGTCGTAGATGCTGATACTATATTAGTCTGGTGACTCGATAAAATATCCAAATAAGCAAAAAACCGTTTACACACACATATACATACATCAACAAATGCCGATCGATAAAACACAGATTGACCTCATTTTTCGCACTTTAATTTAAATTTTCCTCTATCGTATGCATTGAAAAATGAAAAACCCATCCACTCATACATTTTCCCAACAAATCATAAATCTCGCAAACTTATCATCACCGTCTCTGTATGATATACAATATATACGAGTACAACACAACCACTTACACGCGTATGTACATAATATACAAACACAAATTTTTATATTAAGTTATTTTCATTAAAATAATTACAATTTTCCATTTATTTATGCATACAATTTTCCTTTAATTTTTAGTTTCCATTTCGCACACCACCAACCACCATTCTCCAGCAACAACAAAAAAATATCCCCGAGATGAAAATCCTCCACCTTATGTGTACCAAAAAAAAATATTATTGATTTCCAAACCAAAAAAAAATGTTGTTGTTGTCAAAAAAGAAAAATTTCGAACAAAGATAACAATATAATGATTAAAAAGACGATATACTGTTATCTCTATTTACATTGCGCTACGATATGCACACGCAAACAATTTTGATTGAAACAAAACGATTTGAGGGAGCGAAAGAAAGAAAACAAAACAAAAATAAAAAAAGCTCTGTGTATCTCTCGATTATCAGTGATTGGTGTGAAATTTGACACGCGCATTCTGGCGAACCAATCATTGTAAATTAAATAAAAAAAATTTGTTTTGGCATATTCTATCGCCGACCACGAGTATATAAAGCGCATACATAAATAAACAAAATTGTTTGTGTTAAAATGAGTACGTCCCATTTTTATTTTTATTTTGAAGTTTATTCGGTTATCTATTATTGTTTTGGATAAGTCGTTTACTCCTCCTTTTGTATCCATAGATGTATGTATATATTGTAAAACGAGATAGCATTTATCTCTTTTTGGTGTACATATTGAGACGGTGGTTAGAGTGGGATATTCATACGGAATGATACGAAATATTGTATTCGAAGATGTGTCGTGTTGTGTTGTTGTTGTCAATTTATTTGTATGATTATTGCAATGGCAACGATGCAAGTGTAATAAGATCTCTTCTTGTGTATCTCGTCGTATTTATCTTCTTCTTATGTATAAAAGCTTAAGATTTTTTTTCTGTTTTTAGTTTGGTTCGTCTTCAAGAATCAAACCAACAAAAAAAATTGTTTTTTATTTATTCTTATTTTATGTAAAGGAATAACATTTGGGTATACTCTGCGCGCGCTAACCAATAACTTTAATGGATTGTATAAGAAAAATAATAACAATAATAGTAAATAGTAATAGTAGTAATGATCATAATGTTTCGAACATCTTGAATTTTTAATATTATTATTCGCGCGCAGAATGGAAATCTTTGTTTTCTTGTTGTGTATATAAAAATTTATTGTGATACTCGGAAAAACAGAGTGGGATGATTTGTTTGGTGTTTGAGGATTACATTAATTTGTGCCGGTGCACTGAATAGCTATTTATTGTGTCTTTAAAAATTGCCACACGGAAATGGCAGAATGCGATGTAATTTGTGTACAGTAAAGTTATAAGCAGGAAGTAAAAAAAATGTTAAATTAATATTGCTTGCATAATTTGGCCACTAGTGGCGAACCGCTTAAAATTTGATTTTCTTGAAACAATTTTAAATATAATTGGACATGCAGGACCAGTACCACTTATAAAACTGAAATCCACTAACCAAAAAGATGCCCACCATTAGAAAGCAATTTTAGCAATAATTTCCTATCAGGTAAAAGTTTGCACATAAAGTAAATTTTAGAGAACAGCTGAAAAACAAAATTTGCTTTCATAGAGATTACTGAAAAAATCTATTACTGTGGTAGACATTTGAAGACCAGCCGCATGTTGAGATTTGTGCTATAGGCCCATATATATATGTATATAGCCCAAAATGAATATTTCTGATAATTAATGGCTCTTAAGAACATTGAGTGAAAAACATTTCGTGGGGCTGTCAGATTGTTGGCGCAAGAATTTTTTTTAGGAAAAAATTTTGCGAGAATGACCGCGGATTTAGAAAAAATTAAATTCGCTCATCGATGTGTTGTTAAGCTGTCCTAATAACTTCCAGCGCACATGCCATCATTGCGACGAGTGTTATGTGATACAATATTATGTGAAAGTGTTATGTGAAACATGATTACAACAAAAATAGAAATTTTTGGTAAATATTAATATGATTGTAACTATTAGCCAATGATCTCGACAATCATAATTATTCAAAATAATATTTTGGCAGTCATCATATAATGGTTTTTCCAATCAAAATGTTTAACTACCACAAATATAATATGTTTGTTTACATAATTGCAACAATCACAAATCCAATCATAACATGATACCTTTGAAATATAATTGTAGAAACCATATTTTTTTTCTGCGTGATGAGACAACACGATGATCAATACATATTTTTAAGAAAATTTTATTGGATTTCAAGGTGTTTCCTACAGGAATGTTACAGATTAAATTAAAATATAACATCGAAGTGTTCCTAAGCTGTCAAGATGATCAAGAAATATTTTCAGGAAAATCAATGGGCCTGAGAGAGTGCTTCATGAAGCCGTCAAACATAAAATTAAAATCAGTCGTCGATGACCGATCGACCAAATACCTTTTAGACATTTTTTATAATTGGGAGTATAGCGTTATTTGAAACAGCAATGACATACGGTAACCAATAATTTTATTCAAGAAAATCTCATGCATACGGTGCAAATATATGTGTTCCTAAGCTATCCTGATTATTTTTTAAGTTGTTTTTATACGGGGGATAATACCAATATCCAGAATTTAATGTGTCTGATAGGGTGTTCCACGAAATATAGTCAAAAAAAAAATTTTAAATCGGAAACCTGCAACAAAAACCTTCTAAATACATATATGCGATAATTACGACTGTTGCAATTCCATACAATGAAACCAAGTGTTTGGGCCAACGCGTTTAAAGAAATATCATAGACGAAATGAAAATTGGCCAAAAACTGCGTTCCCATATGCTATCCTAACTGTATTCTAAATATTTAAAATTACCGCGATTTATGTAAATTGATACAGCGGAACCAATGAATATTCTAAAATGTATACAAGAAAATCTCTTGCAGCTAACAGGGTGTTCCATGGAAGAATATCAAAGGTAAAATTAAAATCCGGCATCGATGTGCTCTTAAGCTGCCCAACTACCTTCCAAGCATTTGCTGTAATTTCACTGATGTTATTTGGTAGAACGAGACCACGTGATGACCGATAATATTTTTACAGAAAATCTCACGAAGCTTACAGGGTATTTTCTGAGAAAATTGTTTAGATAAAATTAAAATTGGCCATCGATGCGTTCATCGATTTATGTCATTAGATACACTTTGACCATAGGATGGTGCTTAGTTTTTTTCAGGAAAATCGAATTGGGCCCATAAGATGTTCCTTAAAGGATTGTCATACATAATAGATAAAATTAACGTCGGCCTTCGATATGCCCTAATCTGGTTCATTTTATGACCAACAAATGTTTTAACAAAATCTCTTGGCACTGCAGGATGTTCTATAAAGAATTTTCATTGATAAAAGTAAAATTGGCCGTCAACATATTCCAAAGCTGTCAGTCCGGGCTAGATTTTAAAAGTTAAACATTTTTAAAATTCTAAAAAATTTCACAAACTATCGTCAAAATGGAAATCGCTGACCAGAACCTTTAATCACGGAAGTTTGAAAATCCCATGTTTTAGCATTTTGCCACTCAGTGTGAATACTCATTCCGTCCACAACTCATGTGATCGACAAATAATTAGTATAAGCAAACTACATAGTATCACCTTGATTTACTACCACCAAAAAGCCTCTCGTATTCGAGGGGAAGCTTAAGGCTTTTTGTTTGGGCGTTGTTTGGTCGTTCATCTGTTTTACGTTTTATCGATTCAGCATTTTAATACATACTTAGAAGTAATTGCGCTATTACTAAAATCTAATCGGGGCTTTCTTTAACACGATTGGAAGCTAGACTTGTCAAGATATGTATATAGAAGGGTTCCTCGCCGTTGGTGAAAAAAAAAGTCCACCAGAGGGAACCACGCGGTACAATAATAAATTATAATTCAAATGGCAAATACATTTTGTCAATCAAATTTTTCACGCGGGTAAATAGCTTTCGTGGAATTACTATTCTTTCGGCTAAAAACCAAAGGTCTTTGAATTCATAAGTAAATCACAAATTATTTCTAAAGCCCAGCACGGTTTTGGTCCAGTAGATCGACAGTCATTTGTGGTGATTTATTTAGTTGGCTTAGTTGCAAACCACATCAGTATCAGGTGCAATTTCGTTGGCAGAAACTTGTTAGGGGAGGGGAAGAGGGGAGGGAGGGGGAGGGAGGGGGAGGGGTGGGGAGGGGGGGGGGGTGGAGGGGGGGGGGGAGGGGGGAGGGGAAGGGGGGTTAAAATAATAAATAATTTCTATGAGAAAATATTGCAGATGAGTATTTATTCAAATTCAAAATTCATGACAACCATAGGATTCAAAAGACTCATAAGATTCATAAGATTCGTAAAATGCATAGGATTCGTAAGATTCATAACATTCAAGACTAATAATATTCAAATGATTCATAAAATTCATTAGATTCATAAGATTCAAGATACATAAGACTCATAAGAAATAAAATTCGTAAGATTCATAAGATTCAAAAGATACATAAGATTCAAGATTCATAAGATTAAAGATTCATAAGATTCGTAGGATTTATAAAATTCATGAGATTCAAAGAGTCATAAGATTCATAAAATTCATAAAATTTCAGAAGACGATTCAGAAGATTCATTAACTACATAAGATTCGTAAAATCATAAGATTAATAAAATTCTTAAGATTCATTAGATTCATAAGATCCGTAATATTCATAAGATTCAGAAGATTATAAAATTCATGAGATTTATAGGATTCATAAGATTCATAATATTCATAAAATTCATTAGATTCATAAGATTCAAGATTCATAAGATTCGTAGGATTTATAAAATTCATGAGATTCATAAGAGTCATAAGATTCATAAAATTCATAAAGTTTCAGAAGACGATTCAGAAGATTCATTAACTACATAAGATTCGTAAAATTCATAAGATTTATAAAATTCCTAAGATTCATTAGATTCATAAGATCCATAATATTCATAAGATTCAGAAGATTATAAAATTCATGAGATTCATAAAATTCATAAGATTCATAAGATTCTTAAGATTCATAAGATTCAAGATAAATAAGATTCATAAAATTCAAGAGCTTCATAAGATTCGTAAGATTCATAAAATTCATAAGATTCATAAGATTCAAGATTCATAAGATTCGTAAGATTTATAAAATTCATGATTCAAAAGAATCCTGTATGTGAATTTTGTCCTAAATCTCTCTTAAAAATAAAAAAACATGTTGTGTATTCACGTATTGGTAAAAAACCAGAATGTCTCGTTATTACGAATTTTATATTTGGTTTAAGAAAAGTTTAAATAAGATGATAAATATTACATGATAAAAAAAATTAATTAAAATGTTTCTTTCTTCCCGAGAAATATTTCTTGAAAAATAGGGGATTAGGGTGTTAGGACAATCATGTTTGATACGATCTCACCCAATATATACCAAATATTATGAAAAAGAGTAAGTCTCAAACATGGTTGTCCTAAACACACTAATCCCCTATTCTTTTAAAACTGAAGCTGGTTTAGGACAGCTTAGGTCCTATTCCAAATTGGCATAAAAACCACTTTGGTGTCAGCATCCTGATATTTTCTCAACAAAATCGGGAAAAATCATTTTTTCATAATATTGGATGAGTTCGAATCTATCATTGTTGTCCTACACACCCTAATCCCATATTTTTTTGCAAAACTGAAATTAGTTTCGGATAGCTTAGGCCCTATGATAACTTTGCATAAAGGCCACTTTGGTGTGAGATTCCCAGGACTATCTCAAGAAAATCGGGAAATAATTTTTCCATAATATTTGGTACATGCTGGGTAGGATGGTATCAAACATGATTGTCCCAAACACCCTAATCCCCTATTTTTTAAAAACTGAAATAGGTTTCGGATAGGTCGGGCCCTATGATAACTTTGCATAAAGGCCACTTTGGTATCAGCTTCCTAGAATTTTTTCAAGAAAATCGGGAAACTCATTTTTTCATAAATTTGGTATATATTGGGTGAGATCGTATCAAGCATGGTATTCCTAAACACCCTAATCCCCCATTTTTTTCGAAACTGAAACTGGTTTCGGATAGTTTAAGAAATATGCCAATTTTGCATAAAGGCCACTTTCTATGAGCTTCCTAGGATTTTCTTAAGAAAATCGGAAAATTCGAAACATGGTTGTCCTAAATACCATAATCCCCTATTTTTTTAAAAACTGAAACTAGTTTGGGATAGCTTAGGCCCTACGACAACTTTGCATAAAGGCCACTTTTTTATCAGCTTCCCAGTATTTTCTCAAGAAAATCGGGAAATCATTTTTCATAACATTTGGTATATGTTGGGTGGGATCTTATCAAAAATGATTATCCTAAACACCCTAATCCCATATTTTTCAAAACGGAAACTGATTTCTAATAGGTTGGGACCTATACCAACTTTGCATAAAGGCCACTTTGGTATCAGCTTCCTAGGATTTTCTCAAGAAAATCATTAAAATCGAAACATGGTTGTCCTAAACACCCTAATCCCCTATTTTTTTTTCTGAAAGCTTAAGACCTATGCCAGTTTTGCGTAAAGGCCACTTTGGTGTCAGCTTCCTAGGATTTTTTCAAGAAAATCGGGAAAATCGAAACATGGTTGTCCTAAACACCCTAATCCCCTATTTTGTTCAAAACTGAAAATGGGTTCGAATAGCTTAGACCATATGCCAAATTTACATAAAGACCACTTTGGTGTCCGCTTCTTAGAATTCGCTCAAGAAAATCATTTTTCATAATATTTGGTATATATTGGGTGGGATCTTTATACACCTCCATAATACTTATTAAAGAAATTCGTTATAACGAGAGTTTCTGCTTTTACATACATATACATAATTAATCATTTTTTTTTGAAGATTTTTAGGACAGATTAAGGGCAAAATTCATGCGAAGTTAAATTCATAAGATTCAGAACATTCAAAAGATTCAGATTCTTAAGTTTCGTAAGATTCCTAAGATCCATAAGAATCATAGGATTCATAAGATTCATAAAATTCATAAGGTGTTTAAGATCCATGAGATACGTAAAATTAAAACTTCTTGTAGCCCTCCATCCCTACGCCACTGATCAGGTGGATTCGTCATCTTCAGTTCCTCATGTGTCCGGCACAAGGCATATTTGAGCGGTCTTGTTCAATTTACTTATAAACGATGTCCATGAATGCTTTGAGTTTGCAATCTGCCTCATTTTCCAGGATGATATGAAAATATTTGCCCCGATCTTTAGTTTACCTTACTAATGACATTCAACTATTCTAGCATTTCAGCTCCGATAATGGGCATTCTAGAAAAAGGACAAATTCCATTGGAATATCACACAATGCAGGATGAATTTTTGTCGCTCAATGGCAGTGTCACAAAATTAATTATTATTTGGCTCTTAAAATGAAAAAATATCTAAAACTTAAAAGTTTTTATTTAATTTGAATACAAAGCTTTTAGAATTAAAAAAAAATAGAAATTTGGTAGAAAATTAAGATTTTAAAATATTATGTCAATATCAAGGTCAGATTTCATATACAAACCGCATTCAATTTTAACCAATTTTTAATTTTGATATAGCATTTGCAATTATTTGGAGAAATTGGCGAGTTGCAAAAGGCAATCAGTTAAAACGAATTT
This sequence comes from Tipula helvola, assembly GCA_963556165.1. Lineage (NCBI taxonomy): Eukaryota > Metazoa > Arthropoda > Insecta > Diptera > Tipulidae > Tipula > Tipula helvola. The sequence continues at coordinate 329,520,403 of OY744483.1, read as the reverse complement.
AAAATAAAATTTAACAATATCGGAATTTCAAATTTTTTATAATTTTGAATTTTACGAATTCTAAACGATTTCGAGACATTGTCTTATTTTTCAATCCTTTACCTAAATTAATAGTTTTCAAGTTTTAATTGAGACGTTATTTTATGAATCTAGAATTTCTTTGCCAAATATTAGGTGTTCGTAAAATGTTTGGATATTTCTTCCCCATAGAACCTTGCTTTGGCTTTATTTTTAAGATGCTTGACACGCGATAAGAAGATGCTGAATCGCCTTCAACATAATTCTTAGTAGTTAGTGTTATAATTGAATTGAATTTAAGTCTCGTTCGTATACATATAAAACCAGTAAAATACTTTTGTAGGTTTTAAGTTAACACAGTTCGTCAGTTAATCTATCTGTCGGCTTAAGTCTCCAAATTTTAATTATTTTGTCTGTTATGTCGGTCTCCTTGTCTGTAAATCTCCTGGTTTGTTTCTCAATTGTTCGTCTATATATCTGTCAGCCTGTCTGTCAATCTATCTGTCTAACTCTTAGTCTGGATAAATTAATCTGTTTGTTTCTTGGTCAGCTTTTCTCTTGCAGCCCGCGACAATCTGTTGGGTATGTCTAGGTATATTGAACAGTTTTGTTACATTCAGCAAGTAAACAAATTTTCAAAATCTTCACATTTTCTGTTCTTCATACACATAATTGCACAATGGACGAAATTTTCATGTTGTTTTGATGTAAAGCATATTTGAACAAAAATTAGAGATCGCGAAACCTATAGAATTAAGAACCGCAATCGAAGAACAATTGCAGATTTTGGATATTTTGGCTAGGAATTACCTGATCTATGTATGTCAGTCTATCTGTCGGTCCCCTTGTTTGACAATATCCGGCTTTGTTTCTCAATCTGTCTACCAAAACGCCTCTCGGTATGATTGTCGGTCTATCTGTCTGTCGGTTTGATCGTTTGTTTGCCAATCTGTCGGTTTATTTATTGGCCTGTTTCTTTGCTGCTCCGATCTGTTCTGTGGAACATTTTATAGCCATAATGTCTGTCTCAATCTACATTCATCTGTCTGGCAGTATTCTACTCCTTCTATTTTAAGAAAACAAAATAAAAAATATTTGTTTGGTCGAAATCAAGACCCATTCGAATTGAAAATTTTTAATTTCGTTAAAAATTTAAATTTCGATTAAGAAATTTACAAATTTAACAATTCACAACAAAAACTAACAAAAATTCCCAAAATTTCTCAGAACTTGATTTTTTTTTTCAATTTCTATTTAATTCAGAATTACCAAATTTTACATTTGATTTTAGAACGTTCCAGCTCCAAAATTATAAATTTTAAATTTTAACACATTGAATTTTGAAAATTCGAAATATTAAAAACAGAATACTGTTCTGTTCTAGAAATGTTGTTCGGTGTTCGAGGAATCGAATTTTATCGGACATAATTCAGAATTATTCTATTTTTATGACGTCATAAAATTCTTGAAAGTCTAGATGTTACCGGTATGAAGTTTTCAACCAAACTGTAGCTGCACAAAGTTAAGAGAAGTGTAAGTAAGATTAACCTAAAATTGAAAAATTTAACCAAGTGTGGGCATAAAGTGGACGGATCAAGCGTTCCATTAATAATAACAGCATCTTAGTAACACTTTTTTATGTATATATATAACCAAACTTTTCCAGTACAATTACAATTTATGTACTACACTTTGTGTAAAAAACTTTTTACCTAAAATATCTTTTACAAAACAGATTTTTGTTTTTATAATTCGAGTTTTCAAATATCAATGTGTCAAATTAATAATTTTGGAGCAAAAAATTTGAACAAAAAAAAGTCAAATGTCAAACTTTCGTTAATTCTGACATTTGAAAAATTCAGTTCGACAAATCTAAATTCAGATTCCAAAAATTTCATCGATTTCAAATTTCGAATTTTTTAAGAGTTTGGCAAATGTATAGAGCTAGAAATTTGTCCACAAGCCCACAAACTATTTAAAAGTATACATTGTGTATGTGATATGTGATGATATTGGAGAAAAATCATCCAATTTCGGGACTGCTAAATTTTGTTAAACGAAATCCTTCAGTGCTCGTTCGTATAACATTTGATTCAAATATTGCTTGTCCAAGAATTTCATCAGATTCATAATTTTTAACTGCTAAAAGAAGGTTGAACATTTTAAAGCAAATTTCATAAGAATATGATAATGTTTAAAATAAGGGAAGCTTTCGGAATTTCAGAAAGATTTATCGGAATTCAAAATCTATGAAAATTTAAAGATTCGTTGCTTTACCACACCAATACCAGTAATCAGAGCCACCATCAAAGCCCCTGAGTGTTGACAATACCTCACCCAAGAACAAAAATGAACAAGCGTGGTGAAAGTATACTTCCTTTTATACTCCTCGTTTTTTCTATAGCATCGGCATATTCCTGGTACCTTCGTATCACTGTACTTTCCCAAAAACATTCTGCGGTACCTATCTCATCAATAACACTGAAATGAGCCGCCATTCAGTGGACCGGTTCACAAGAGACCCAGCCTGACAGAATTCCGGCTCTTCCAATACCATATTTCTAGACGGTCCAGCAGAATTTTTGAATAGATTTTGTATACACTGTGGCACACAGTTATTCTGCGATAGCCACTCAGGATAGTTGGTTTTGGCTTTTTTTGTTATGGGAATCTGCACAGTTTCGTCCCATTCCTTTCGGAACCTTATTTTCCATCCAAATTTTTTACATCATCCCCTGCAGCGCTTTTAGAATTTCCTCATCGGAATTTCGAAAGAATTCAAAACACAAATCGCACAAGAATTATAAATAGAAAATTTTGAAAATCAGGTTACTGTATTTAATGGAGTTGGTTCGAATGGGCTAATGACTAAAGGAATTTTTTTTTTTCCGCTGGCGCTACATCCCATAGAGGGATTTGGCCGCTTCATTGTGAAGTTTCGTAATCATTTTTTTAACGGATAATGAGTGATTAATTCATTGATCCTTACATTAACCAGCCGTGATTTTTTCATCACCCGCCGGGAATCGAACCCGGGACCTCCGGAGCTTAAAGCAAGCATGCTAACAACTGTGCCACCGGGGCGGACTAAAGGAATATTCCAGGCAAATATGAGTAAAATGGAGACCGCATTACAACACAGTTTTTCATGTTGCATACCGATACATGCAAAATTGGATTGGGCGCCATTTTGTTGCAGCACCGAGGAACGCTACAGTAGCTATGTATGAGCTGAAAGTAATGGCGATTGTCGTTGCTTTAAAAAAATTAGGAGTGTATTTGCTAGATCTCAATTTTAAAATTATGACCGACTGTGCTGCTTTTAAGGCCACTATGAATAAGAAAGAGTTGAACGGGAGAATCGCCGGTTGGGCGCTATAACTTCAAGAGTTTAATTTTTATGGTACTGGATTAATGGTACAATCAACGAATTTTAAATAACACTTACCAAAGACAGAATTGGGATGACGCCCTTCGAGTTGCTGATGGTAGTAAAGATGCGCTGCCCGAGGATCATAAATTGAAGAGATAATAGAGAAAAAGGAAGCAAAGAGTTTAAGCAAAAGTCGTAGCAATCTAAGAGAAGAGGCGACAGAACCAATTTTAAAAGTTTAAGAGGCAAATTGCAGGATCTATGATAAAGGGAGAAAACATGCTTCAATATATAGCGTCGGCGAAATAGTGGCAATCAAAAAGACCCAGTTTAGTACGGGAAATAAAATTGGCCTGAAATATCTTGGGCCATATGAGGTAGTAAGACGTCGAGATAATGACCGGTACAATGTGAAAAAGGTTGGTGGTACAGAGGGTCCGAAGACAACATCGATAAGCGCAGAATTCATGAAACGTTACTATTCTATGGTTTGAACGACGATACAGATGAAGAAGAAGAATGCATTGAAGAAGAAATAGAGGAAGTCGATAGAGTGGACCGTGATGTGGCAGCTACGAAAAATAGTCATCTGGGTCGAATGACTCCAGGATGGCCGTATAGAATGATTTGTGTGTCACCCTATTGTGAAAATGTACAGTAGTAAAGGCGGACGGAGAACATATCTCGAGAAGGCGAAATATCTATGCTTCAATAAATACCACCGAAATGCACATAATTCAGAACAATTTGATTTCTCAGCCTGCGTCTGTCTGAAGTACCAAAACAGATTTTCGGAATAGTAACAAAAATCCCCTTCCAAATAATACCTACGTATATTATTGTTATTATCATTGGTAATATTAGGGGAAGGCAGATAAGGGTAGATTTTCCTCTAAATATATATATATACATTTATATCGGAAAAGGGGTTGGATTCCGTATTTGTTGTGTGTGTGACTTCTTTTTTTTTATGTATTACGACGAGTAGTATATAGAAGAAATAAAATCCCTGATAAAAATGTACAAGATTGGTAGTGATAAGGAAATTTTCTGTCGATATTATTTTTATTTCTTTTCTTCTTTATCGTCATGATGTTCCTCGTCGTCTTCGATACTTCTTCGTCTTCTTAGCACAAAAACAGAATACGTAAACAGAGAGAGATACACGAGTATGTTGTATATAGGCTTTCGACCTTATCTTAACTGTGCAGTTTTGTGATAATATTTTCTTCGTTTTCTTCTTATTTATTTATTTATTTAACTTATTATATTGAAGTTGTTGTTGTTTTTGTCTTTATTGTCATTTTTACATTGCTTTGTTCAGAACGTGAAATGGAAAAATTATGATTTGGATGAATTCGTCACAATAAAAGGAATTTAATTGATTTTTTTTTTTTTGCTTTTTTTGTGGGGGATATTTTATACACAGAGGATGAAAATGGATTTATTATATCTAAGGTGTATGTATAATGTGGATAATTAATATTCGGTTTTTTTATGCGGGAAAAAAGGACTTCCGCATCCAAAAAAAAAAAAAAAAACAACTCCAAAACTGTTAAATACTCGTAGACAAACAAAATAAAAATTAACTGAATATAGTTTGAGAGATGACAGACAGACAAATGAAATGTCAATAAAATTAAAATTTATGTTTCATTTTTATGGACACACCAAAAACTATTTGGTTGGTTTGTATAATATAAATAAAAATACACATGGATGGATGGATGGGTTGATGTGCGCGTTGTGGATATGGATGCGAGAGATGAAATCTTTTTTTTTTTATTAATTTTATCGTTTTTTCTAAGAAAATATTTTAGGATAGATTTGTATTTAATTAACATTTTTTTTTTTATCTTAAATTATGAAGAAATTTTTTTTTTTTATTTTTTTAATTGATTAAGGTGAAATGTTTGTTTTTTATACATTTTAGTACCTATATTATGGTGGTTGCTGTATATATCTATGCAGAGGCATTATAATAAAGTTGTTTTTGGTTTGCCATTAAGAATTGATTTTTATTACAGAAACGTTTTGTATAAAGTTGGGCAATAAATATATGATCTGGTTTTTTATGTGTATACAAGAAATTATTAACTATCGTCTCTATCGTTTATTATATCAGGCTTCTGAGTTTATTACTATCTTTAAATTACAGTTGCAACAGGTTTAATTTAAAAAAAAAACATTTTACTATATACGAAACTCAAATGGGTACGAGCATCCATACTATATTTAAATTTACACAAATTTGTTGTTGTGTTCCAACCCAAAAGCTGATTTTTTTTAACGAAAACAGACAAGTGGAATTCATTCCTAAATATTTAAGCCACTACTATAAAAATGTAAAAAATTAAAATTAAAGCTTCACGCCAAAATACAAAATCTGCAAGAAATAAAAAACAGGTAGCTCAAGGAACATAAACGCAATGAATAGAATCTACTATTGTGCTCCGATTGCTTCCGGTTGATGACTTTAGGAAACGGGTTATTTGTGCATAATTTAAAGACAATTTTTGAATTGAGGCAGACAGTGAGATAAAAGCCATTGAAATCCACCAAAAACAATTTTAGTATACAGTTCATCATCATACAGTTTCATTTGTTCAGACAAATCATCTACTAAATATACACACACATGACTTAATATTCAGTTTCAGTGAGACATCTCTACGATGGCTTGTCATTGGCCATTGAAATACACCAAAAAAAATTTTGGTACACGGTTTTACTTTAAAATCGGTAACTGGTCTTTTAAGGGTCGCGCTAATTTGATGATCACTATAAATCATCTACTAGACAAACACACACAAGACCTTATATTCACTTTCAGGGAGACATATCTACGATGGCCTGTCATTGGCCATTGAAATCCACCAAAATAAATTTTAGTATACGGTTTTACTTTGAAATCGGTAACTTGTCTGTTGAGGGTCGCGCTAATATGATGGCCACTACAAATCATCTACTAGACTTACACAAACAAGACGTAATATTTAGTTGCAGCGAGACATCCACTAAATAAAGTTAATTTATTGAAGAAGTTTTTTCTAAGCTGTTGTAAAGTTTTTAAGTATAGTGTTAAATTTTCACTAACACATCCAAATATTTTGTCAATTGTCATAAACTACACGCTAACCAAATTTTGTACAATTTTCCGCCGCCTATATTTTTTAAACAAAAATCAAGTGTCAAACGATTTTTCTTGAATGTCCATATTATGCATTTGATGTAAAAATTATCAAGTGGCTGGTAACTGAGGTGGGCCATATAAATGAAAAGCAATATTTGCATCAAATGTTCTACGATTTTCCACCGACGAAATTTGTGAAACAAAAATCAAAAGTCCCAAAGTCAAATGATTTTTCTCGAATGTCCGTAAAGTAAGGACGTGATACAAAAATTATCAAATGGCCGGACCCTGGGGTCTGCCATATAAATAGCAAGCAATATTTGCATCAAAAGTTGTACGAGTTTGCGCCGACCAAATATGTTAAACAAAAATCAAAAGTCCCAGAGTCAAATGATTTTTCCCGAATGTCCGTAGTAAGCACTTGATTTAAAAATTATCAAATGACCGGCCCCTGGGGTTAGTCATATCTTCTGAATTATTTAATAGGGTACTGTATACATCAATCCAAGGTGATATAAATCTCAAACCGGATACGATACCAAAGTAAGTCAAAGCTCGAGTCCTACCGTTTGGTATTCAAAGCAAAGTGCAAGATGAGTTATCAAGGTTAGTAAAGCAAAATATTTTAAAACCGATCAAGACTACTCAATGAGCAACACCTATCGTCCGAGCACTCAAACCAAATGTTGATATTCGCATATGTGCTGATTTTAAAATTATAGTAAATCCACCAGTTCCAGCAGATTGAAAGAATTATTTTATAGGTTACAATATGTCGTCTAATTGACCAAAATCATTTTACAGGATGCTTGCAAATAGAATTGTCTGACAGACAATTTCAAGTGCACTATGTAGATTTTTTCCAAAGACTAGTATACATAAGAACATATAAGTAACCTGAAATTATTCTTAATAAAAAATGAATATTGATGCCGATTAGATAAATGTGACAGGACACATCATCAATAAAGACAGCATTCGATTATCTCTGCGTGGGTTAGAGGCTTTTAAAAATCTACCTCGCTCTCTAAGTGTAAAATAGTGCAATAATTGTTTATATATTATAACAAATGTATTCCAAATTTTTCACAGCTAGCAACTCTGCTTAATCAGCTAAGAAGAAAAAATTCCAAATTTCAATGGACGAAACAGCATGAGGAATCATTTAACAAATAAAAAGCCGCAATAAAGAATACGAATCTACTACCCCACTTCCGGAAAAATTATCCGATCATCCTAGATTCGGATGCATCAGCATATTGTATTGGATCCGTTATGTACCATCGATACCCAGATTTTTCGAAGCAACCAATCGCTTTTGCTTCTAGAAACTCTTAACAAAACGTAACAGCGATATTCACAAAAAGAGAAAGAGGCCAAATGACCAAATTTAATCAATACTTGCAAGTACGCAAATTGGAGCTTTTGGGGACTGATCACAAACCAAACCACTTATTCCCTTGTTCCACCCAAACAAACAATACCTCTATTAACAGGTTACAACGAAAGGCTTTTATTTTGATGGAATATATATACGAGTACAAAATCACCTGCAAACCAACACGTCACGATTGTCTTGTGGCCCAGACACACAGTTCGGTGTTAGGGAATGTTATAGCGCGGACGACGAGTATAAATCACACGAAAACTTTCGAAGTCTAATCAAATTGTAGCCAAATATAAGGGTTTATACAAAATGATTATAGGTTTTATAGGTCCTACTCAGCGTATTTTAGACGCAGAGATAGTTTAAGCTATTTTAACGATATTATCTTAATACAGACGGGACATCATACTCGAGTTATCATTCCAGATAATATACAAAACAATATGGGGGTACAACCAGAATAAAGCAGATAGCACGTCAATACTGTTGGTTGAATATACCAGTTGGCCAACTCCAAATGAACCTTGGGACCGGTTACAACCGATTATGCAGAACATCGATTCAATTCGACAGTTTTAATCATCAAAACAAAATGGAGACGTTACCAATAACTTCTGGTTGTGGATAGGATAGAAATAAACTCTCCTCCGAGTATTCCGGAGGATTTCCGAAGAATTCTAGAACCATCGACCTCCAACAGAGTGTCATTCACGAAGGAAAGTACCCGGATTCAATATCCTGAGGAAACAATTTTTCGAAATTTTCGGGATTTTCGATATTTGAAATTATTTGGGGTTTTCCGACATTTTTCGCTAGAAGCGCTTGCTAGTTTTCAACTTCGTGTATTTCTAAAATTTATAACAAATTTAGGTAAGACACATGGAGAGTTGAAATTTTGGAAATTGCTCTATAAAAATAATTTCAAATTCGCGCTGAATTAAAACTTCGGTTTAAAAGGACGAAAATCATCGAAATCTTATCCAAAAATGAAATGTCCGTCCATCAGTCTGAATGTTTCTCTGTATCCACGGTATCTCACGGACGGCTTGTGCCATTTTGAATCTTTACCCGGATATTAAAACAAATACCTAAATATGTTTAAACTCTTCTAAAAAAATCTCGAGACTTTACCCAGACTGTCGAAATCTAAAATCAAACTGACGGCTTCGTTATTTTATATGGAACAATTTCGTTTTGTTCTTGATCCATACCACGATCATTCAAGTTTTCTTCCTTAAGATAATTTCATGAGTTTTTAAATAATTTATCATCCCGCCTGGACCAGATTCTGATCAAGTGACAAATGACATATTTTTGTGTCACCAAAAAGCACTTCTCTACAAATGATTTAACATGGCGACATTACTTTTATGAATTAATTCCGCGACATCAATTTTTTAAAAAACTTAAATAAATCCGAGCGAAATTATTTCATTTTAAAATAATTAGATGTTGCGGATTTAATTCATGTTGAAAATAGTGCCCCTGAATCAAATTACCTGGGTAGTCGAGTATTTGAAAAAAAAAATAAACATTCGGGTACTCGATAATCGACGTTTGATAGTGGTGATATTACCACATTGACCAATTTTTAATGTATGCTGATTTATGTATGCTGGAATTGAGAGTTAAGTTAGGTTCCAATTGCGGGTTAAATTGGGGTTGAGTTGGAGTTGAGTTGACATTGGTTTAAGGTTTAGAGCAACTGAACAATTTTTTATATACGGTGATTAGAGGTAACCCAGTTTTTCAAAATTTACGGAATTTTACGTTGATTTGCGTAAATATTTTCGCGTTCTCAAAACGTTTGAGAGTATTCGAGATTTTCAAAATGTATAGAGATTAATAATTCTTAAAGGATTCTTATTCGTAATTATCTCAGTTTTTCGAGATTGTTGTAGAGTAGTTAGGTTTAATGATATAGGCAATAATACTTTTGTGATTTTCGTTGTTACTGGAAAATTATTTCGGAGGTGCTTGAGGAACCAATAATTCAAAATTACCTGCATTTTTTCGAAATTATTTGCGATATCTTTGAGACCATATCTATGAGAATATTCTAGATTGCTTTGAGATTATCAAAGGTTCTAACTCTATAAATTCAGTAAATCGAAAAGCAACAAGAACACTTATTGAATAGGAGTTTTGCAAGAAATCGACATTAATTTGGAAACCAAACATTTTTGGAATTTTGAGAAACATGTATGTTACAATAAAATTGTTTGTTTTTCTCTACTCAGTTATCGAGGTTTAAGATTTAAAAAAAAAAAAATGGAATTTTCAAAGATGTTCGAGATTAATTGAGAACTTCCAGATTATTTGTTCTCATATTCCTTTTTTCAACATTATTTGAGAGTTTCGACATTATTTTCGATAGCGTTAACAAAGGCAAAGGTGAAATGTTTTTTGAGTTTCATTTTGATCGATGGTTAAAATTGCGGCGGCATTCATCGCGAGGGCACCATTTTCATACTTAACTTTTCGAGCGAAGTATACTGAGCCCATCAGTTGAGATAGCTACATCCTATAGTTATCTCCCGAGCATACATAGGTTTCTAAATTAAATAAAACACATGCATACTACCACAAAATTAATCATCATAACAGACAACCTATCTCAACAATGGATACTAAGGTTCAGCAAAATCTGTACGCTGGCATACAAAATTTTTCACAGCTCTAAAGTGGAAATATTTGATGGTAGATAATCTGAATTTAAAGTTAGATGATCCCAAATTTAATAAAACGCAGGACATTGATATTATTTTAGGTTTACAACAAGTGCTCAATATGATGCTAACATTAAGAGTATATTTAGCCATTGAAACTATATTTGGATGGGTATTAGGCAAAGAAATGCAATTGCATGACTTCGCCTCACGAGTCAATCAAATTCAGATGTCGAAGGAATAGATACCAAGTCTTAAAATTATTTTAGGTAATAGAGAACATCCAAAATACAAGATTTTCACAAACGAAGAGCACCAATATGTGAGCAATGCGACAACTAATGGATCTGGTAATTAGTAAAGCAGGAGGAAGAAGCGACACATTCAAGAAGGCTTACATCAATTTTATAGCACAGTACAGTATAGTCAACTGAGGCAAATCATCAGAATAATTTTTCAATGATCTACTAATCATGCTAATGGTAGGACCAACGTAGTAGCCGAACAACGATGGCGATGGTTTTAGGCGAGCCACTTTCGCAACCAACTTCATGTTGGGGCACCAATTGGCGTTAGCACCGAACTAAATACTATGATCAAGGGAATCGCACAACAGAACAAATACGAAGAACTTCAACAAATGAGACAACATTTTTGGAAAAGGTATACATCTTGAATATCATCCAATAGTTTCTCAAATTATTTTCGGATGAAGTTCTGGAATATGGCCAAGTATGATGCAATTTGCCTATTTCTCAACCGATTTTGAGGAAATGCGACGAATGGGTGAACTGCATTGGTTGCTTGGGAAATCGCATACTTAAATGATTTTTAGACTAATTTCTGGAATATGGGCAATTTGGATACACCTTAGCTATGTTTAACCGACTATGATAAATTTTGACGTTTCCAACTAATAGAAGGAAATGTGACACAAAAATGATTTTTTGATGAGGTTGTGAGGAATGTGTCAATATGGCTTTTAAATTGTTGTCTGACGAGGTTTCTGTAAATCATGTATAGCTTTTGAAATTTTTTTGAGGCAGCGTAAACGACTATTTACATTGCTTAACGATCGAGATTATCTTCGAAATAATATTCAAGCTCGCCTACACACTTTTATTGTCAATCTATTTAATGTCAGAGCTGTAAGTCTGGACATGCTTAAAAAAATGAAGTATGTAGCAGACACACGGATTTATCAAGGATCATTTTAGAATCACCTTTCATCATAATCGATTAACAGCTAAGTTCTATCCTAATTGGTCATATTCCAGAATTTCATTCAAAAATCATTTTAGAATCCGATTTCCAACATACGTGTCGAATTTTATCATAATCGGTTGGGAAATAGGCAAGTTCCATCCCACTTGGCCATATTAAGTTTATCCAAAAATCTTAGGATCACATTTCTATCGCGGATGTCAAATTTCACAAAAATCCGTTATGAAATAGATAAGTTTTATTCTAATTGGCCATTGTAAAACCTGTATATGTGCAAGATATTAAAACAAATCCACACGCCTTGACCAGTTTGAACATAACTTTACACAAATATTGTTTTTGTAGGTTGAGCTGAAGGCTGTCTTAAGAGATTCAGTTTGGGATTGATTTGGGAGTAAACTTAATTTTGAAGATCGAAGTTCTGATCACCTAATGAGGTTTCAACTCTTTATATTTTACCTATTTAGATAGCCGACTTATCGGATTGGACTTAATTTCATTATTTGAGATTTCTAAGCAAAATATGGGGTCCCAATTTCGAAATTTGTGATGGAAATGAAATTGTAAATTGATAATATGGCCAATTGGAAAGGAACTGGGCTGTTTCTAAGAATATTTTCTTTACCATACGATGGTAGATACGATCGAGATACGATGTGCCATGAAAATGAGATCTTCAAACGATTTTTTCATAAAATTCTGAAATTTGGCCAACGCGAATGAAACCAGGCCATTTAGAATGGAACTTGGCTTTTCCTTAATTGATTATGACGCAATTCAAAATGTGCCATAAAAATTGGATTCCATTCTAAATTTTATGACTGAGTTTAAAAATTTGGCCAACTGAAATGGAAATTCTCAATTCCTTAGAATATCGCCAGTTATAATGAAACTTGGATTGGAACAGTAGGTTATGATGCAACAGATATTGGAACAGATATGAAATTGAACATCTGAAATGAAAATTAAACTCCTAAAATGATGTTTTCATAAAATTTTGGTTGGAGTATGGCCAACTGGAACACCTCTAGGCCATTTCTTAGAATATGGCCGAAGAGAACGAAACTCGACTGTTTCTTAACCGATTGCGATGATATTCAAGAAGTTTGATGAAAGCAGTATCTCAAAAAATGTTTTCAAATAATTAAAAAATGTGGCCAACTGGCACGGAACTAATTTAATTCCTAGCAAAACGCCAACTATAATGAAATTATCTTATTTTAGTGAACCGATTATAATAAAATTTTGTATGTGTGAGGGAAATGGGATTTTAAAATGATTTTTTGGAACAGTTCTGGATTTTGGCCAACATAACATCCGCTAGGCTATTTTTTCGAATTAGGCCAATTAGAACGGAATATGAATATTTCTTAACCGATTACAGTAGAATTCTCTTTCGTATTAGTGTTTTAAAAAATTCAGTCCGGCCTTCATTTTGTGCATTTAAAATATCAATCAGTTCACATGTTTGCGATTTTAATCAAATTAATCTTTATGATTTAGCATCATGACAGTGAAATGTGTGTACCAAAAAAAAGGGCCAAGGTCTCAAGTGGAGATGACAAAAAAAAATGAAACCACGAATTAAATACTCCCATGATAAGGATTTTGGATCAAACTGAGTGATGTTAAGTACTGGAAATAACTTCTTATAGGTTCAGTCTGTTATTCGGTTCATGGTAGTTAACCCTAAAATTTTCTGGGCCATATTCTTCTCGCGCGAAAAACAAAACAATCCGAGAGTAATTTTTTTTGATGAAAAGCTTTTTGAATATAATAAACCAAAATATAAAAAAGTGAGGTTAATTTGTTCCGTATTTTACGTGCTTTTGCCAAAAAAGCTTGTTTATACATCTATTGCTGGTAGTGCTGTTGTTGTTGTTTTTTTATTGTTATTGTGATATATAAAAATTCCCCCTTATCTTACCGCCACATCTCTCTTTTGTGATATAAATTTGTGTTGTTGTTGTTGTTATTTTTTTTTATGTGTATCACATAACATAACATCATCCCTTAAATTTATGTTTTATAATCAAAACCGAAAAAAAAACAAAATATTATTCCACCTACACAACACAAACCACCCTCACTCTATATACGAGAAAAGGACTATAACTTGTCTAAAACAAAACAAACAGGAACGTAACACAGATTCATCCCCAAATTGTATATACATAGCGAATATATGAAACTAAAAAAAATAAAAAAAATTGGGGGAAGATGTACAGAGAGGAATACAAAAAAAAAAATTCGTCATCTTGAGCTTTTTTTATTCGGTACTCTGGTATAAAATTAGGGTGGATATACATATACAAGCTCACAACGTATATAGTAAATATATAGAGAATCCTTCTACATTTTTATTTTCTCGGTTTACGGATTTTCCTTTTTTCCACATAAATACGTAACATGGAAAATTTCGTTGCATATCTAAAACTCCAATCAAACTCCTTTTTAGTTTGTGTATAACGATATGAAAGTATATGTGTAGCGCCGCACACATAAAAAGATACACAACTAAAAAATACTGAGAAGGGGGTTTATACGTTACTATATGAGGATAGAAAAGAGTAGTTGGTGTAGTAGTATAAATTTAGGGGATATTTGAAAAGTCAGATCGTAAATCTTCTAGATAACACTTTTTATGCGAAACTGTCCGACGAGTTTTTTTTTTATTTAATTCCATTTTTTTGTTTGTTTGTTTGTTACGAAGGAAAAATAGGGAAAACTGGAAAAGTTTTTTTTTATTTAATTCTATTTTGTATTGCCAAAAAAAAAAACATTCCAATGTGTGATTTCACCTCACCAAACCAGATTGTGCGAGTAACTGGCGTGTAGAACAGATTTTTGTTGTGCATGAATTTTCTCAAGTACACGCGGCATGAATAAGTCATCTCGAATATTTTGTAGTAGCGCACACAATTTTACCTTAATTAAATCTAATTATGGTTAAACAATTTTGTTATTGTTGTTGGTATTAAGATTTTTTTTTGTCTATGTGAAAGGCACTCATTATAATTTTAATTAATTTGGATATAAGACATTTTCATTGTATATCTTTGTTTTCCAGTTTCGAGTGTATCTTCAATGATATCAACTTGAGATTGGAACAATTAAAATTTGTCGAACAGATTTAATATTGATGTGATTTCTATACGTTTTTGAAAGGAGAATACTAAAATTGTGAAAAAAAAATCGTGATAGTAGATAAGACATGTTTTTCATGGGTGATGAAAGTCTGTTTCATAATGGTTTTGGTTGTGTCGCACCGCAATAGGTGATTTTATAGGTTCCTTAAAACGAATTTATTTTGCAAAACTGTAACTGCAAACTATTTCAAAATACGTCATAAAAATTAGTTGGATTAAAATCGACTGTAATGCATAGGCCGTAAGCAAAATAAGTGCAGGACTTAAAACAAACAATAGGCTCAGTGGCGTAATTATAGGTACTCGCAGCAACCGCAGCCGCATATTAGTTCAAACTAGTATATCTTGTTGCACATATATTGCAACCATACCAGATATAAGATTGGTTCATTTTTGGGATTTTTTCACTTTTAAGATTGGTATTTTTTTATGAAATTTGACAATTCTAGCCTCAATAAAAATTGAGTTTTCTTCTTCTTTGTCATCATCATCTTCGTCGCACATTTCTGATAATCTCATCAATTTCCATTTCGATAATCTCCTGATTGATGATGTCGACCAAATCAGGATCAATATATTGAAGGTTTGAAAAGATGGGTGCATTCAGCTCTCCATGTTGGAACACTTCACGGTAGACAACATTTCTCGTGAAGACTCTGTGTTGATTTCCAGGAACATTGCGCATCAAATGACCCTGGCGTGTCCCTTGGTTCTTGATGTAGATTGTAATGTTGCGGCTGTTACGGCTTCTTGATAATGCAACATACAGTTGGCCATGCGAGAATACGACATCGTTGAGATAAATGCCGAGATTCTTGATGGATTGGCCTTGCGATTTGTTGATGGTCTTTTCGAAAGCCGGAATCAAAGGAAACTGTTGACGTTTCAGCTTCATCAGCATAACGGAATCTTCGCTCACAAGACCCATTCTGAAGATGAAGTCTGTTTCTCTCCGATGTGATTCGCTGATGATTTAACCGACAATGCGGCATGTGGCAACAGGTCAGTAATGATGAGACGTGTACCATTTCTGAGACCATCCTCCGGATCCAGATTGCGGAGAAGCATTACCACAGCACAGTTGAGATATTCCACGGGGAAATTGAGTCGGTCGTTTGCATCATCAGAAATGATTTTGTTAGCACTCAGGTAACGACTGCGTTTCCGGTGAGTATCATGGGAGGCAGAGATCCGCTTCCGAGTTGCAGAAGCCATTCGATAAATGTTGAATTGCCTTGGGCACGCATATTCTGGGACAAGCTGATGACTTCGAAGTTTCTCCAGAGATTGCTACCAAGAACACTTTCGGCGATGATCTGTGATCTTGATTCGCCGGATACAACAGATAAAAGTTGACGGAAATCTCCACCGAAAACGATCACTTTGCCTCCAAACGATTCGTTTTTACCTATAATGCTTCGCAAGAATCATCATGATTTCATCGATGAGAAAGATGTCGGTTTCTCTGAGATTTTGGCACGCAGCTAATGCTAGGTTTCGCGTGAAGTTCGATTGTGACTGCGCGTTCATATTGAGTGGCAGTCCAAAACCTCGATGAGCTGTCAATCCTCCGGGCATGAGAGTTGCTGCGATGCCAGTTGTTGCAAAGGCCTTTGCTTTCAGGTTCTGTTGCTGACACGCATCGATTTTATGTCGGTAAAGCGTTGTCTTGCCTGAACCTCTCGGTCCAATGAGCACGAATGTTCGCTGATATTGTTGCTTCTGTTTCGATGCTATCACTGCACTCATCATTCGGTTGAATCCGTGTTGTTGCGCCAGATTCAAAATGACGTCTTGCAGTGGTTGAGTTGCTTGGTCCAATTGTGTTGTCAGGATTGGTGCTGTTCCTGTAGGCGTCGGCAGATCGAAATTGCGGTTGCTCTTTCCCGAAGTTGCACAGCGCTGGTTGAGTGCATGCAATGCCAAGTTGTGGAGCTCTGCAAGGGTGTTGTTTGCAAATTGTGGCATTCTTCGGAAATCTTCGATCATTTCGTCTTTGTATCGATTCCAGAAGTCGAGTCCGCCGCTGATGATGTACGTGAGAAGCATGTTTGCAAATGCCTCACGGAGTTGTTGTGGCATTCTCATTGTCACCAAGTTGTCGAACGTCTGGAGGAAAACGTCATTATTGCGGACCAAATTCAATGCTCGAGCTGCCGCATGGAAAGTGTCGTGCTGTTGACCATTGACGTTGCAAATTTCGGCGCTTCGTACTCCTCGGACGTTCAGAAGCATCATGAATTCTCCCAATCATTCTGTTTCCTCGCTGTTTGACGCTCATTTCATCGTATTTTAGCTCCATTAAAGACGTAATTCTGTCGAATTTCGGCGTAAAGATGGGCTCGATCATTCTCATTTAGCATGTTGAGTTCGAAGTACGATTCGAGCATGGTGATCGCTGTTCTCTCTTCGCGTGTCTTGTGACGGCAAGTGATCGGTCGTGCATTCCGAATTCACAGATTCGCCAAATAACCAATAATCGTTTTCCTTGACAACAGTTTCGTTGGTGTAAGGCTTTGGAAAATGCTTGCTACATTTTCCCTCAACGATGCAGAGTCTTTTGCGGCATGGTCCATGCCATGAATCATCGTTGATGTCACGATGTAGAAAATCTGTGGCTTTTTCTGGCGGTTTGGAAGTTCGGCGCAGATAATTCGATCGATTGATTCAGCATCGGCAGGTTTGTAGCCGTTCTGCAGTGTTATCAGGATGAGAGCGTACGGCAATCCACGTTTCTGGAACTCAATGGTGTAGATGTAGCACACCACCGGTCCAAACAATCCGCCTTTGATGTCTGCGATGAGTGAATTCAATTTGATTTTGAAGACACGGCCGACAATGTCCGGACGATCTGATGGTTGCTCGCCGGGCAGAATGCTCTTGGTGATGTCGTCCCAACGCGGATTGCACGTAAATGTGATGAACAAATCGGGTTTTCCAAAGCGACCGTAAATTGCTATATCTTATCCGATTTTGATGAAATTTGACTAGTGCGTTGAAAGTTGGATCCTAAAATGATTTTTAGGTAAAGTTCTGGAATAAGGCCAAGTAGGCTGGAACTTGGCTATTCCTTAACCGATTTTGATGAAATTTGGCATGTGTGTAGGGTTGGGTTAGGTTCCGTTTGCCGGTTGAATCAGGGTTGAGTTGGGGTTGGGATTATAGGTTAGTAAGCACTTGAGGCAATCTAGATATAGAGAAACCTTACTAAAAGGGAATCGACGGTACCAAAAAAGCTGTCCGATGTAGTGAGTTGTTGGTTAGCTGCGGATTTGTGATTTTTTTTATAAAAAGTTTAGTGGGATTCTATATCTTATCCGATTTCGATGAAATTCAGCATTTCCAATGGAAATGGGATTCCAAATGAGTTTTACACAAAGTCTGGAATATGGCCAAGTAGGATGGAGCTTGGATATTCCTTAACGGAATGTGGTAAAATTTGGCATGTTCATTGGAAATGGGATTCTTAAATGATTTTTAGATGAAGTTCTGGAATGTGGCCTTGGATTTTTGGATAAAGTTCTGGAATCTGCCTATTTCTCAACCAATTAGGATGAAAATCATAATTCTGAAATGATTTTTAGATACAGTTTTGGAATATGGTCAATTAGGTTGGGACTTTGGCGATTTCTTAATCGATTAAAATGAAACTTGACATGTGCGATTTAAAGGAGGTTCTAAAATGAATTTTAGATGAAGTTTTGGAATATAGACAAATAGGACAGAACTTGGCTATTTCTTAACGGATTTTAGTGAAATTTGACATCAGCGATAGACATGGAATTCTAAAATGATTTTTGAATAAAATTCTGGAATATGATGCTATGATTATTTGACGGTATGATGGTACGAAGTTATGATATGGTGTGATGGTATGACAGTATGGTGGATTGATGGTTCGACTTTACTATGGAACGATGGTATGGGTATATGGTGGTTTACAATGGTATGATATTATGGAATACTGATATGGTGGTATGATTGTTTCAGGTTATGATGGTACGAGGGTACATATGCCGAGGGTTCAGATTTGAGATTTGGTTCGAGCTAAGTTGAGTTGAAGTGAGTTAGGATTTAGTTAGATTGTATGGTTAAGTGTGTTGTTCGGTTGGAGTATTATTATTTGGTTGTTCGATGTTACTCGAGAATCTTAGAGCCTATTCGAATAATATTATTGTTCGAAATTTACGAAATTATCCGATACTTTATTATTGCACATCGTTTTGTTGAATGTTACACATATCAATCTGAATCATAATATTTAGTAGATTTCTTGAGATTATGCCAAAATTTCGATATTTCTCATGGCGGCGATTAGCGCGTATGTGATTTTCTGCGTTTTACATACGTTCGGATAATTCGTTCGGATATTTGAGAACTTTTCAGAATATTCAAGATACTATGAAAATTCGACATTTGTGTAGAATATAGAAGTCGTTGATTGCAAGAAATTTCGTTTTTAACTCGATCGTTTCTTTCGAGTAAACAACCGGCTCGCACAATGCTACCAGCTAATTCATGAAATTGAGACACGTGAAGCACAATATGCCGCACAATCAGGATTATCATCTCCTATCATTTCTATGGCCCTTCGACATGATCGACAGCCTGATCTGAGGTGATACAATGCACCGACGCAACGTTGAATAAGATCGCTATAGTGTTTGCCAATGAGGACGGGGAGCCCCCGTTTGAGAGGGACATACACATTTATCCCAAGAATCCTAAAAATTCCGATCAACCATTCATCGACTTACACATTCTCAGTCCCAACATGGACCCTATAATGTTTCCATACGGTTAGGCAGGATGGCAACCTAAGTGGCAGTGTGATGCATATGAAGGAGCAACACTTGCGAAAAATCGGAGAAACGTTAGCATGCTACAGTACAAAGCAACACTCACAGCCATTCGCGACAATTTCAGTCCCATCATGAGTGGAGGAAATCTCACACAGCAATGGTTAGTCGATTCATACCTTCGAGTGGAAGCAAACAATCTGAAATATATTAAACAGAGCAATATCAGGGACTCGGTGATCACGTGGCAAATTTAGCGGAAAAGCTTTGAAGGCTCTCCTCGGAATATGCGCGAAAGGTGTAACGATGCAATATCGATTTTCGCGAAGTGGGGTGCACTCGACATCTTCATCACCTTCACGGCAAATCCAAGCTGGCATGAGATCATCGACAACTTGAGTCCGGGAGAGGAAGCATACGATCGTCCTGATTTGGTTGCAAGAGTATTTAAAATTAAGCTCGACTGTCTGATGGACGACATTACAAAACATAAAATTTTTGGACAGTGCTTAGCTTACTTCTTCAACAATGAATTCCAAAAGCGTGGCCTCCCTCATGCTCAGATTTTAGTAACATTCCGAGCCGAGGATAAATTTACTACGGCTCAGAGGATCAATCAATTTGTCAGCATCGAGATTCCACCTGAATTAAGCCCAAGACTTCGCGAAATCGTCGCGAGATGCGTGTTGCATGGTCCATGTGGAGTAACAAACCAACACGCGCCATATATGAGCAACGGAAATTGCACAAAGAATTTCCCGAAGAAGTTTAATGCCACAACTATTAAAAATAAAAGCGGAGAGGCGTTCAAATGGACGGTCGCATTGTGGTACAATATAACCCGTATTTGACTTTAAAATACAATGCCCACATAAACTTTGAAGTATGCACATCGCTCCACGCCATAAAATATATCTATACAAGTACATATATAAAGGTTTTGACTGCGTCAATGTCGCCATCACATCTAACGGAAATGCAGAGCACCCATACAACGAGATCTCAAATTTCATAAATTGGCGCTATGTTAGTGCGCCTGAAGCCATATGGCGATTGCGAGAGTCGCCAATGCACGATCGCAGTCAACAAACAGACTGTTATTTTTGAGGCAGGCCAAGAGGAGGAAGCACTATTAGCGGTTGTGGCACATATATAACAATGTTGCCGAAGAATGGTTTACTATGCATTGATAAGCTTCTACGTGAGATAATGGACATCGATTCCGCGTTTGGAGGCAAAGTGTTAGTGATTAGAGGAGACATTCGGCAAACTCTTCCTGTTGTACCTCGAGGAACTCGCACTGACATTATTGAGTATTGCATCAAGGCATGCCCGCTATGGAGCCAATTTAGGTAATTTACACTTGCAACAAACATGAGGAGCGAAGGTCAGAATGATCGTAATCAGTGGCTACTGCAGCTTGGATCTGGAACATTGAAGTCAGCAGCAAATCTATTCGATGAAGATGCAATTGAAATACCTCAGTAAATGCTCGCCACTCCAGATCTCATACAGTCCATTTTCGGCAATATCGCATAAATGTCAGTCGAGAAACTGTCGAACCGCGTCATAGTATCGCCCACAAATGCTCAAATACCGGCAATGAATCGCGAAATCGTTGACATGGTCAAAGGCGATCCGATGATCTAGTATAGCCTTGAGATGCCCAGTGTAATCTAAGTATGAAAGCTGCTCCACGAGTTTAATCAGCAATCCAAAAGTTTAACGTGTTTTCGTGTGAAGTTGTGAATTATATCGTTTGAACAGCAACGTGGGTCTGCGCATAGTCGATCGAATGGCATCCACGTATCTTATTAGCATTAAACCGTTATGTATGAGAAACTCACGAAGTGCATTGGGTGAGATTTTACGAAGCCACTTTGCTAAAGTCTTCAAATATTTTTATTCGAACCAAGACTAGCGTGGGCCAATACGGTATGCCAATCCTACAGCTTTTCTCACCTCGTTTGAAGTACGTAAACGTATTAGTATGCTCTTAGTTAGCTTGGATGGTGTTATTTGGCACATCTGATGCATTTATAGAGTGAGACGTTGTCACGTCAAAAAATCCAAATTCCAATTTATTCGGAAATTTTGTAAAAATTGGTCCGTTATCATATCATAATCATTCTACAAAAATATCGATCTGATGCCGCAAATTAAATAATTTATAGAACAGTATCCAACCCAGATAATAAATTTATGGGTTACAAATTTAAAGCTTACGTTGCACACAAACTTAAATAATTCAAGTACAGGTCAATCATAAAACGCAATTTATTGTAAAATCCTTATCAATAAATTTGTTTGTTTTGTTTTTCGGTTCTGATAAAGTAACATATAAATATTTTTAGTTCGCCTTATCACGTCAATTAGTTCAAAAGTGTTTTCAAGTTTGTGCAAAGTGAAATATAACCATGGAATATAAAATCAACGAAGTTCCGTACAAAATGGAAGAAATTATAGAAAAGCTATTTAATAAGGAGTATTTGTCAGACATCACGTTTCTGGTTGAGGGCAAGCAAATTTTTGCACACTCACTGATTTTAATGGTACGTAGCAGTATATTTCAAGAGCAGTTGGAGATAACATTAGGCGAGAAAAAAGTTATCCCAATTACTGATTCGGGGTATGAAACATTTTATCAGCTTATTCGCTTTATATACACTGATCAAGTGGATGACACAGGTGCAGCCGATTATCGTATTCTACTAAAATTGGCTAAAAAGTACAACATGGTGAGATTAGTCAATCATCTACTGAATAAAAAATGTAATGAATTCGAAAAATTAGATTTTTGTCTAGCAGAAACTCACAAAATTGGTTTAAATCATATCAAGCATCATGTAGCGAATTATTTATCAATTGAATTAATGTGTAATACATTTTTATCGCTACATCCGGATACCGTACAAGAAATATTAAAATTAGACCAAATTAGGAATGGCGTAACGGAATCCGATATCATTGATAAAGTAATCTGTTGGATGAATCATCATTGCGAGGAAAACCAAATACAATTTTCCGAATGCCGACATAAGTTTGCTTATTTGATTCGAAATATCCGGTTTCCAACGATGTCCAATGAGGAATTGCGGAATATTCGAACAAAATATCCAGAGTTATTAACGAAAAGTGATTTTATGATAATTGCTAGCCAGAAAAATTACGGAGCTGAGTTTGATGAGGGAATATGGAATTCTACACCAAGAATGAAATTTGAGACGCCATATGATTTTAAGAAATATTCAGGCACACCAGTATTTGAAACCAAATTTTGTGTTACTTCTGACTTAATTCTAGGAGGAATTGTTTTCGGAACGGATTTTCGTTCTGAACATACAAACATTACAATTTCGTGTCAACGTCATGATTTGGATGAAGTAACACAAATAAATATAAAAGATGTACCTGGTCGAATTAGTTGTATTTTAAATTTGGGCACAACAATCCTTATTCGCCCTAATTTTATTTATACAATTCGTTACGCAATAGAGTATAAGGAGGAGGATTTTGGTTTATGGGAGCGTAAGCCACAGACCGAACTCATCATAACTGCCCCACCAAATACTGTAGCCATATTAGAAGCTCATGCCAACATGTTTGAATTGTGTTTTTTTCAACCAGAAGACGCTTGTAAAAATTGAATAAATAAATAAACTTGATAAACCTAAAACTTGATTGTTATTATTTAAATTGTGTTCAAATTTAATTCAAATTTTCAGAATAAACTTGTTGTGCGGTGGTTGGTGCGTTATATTTAAACTTTTCTAGTCTCTCTAAATCAAGATCTTTCCGAGTGACAGCCATGCTTTCGTTAGTATACCAACAATATTTTATTAAATAAAAATTTTAAATCCCGAGAATATTCAAAATTAAATATCCAAAACTTGCAAGCATCTAAATGGCGACATTTCAACTCAGCTCAAGTACAACATTACTTTTAAGTAAATTAGCAAATTTAAATCAATGAGTTAATGTAAACAAAAAAAAAAAAATTTCAATTAATCTTATAAAAATCAATTTTTTTTTTGTTGTTTAAATTAATTCATTTCCAAGTATAATCTTAACTCAAAAAAAATAAATAAATTTTTCGTAGTACATTGTTAAAGTTGAAATGGTTGCTTTACAGTTTAAGTTTGATTGATATATGTCATGTAAATTTATCGTTAGATAAATCGCAACTTGAACGGTTTCCGTAATTAACTTTGTTTGGCTAATAACCGATGAGCTCTTTACCTGAAATTGAATCGGAAAAGTGGGTTGAATTCAATTTTGCTGTTGTTGTGAAATTAATACCTGAATTTGGTGGAGAATCTAAAACTCGTTTGCTTAAATTCATTCATTGTTGTGACAGGTTTTATGAAACTTTAACTGGACAAAAATTAACTGGGCAAGCCTATTCCATTTATAGGCTTGGCAATTTCGAAGATTGGAATGATCTAAAAAGTGCTTTAAATAATAATTTTAAAAATATTCGTGCAGTCGAATGCATTCAACTTGATTTAATTCAAGCTTCTCAAAATAAAGACGAAATAGTTCAATCATTCGCAAATAAAATTGAAGCTTTACTATACGAGCTTAACGAAGATTGTGAAGAAATTCAAGGTAAACTCGTATAGGTGAAGTTCAACAACTTAATGCGAAAACAGCTCTTCGTTCTTTTCGTAACGGCCTTAGAGAACCAATAGGTTTGGTTGTAAATGCGGGTGATTATAAAACTTTAAAGAAAGCTATTTCCAAAGCTTTGAGGAAGAAATTCATATTAATTCCAAAATTTTAATTCAGCCACATTCTACAAATCAAGTTAAACCTCAATTAAAGAAATGTCAGATTTGTCAAAAGAATGGACATGTATAGCATCAGTTTGTTTTTCCAGATATACATATCCTCATAATTCCCGTACAGTCGCACCCATACAATTGCCATCATCTTCAAATCATTCCTCTATCCGAATAGTTGTATGTGCTTATTGCAAAAAGAAGGGTCATCATATAAATCAATGCTACAAGAAGAAAAATTCTGATTCACGCACAGCACAAGATAATCCAAATACTAATAAAAGGTCTCGAGGGTCACAAGGGCACTCCCTTTCGAGTACCACCCAAACATTAATTGAGTGTCCAAAAATTACAAATTTTTTTTACGTTAAATAAATCATCAAATATTTACTTTTCAAACCATATAATAGAAGACAATATTTACGTTAGTTTAAGCCTTGACATCGGAAAATCCAAACTTTATAATTTCTTACTCGATACTGGAGCCGATGAAAGTATAATTAAACAATCGTATGTTATTGAGACGTCTATATTATTATCCAACTCTGAAATGTCAGACAAGAGGAGTTACAAGTGGAATTGATGATTATTACCATCGAAAATCATTTTCATTGATACATTTAGCATTCCGCATAAATTTCAAATCGTAACTGGCGATTTCCCAATTCCGTGCAGTGGAATTCTTGGTAAAGATTTCTTAACTTACTGGCAATGTAAAATTGGTTTTGAAAATCTTTCTTTGGAAATACCATGGGAATCATCATCAATTTTACTAGATTTAATAACGTCTTCAAACAAAATAATTATTCCTCCAAGAAGTGAACGAATTACTAATATTATGTGCAGCAATATTGAAAACAATGCAGAATACCTGTGTCTTTCTAAAGAGATAGCACCAGGCGTGTTTGTGGGAAATACAATTGTTGAACCTCATAATCAAGCAATTTTACTTAGGAATCTGTTGAAGTATCATGTAACGACTTAAT
This sequence comes from Tipula helvola, assembly GCA_963556165.1. Taxonomy (NCBI): domain Eukaryota; kingdom Metazoa; phylum Arthropoda; class Insecta; order Diptera; family Tipulidae; genus Tipula; species Tipula helvola. The sequence continues at coordinate 329,494,884 of OY744483.1, read as the reverse complement.
ATTCGACAACCTTTAACATTATGATATATTCTCTTTAAAATCTTGGTCGAATACAAACACAAATCGTTTACAAATCCTTGAGTCACCTGTCGCTTTATCGCATCTAAACGAAGAAGAACGTAAATCAATTACCCAAATAATTAGGGATTATAATGACGTTTTCCATTTGGAAGGCGATGAATTGACAGCTGCTCATGGAATTAAACATAGTATTCCGATACCATCCGACTGTCTTCCAATTTATCAAAAATCATACCGTATGCATGATGCAATTAAAACTAAAATCAACCAGCAAGTAAATGAGATGCTAAAACAAAACATAATTGAACCAAGTACTAGCCCATGGAACTTTCCTCTTTTAGCTGTTTCGAAGAAGTGTGTTGATGGTTCACATAAATGGCGCGTTGTCTTTGATTTCAGACGCACCGTGTATTTCCTCTTCCCAACATTGTTGAAATTTTGGATCAGCTGGGTAAAACATCGTATTTCAGTACACTGGATATGAATAATGGATACCACCAAGTTCTACTAGATGATGATGCCAAACCAAAGACCGCTTTTAATACAAGTTCTGGACATTTTCATTTCAATCGTATGCCGTTCGGATTAAAGGGAGCTCCAGCTACCTTCCAAAATTTAATGAATACAGTTCTTTCCGGTCTCAATGGTCTAAAGTGCCTAGTTTATCTTGATGATATAGTCATCTATGGACAACACCTAAATGAATATAACAAAAGGCTTAAAGAGGTTCTTGATTGTCTTCGAAAATACAACTTAAAAGTAAATCCAGTAAAATGCCAGTTCCTACGACAAGAGTTGACCTACTTAGGACTTAGACCCGTTGGAGTGAAACCTGACTCAGAGAAGGTTAGCATTATCGTGAAGTATCCTGAACCTAAGAACCAACGCGACGTAAGAGCATTCCTTGGATTTGTGGGATATTATAGACGCTTTGTGAAACATTTTTATAAGATTACTTTGCCAATAGCTACTCTACTGAAGAAGGACACACCATTGATTTGGTCTCCATTTTGTGATGAAGCCTTTAAAACACTAAAATCCATAATAATTAAACCGCCAATTTTACAATTTCCTAACTTCGATAACACCTTTATAATAACAACGGACGCAAGCGATATAGCTATCGGGTCAGTTCTTTCCCAGATTTTTGAAGCCGGGGAACTCCCTATTGCTTTTGCTAGCCGCACTCTTTCCAAAGCAGAAAGAAATTATGCACTAATTGAGAAGTAGCTTTTGGCAGTTGTTTGGTCCATTAAGCATTTTCGAGCTTATGTATATGGTAGGAAATTCAAATTATTTAGTAATCACAAACCTTTAGTTGGATAAGGAAGATTTAAGCTTCATTTTCTAGAATTTAAATTTTCGTTTCTGGTTAATGAGTTTAACTGTTAATCGTGTAACTGGCCATATTCCAGAACTTTATCCAATAATAAATTTAAGAATCTGATTTAAAACGCACTTGTCAAATTTCATTATAATCAAGTAAGGAATAACCAAGTTCCATCTTACTTGGCTATATTCCAGAACTTTGTCCAAAAATCATTTAAGAATCCCATTACCATCGCCCATATCAAATTTCATCATAATCAGTCAAGAAACAGCGAAGTTCCACCTTAATTGGCCACATTCCAAAACTTTATCCAAAAATCATTTTAGAATCCCATTACCATCGCCCATATCAAATTTCATCATAATCGGTCAAGTACCAGCAACGTTAAATCTTAATTGGCCATATTCCAAACCTCCAATTGTCCATACGACCAAATGTCCATACGATCAATTGTCCATACGACCAAATGTCCATACGATCAATTGTCCATACGATTAATTGTTTATTATACGATCAATTGTAACACGATAAATTGTTAACGATCTACTGACCGGAACCCAAGAAATCTATAATGAATTAGGTATTCACGAATAGAACGTCGGTTACTATTTTTAAAAATTGGCCTTCATTTTATTTGAATGTTTTTGGATATGTAGCTAGTGGTAAAATTATATGTCATAATGCCATTCAAGAACAACAATCCACCGTGTTATGTGCCTTCAAAACCTTTCACAATGACTTAAAGCGATTTTGGGAATTAGAGTCTCTTTCACTTGAAACCAATTATTCTTTAAAAGAAAAATATTGTGAACAGCACTTTATTTCAAAATCACAAACGACTTCCTTCTGGTCGTTACTCACTACCTCTTCCTCTGAACGAGAATATTAACCAGTTTGGCTTTTCAAACTTTTCTGCATTTATGAAATTTTATGCTACAATTATACGCCAACCTAATATTTACCAACAATACAAGGAATTCATGGCTGAGTACTTAACTATAGGACATATGGAAGTGGTTCAGAACCAAAACACCATAAATTATGCCTTCAGCAAATCATTTTATTTTCCTCACCATTTTGTTATCAAAGATAGTAGTACTACGACTCAGTTAAGGGTAGTTTTCAATGGTTTCTCAAAGTCTTCATCCATGTTGTCATTAAATGATTGTTTGTATAAGGGTTCTACTATCCAATCTGATTTATTATCTATTATTCTAAGGTTCAGGAAACACATCGTTGCTTTTACTGCTGACATTACCAAAATGTACCGGCAAATTTGGATTGATCAAAATAATCAGGATATCCAGCGTATTTGGTGGAGAAGTGATCCCTCAGAAAGTATTAAGTTCTACAAATTGAGTACAGTCACTTATGGGACTAAGAGTGCACCATATCCTGCAACACGTACTTTATAGCAATTGGCGCTTGATGAAAATATCTTATTTCCGCTAGCATCAAAAATTATGATTTCCGATTATTACTTTGACGATTGTCTAACTGGTTCTGATTCAATTGAAAATGCAGTGAAACTTAAATCTGAGTTATACTAGTTATTAGAAAATAGTGGTTTCTATTTACGTAAGTTTTCGTCAAATATACCGAAGATTTCATCAACCTCTGAATCTTTGTCAAATTTATCTTTAGTATTTGGTCTGTCCTGGAATACGTTGCGATGTTAGATGAATTCGAAATGATCTTCTCCAAATTCTCCTTGGAAACTCCTTGGACTAAGAGAATATGTCAATTATTCGATCCTTTGGGGGTGTGCTCTCTCATGATTTAGTTGCTAAAATATTAATGCAAAATATTTGAACGATTAGTAATATGGATTGGGATGCCCAAATTCCATAACAAATTAAAGTTCAATGGATCGAATTCAAAACTCAATTAATCAATTTACATAAATAAAATAACAATTCTTCGATGTATTTTGGCATCAATAGTTAAGTTAATATAAATTCTTGGTTTCTCAGAACCATCTGAGATATGTTTAGAATGTGTGATTTACATGAGAATTACAGAGGAGGGAAATAAAAATTATGTGAAACTAGTTTGCTCAAAGTCTACTCAGAAAACAGACTATTCCTCGTCTCGAGCTTTGTGGGATACTATTGCTCGCTCAAACATTAAGCAAAGTACTTGAGAGCCTTAAATTAGGATACAATAAGATCTGTCTTTGGTCAGACTCAGAGATAACTCTTCTTCGTATCAAAGCGGATCCATCTAAATATGCCACATTTGTGGCCAACCGAATTATCAATCTTTAATTTAATAATTATCTCCCATGCAAAGTTGGTGCTATGTACCGAGGTTCCAAAATCCTGCTGACTTCGTATCACGAGATCCTATGGTGTTCTGCTTAAGTTTCGGGAAATCGATTACGATCCAAGATATAATAGCTATTCAATGAGTGCCATACGGCAAACTCGGCCAAGTATACAGAGGCTCTAAGTTTTAGCCTATCCTTCTGCGCTGTTTACATTTATATTCTCTTGATCAATTTTTATTTGTGTCAACGCAACACCGTTAAGATGTATACTACCTCACAGATACCAAGCGGCTGCCTGTGCCGATATCTCTGACGCTGATAACCTTCAGTATAATCGAAGTATGAAAGCGGCTCCATGAGTTTGATCAGCAATCCAAAAGTTGAACGTGTCTTCGTGTGAAGTTGTGAATTCAACAAACGCTACGGTGTTCCATATATATCCGCAAACGATCTCCTTAGGGTCGTCGTTGAGTCACTGCAAAATCTGCGCATACGGTCTTCCTCAGGAAATTCTTCCATCACCGTCTTCGTCTAGACAAGCACTCTTCATGTAGGCAATATAAATGGTGAGAGACCGTTGTCCGCATATAAATCTCAATCACGCGTTCAAGAAGTGTGGCTTCACTTACTTCAAAAATAGTTATGTTCACATGCCAGTTAATCTGTGACTGAATTAAGAGCAGAAACACCCAGATCGATAGACGCGGTGGCTATTTCGCACAGAAATATTTTCCACGTCGTACACCCTTACCCTTAAGGTTATGTAAGCACACGATATTAATTAATGGGCTGTCGTTATCCACTGATTTAATTACCTCGCAGCTGTGATAGTTTGCGAGCAGTAAGATTTAATAGTTAGGGATATGTTTTCATTCGTAACGCTTACTTCTCGTATATGACGCCCTTGGAGTGAATCGTTGTCACGTCAAAAAATCAAAAAATATCAATTTATTCGCAAATTTTGTAAAAATTGGTTCGTTATCATAATCATATCAAACATATCGAACTGATACCGCGAATCAAACAATTTATATAGCAGTATCCAACCCAGATAATAAATTTATGGGTTACAAATTTTAAGCTTACGGTTGCGTACATATAACCTTAAATAATTCAAGTACCGGTCAATCATAAAACGCAATTTATTGTAAAATCGTTATCAATAAATTTTGTTTATTTGTTTTTCGGTTATGATAAAGCAAAATATAAAAATTTCAGTTCGCCTTATCACCTCAATTAGTTCAAAAGTGTTTTCGAGTTTGTGCAAAGTGAAATACATATAACCATGGAATATAAAATCAACGAAGTTCCTTTCAAAATGGAACAAATTGCAGAAAAGCTATTTAATAAGGAGTATTTGTCGGACATCACGTTTCTGGTTGAGGGGAAGAAAATTTTTGCGCACACACTGATTTTAATGGTACGTAGCAGTGTATTTCAAGAGCAACTGGAGACAACATTAGGCGAGAAAAAGCTTATCCCAATTACTGATTGGGGGTATGACACGTTTTATCAGCTCATCCGCTTTATGTACACCGATCAAGTGGATTACAGCGCACGCGATTTGCCTGTTCTACTAAAATTGGCTAAAAAGTACAATGTGGTGAGATTAGTCAATCATCTACTAAATGAAGATGGTCATCAATTAGAAATATTCGAGTTTTGTTTAGCAGAAACTCACAAAATTGGTTTAAATTTTACCAAGGTTCTTGTGGCGTATTATTTAAAATCTGAATTAAGTTCAAATCAATTTTTATCGATACATCCAAATACTGTAGAAGAAATATTAAAATTAGACCAAATTTCGAAGGGCGTAACTGAACCCGATATCATTGATGCAGTGATCCGTTGGATGAATCATCATTGCGAGGAAAACCAAATAAAATTTTCCGAATGCCGTCAAAAGTTTGCTAATTTGATTCGAAATATCCGGTTTCCAACGATGTCCAATGAGGAATTGCAGAAGATTGGAACAAAATATCCAGAGTTGTTAACGAAAAGTGATTTTATGGAAATTGCAAGCCTGAAAAGTTACGGAGCTGAGTTTGATGAGGGAAAATGGAATTCTACACCAAGAATGAAAATTGATTGGCCATATAAATATAAGGAATATTCAGTCCAACCAGTATTTGAAACCAAATTTTCTGTTGCTTCCGACTTGATTCTAGGAGGAGTTGTTTTCGGAAAGAAAATGTTGTGCGATACAAACATTACAATTTCGTGTCGACATCACGACTTGAATGAAGTAACGCAAATAAATATAAAAAATTTACAAACCAATGACCGCTATTATATATTAAATTTGGGCGCATCAATCCATATTCGCCCTAATTTTATTTATACAATTAGTTACACAATAGAGTCTTACGAGAAGGGTTTTGATTTATTTGAGCGTAAGCCACAGACCGAACTCATCATAACCGCTCCACCAAATACTGTTAATATTTTAGAAACTCATGCCAGTATGTTAGAAATGTGTTTTTTTCAACCAGAAGTTGCTTGTAAAAATTGAATAAATAAATAAATTTGATAAACCTAAAACTTGATTGGTTTTATTTAAATTTTGCGTTGAAATTTAATTCAAATTTTCAGAATAAACTTTTTGTGCAGTGTTGGTGAGTAATATGTGGACTGTATTTATTTATGTTGACAATGTGATCAATTTAAAATGATTCGCATCCATACCAAAATCGTTTTAATTTATTATTTGATAACAGTTAAAATTGTACTAAAAAATGGTAAGTAACGGGATTTTAATCCGTAGTGGAACAGGTTTAATTCTTGACTTTAATTTTTACCAATTTAATTTTTCAAAACTACAACAATCAAAAGTACTTCGATCTACTGTGATCCATAAATGCTGTGTCATTCACTGATTACCCCGTTGCGTTAATATACACTTAAGCTAAAAATCGCAGCTCATATAAATTTTATAATGATGGCCAGCAGATTATATTTAAATATTTAAAGGGTCCATTAGGGTCATAAATACAAGATTATATCTGCAATTAACTATATTTTATAATCAAATTATTGTTTTTAGGTTGTTTTCGACAATATTTGATGACTATGGTTGATTCACAAAATCCCGCCTATCTTGAATTTGTTAATTTTATATGTATGCAGACGGGTTTAAAATATCCGGTTTTGGTTTTTATAACAACAACTCTTGTTGTATCGTTGTTTGCCTCCGTTAATATTAAAAGGTGTCAGTGGCCATGAAGAAGATATTAATGCCATCTTTTGCTCCAGCTCGTTGAAGAGGTATATATTGATCGTGGATGAATAAATTGAAAAATGGTAACATGTTTCAAATCGCGCGGGACCTACCTATTAACCATGCTAGTCTCTTCGAGGCTGGGGGCAATGCAATGACAAAATTAAGGCAGGATAAGACACTTGCCATATTTGGTAAAAATTAGGTGGTTATATCACGAGCATGATATACTCCGATGCGTTTTCCCATTTCTTTCTAACTCGTAGGTTACATTGCTGATCTCTTTAGTATCTTAGATACTAAATCAGTTCAGCCCTGAGTGGTAAAGCCTCGTTGATCTTCCAAGGTGAAGAATTCAGAACAAACTAACACGTCCAGAAACATTCAGAAAGATTCCACCATCCTGAACAATAAAGTTCTTCATAGGTTCATGTGAATTAACGTAATAGAATCTTTAAGACGGAAGCTGCAACAGACTAGTCGACCTCTTACATTTTTGCTGTTCATGAGCCATTTAAGTGACGCATGATCGGTGATGATAGTAAGAGAGCTTACCGAGAACTACTGCGTAGCATTCCAGCTCCGAAATTGAGTAATTCGGAGTATTTATGCTATTGCATGTTCTTTACCATCATCACCGATCTGGGTCAGAACACTCCCTACACCATTTGTACTCGCATCGCATTGAATACTAAAGGGCCTTTTATAATTCGGTTAAACCAATACAAGCAACGCACATAGTTCTTGTTTTAGCAAGTCAAACGTTTGCTAGGCTCCAGGGGACTAGGGCAGTTTTTCGTTCTTTTAAAAAGGTTCAACTTACCATACGGTAACGGTTTTTGGTAAAGGAAAATCGCTCACGCCTGACACTTTTTCGGAATTAACTCGTAAGTTGCCATCTGTCACAATAAATCCCAGATAGCGAGAACTTTTAAAAAGTAATTTACTCTTCTTAAGGTTCACGGTAAACATCTTTTAGAAGCTCTGCCACTTCGGAAAACTAAAGCCGCATTGGTAGGTTTATTGGCAGTGGAGGAAGTGGATATTCTCGAAACTCGAATCACGAGATTTTCTCTCTTTACAAAGAATTATGGCTGCTTGGGTATATTCCGACTTCAAGCCAGCTGACCTTCCGGATGGTCTTATTGTAATAATAAAGACCATTCAGTCTACTAGAGTAAAATACCTGAAGGTATCATTAAAGGTTTAAAAATCACTCAATCCCATTCCATTATGTCCTTATAGTAGCGGAATCCTTCGGTTTGTTGGTCAAATTAATTATTTGCCATCTACACATCCGAACGTGTTACATATGCCGTTTTACAATGTTGGAGTTGACTTTGTAGAGCCTTTCTTTGTACACCATAAAATATGAGGCAACCGACCTACTAAAAGATATTTGGCCATACGTCTGGCAATAAAATCAGTTCATTTGGAACTTGTATCAAACCTCTTTTCAGACACGTTTATTGCATCTCTGAAGGGATTTATTTTAATCAGATGTATGTGCCAAAAACATTTCTTGTTCGTATATGCAAATTCTTCATTCTTCAGCTGTACCAGTTATTCAAAATTAAATATTTTAACGATGATATTTTGCATATATATCAAGGCTACTTCGGGGAATTTGATTGCCAAACTTAGACTAACTTTCATTAGTATGTATAATCAATATACCGAAGAAACTATTTTCTATACTAGAGCATCAGATCCCGCAATTTGGCCGAAAATGTTCTAGTTCGTGAGTTCGTACAGCGATCTAAAAATTTTCGAACTCCTTCGGCAGGCTTTCCGGCGTTATAACAACATCTGCAACCTCAACCCATTATATACCTCTATCAACTTCGATGCCGCTGACGGGGAACGAATATCGAAAATTATCGCGGTCTTTCTTTCTTATCGGGAATTCCTAAATTATTTCAATTGATGGTCAAGGACCATATATTTTCCTTAATTAAAAATTCCATCTCTGTAAACTAGCAAGGGTTTTACCCTGGACGATCAACTGTTTCTGTTACAAATCTTTTTTTGTTCACAAATTTTTTGACTGAAGCATTAGAAGATGGAGATAGTGTTGAAGAAGTGTTTACTTATTATAGTAAAGAATTCGACAAAATTGTTCGTGTCTTAATTGTAAAGAAATTGGAATAGCTCAAGTGTGATGTCCTTCCTTTAAAGTGAATTTTATCACATTTACCGAACCGTTCTCAAAAAGACCGTTTAATCCTATTCCTACTGACAAGTGACTTTTAAACTCATTTCAAGTTTAAATTGACGATACTTTAAAGCTTGTAATATGCACGCACTGCCTAAACAAATTACCAATGACTTGCCTAGACTGCATAAGTTTATCTAGATCAATTTATAGTTCATTAAGTCCATGATAAATATAATATAGATGGCATCTTTGTCGTAATTTTAAAATGCTAAGAAATGCTAAGCTGTTTAAAATACTAAGAAAAATAAAAATAAAAGATTTGAGAGAAAATGTACTTCTGGATTTCGAAAAATTCGAAATAGAAGACCGGAACTAAAACTCTCAAACTCAAAAATAATGGCCAAGAAGAATTACAAATTGACTTAAAAGAAATAAGATGCATTGCATGCTTTTGCGCATAGTATAATGCGAATTTTCAATGATGAAATAGGCACCCCTGGATCCAGTGCATAGCATAAGAGAACTTATTTAAGGCAGAGTGGGGCTATTCTTCTAAGCAAATATAACATTCTTAACGCATTATTAATATATTTTGTAACCTTAGCGATACGAAATTTCTAATTAAGGTGACAGTCAAGGATAATTTCCAATTACTTGAAACTTTCAACAGTTTCAATCAGAAAATACGAATTACAACACGGCCTAACAAATTGGTACTAAAAGTTGAATTTATTTAAATATATTTAAAAACAAAAGAGGCTCCAAAACAAACCCTTGAGGAACACCAATATTCAAAATATAAGGTTTGCTCTTAGTACCATTGACCATCACTAAATGTTTTCGATCAACCAGATATGACTTAAACCAATTGTTGATATTACCTCTGAAACCTATTCTATATAGTTTATGCAATAGGAGGTTATGATCCACCATGTCAAAAGCCTTTTTAATACCGATGAACAGCCCACCGCAGGAATTAAATTCATTCAATGACAAATTAACAGAATTTATGAATTCAATTAAAGCAGTTTCAGAAGAAATTTTACTGCTTAGCCCGTGTTGAAAGCTACTAATTATATTGCAGCTCTCTAAAGAAAGGTCCAATACTTTTTTCCATAACTTTTTATAAAACCGGTTGCAATACAATAAGCCGATAGTTATTACGGTCGCAACGCGAACCATTTTTGTGCAATGGAAGTACAATTGCTGTTTTTAACATTTCCGGTACAATAACACTTATACAACTTGTTTTATCAAATAATTACTCACACCAAAAATATCATACGTCAAGCTGGATTTCAAACCAACAAAGAGCTCTCGAAACTTCAAAGTACCTACTCAATTGGATGGAAAAAAAACGTTTCACTGACACAATCACTATTGAATTTTTCCGAGATGCTATTTAAAGGTAACATATCAGATTTAAGCTTCGAAGAAACATTACCAAAATAATTTCCAAATTTATCAGCAATATCAGAAGCAGTAGTTAAATTTTCATTACTATCGATGTTACACAATTGAACTAATATGATTTACATCAGGAAAACGATTACCCAATGCATCATTATTAATTCAAACAACATACAGTTGAAAGCGATCATTATTTTTAACACGATTGGCCTTTTTCAGCAACCACTTTTTACGTTCAATCATATTCAATAAAGCTTCAGATATTTATGGCTTAATAGGACACCTTTTACGCGGCTTTTCTTTTTCTAAACTATCTAAATAAACTAGATTCCATAATTCTAAAAGTTTATTAGTTGGGGGAGGGAAAGTCAACGAAACTACGATCTTGTGAGTCAAAATTATAAAAACTTTACCACCGATTTCCTTCTTAAATAGAATGTATCCATTCCAAAGCCAAACAAAAGTACAACTTCCATTTTTCTTGGGTTTCTTAGCCGCATTGTATATGGGTGCTTTCAGAGCACCAAACAGTTGGCAACATGTTGAGTAAAATCACGGCAAACGCTATGAAATTTAAGAACTTTATTAGTAATTCAAATCAAATTAGCAATGATTTCGCTAAACATGATGCCAACAGTTTGCGGATCTGAAACGCCCTATGTCACCGATATTCAGGAATAAGACATTGGTTGATGAAAATCTTATTATTTCCATTGAAACTTTGTGTAGATAAAAATGGAACAAAAAATTAAGAAAAAATTTGTTAGTCAAGATTACGTTAAAAATCTGTTCTGGAAATTTGTTACGTCAGTGTAGTGAGGAGTTCTGTTGGTTTGCTTATTAGAATTTTCACTACATATAACTAAATGTATTGCCTTCATAGTTAAAAATGAATAAAAATATCAGAGTGGGCTGAATTGCCTATAGACTGTATAAGTTTAACAAAATCATTTTATTGTCTGTATGTTACTGTCGCAATTTTCATACAACATTTAGAAAGTACTATCTTTAAGTATAGGCTATGGAGCAATTTTCACAAAAATCTGTAAGATAGTTCAGTTTTTACAATATTTGAAACCATATACCTAACATCGTGAATTTTCAAAAAAATGGAAAAATTTGAATTTCTTGTTTCGACTTTTTACGAGGAAAAAGTCGCTTAACATTATCCTATTCCTTCCCCATTTCTTCAATATTTTGGGCATGAAATGTGTGACATCAGAATTGGCGCCGGAATTTTTGAATTTTGGCCAAAAGCAGTACCTAATGAACATTATGCTCAGAAGTTGCTGAATGAGCATATTATTTGTCGAAAATTTTTGATATTTATTCCAAAGATTATAATGTATGACCAAATTAATTTCATGGTTTCCCATTTCCCAGCATCAAAACTACGTGTTTCCATTGTTTCCATTTTTCGTAAAAATATCTGTGAAAATGATCGATTTTAAAACTCAACATTCTTTTGAGCATGCCGGATCCATTTTTAAACGTGCCTAGTTTGGTACGCGTGCCACGTATTTGTGATCACAATTACTTGATGTAGACTACGCGATACAACACTGCCCGAAGGTTATATCAAACATGTTTTCTGAGTTTTTTTAATTAGTTTATAAGCCGGAGGACATTGATAAGTATAAAAATCCAAACAATGGTGAAAACAAAGTAACCATAGACTAAGGAAATGCCCAGAAGTGTTCGGATATGGATGTGATTCTGATGGTATTCCAGCCTCATTATTGAAAGATTTCACAATGCTGGCAATTCCTCTGTGTTTTCTATTTAATTAGTCATCAAAACTAGCAGTATTTCCACAGAAATGGAAAATCACCAGAGTGAAACCAATTTTCAAAGCTGGAACAAGAAATGATGTTTGTTGTTGCTATGGATTACATCAACATCTTCAATGTACCTAAATTATTTGAACTGGTATAATATGCAGCGCATACAGATCTTTCGTTCTTAGATTTATCTCGCAGCCTTTGACTCCATCATCCTGGCTTAAATCGTTTTTGAGTAACCGCATTCAGTTTATTGGGCTTGGAAATAAAAGATCAGAATTAATTCAAGCTACCTCAGGGGTGTCACAATCTACATTAACGTGTTATTCAAAATCTACGGAACTCTCGAAAACATAGGCGAAACCAATAAACTACTGAAAAACATCGGCAATCTCAAATATCAATCATATCAAAAAATGTGTTTTACTAAGCACATCGGGCATACCAACGCAAGAGCTAATTCCATGTTTAAGAGGTGGACGAGGGATATTTATGACATCGAGAAAATTAAGATTCTGCATTATGCTTACGTCATGTCTCAATTGAATATGCTGTTATGTCTGGTGATCGTTGACGACGAATCTATCCGAAACATCGAGAGTATAACGTGAAATAATGGTTGGAATTATGACCAAGATTTACCGTGTTACGTTAACCTGAAGCAGTTATCACCATATCCCACTGGAAGTAAAACCTATCACTTAACAGCATTTACAAATAGGCAAAAGCTTTTAAAGTGTTCGTTTGTTCGAAATATTTTACTTAAACTAGATGGTAACAATGAATTGTTGAATAAACTATATGGTAAAAATGAATTGGTAAACATGATGTCGAAGGGTTTTAAGAAAATCGACACTGCTAGTAGGTCCTATACCTTATATCAATCGCTAACTAGCATTTTGCTCAGATTCCGCGAATATTTGAATTGGTATTTTCGGACACTGTCGACTAAGAACCGTAACCTAATGTATGTCATTTGCACCGTAATAAGTGGTAAAGTTTACACCAAATACGCAAATAGCAGATGCAAAAGAAAAAAGTCAGACATTTCATTATGGTGTTTCATTAAGACTATACATTGATGAGACATTATTTCGGTGGCACTAAAAACTGCCTTACATCGAGAAATAGAAAATTGGGATTAAGTGACAGGCATATGTCACAAAACATATCATATTAGCAAACGAGATCTAAATTATGTCAATTACAGAATTTTTAAAAGCTTTGCCAAAATTGTTTGATAGTAGAGCCCCAGATTTGGTAAAAGGAATAAACGTTCATTCTAAATATAATCAAAGTAGTTAATAAATTTTCCTTGTTATATCTGAGATCGATCGAACTCCAGGTGTATTACTGAAGATCAGCTGTCTTCCTTGCCTTTTCCTAAACTACTTCAGTTTATTAAGACTGCAGCATGCGTTCGCGCGTTAGGATAGAATCACTGGTTTGAACCATGGGCCCTTCGTGGCATTGAGTGCGGAACCTCGGCTTACCAAAATTGGAGTTCAACGTAGTGCCGATCAACAAGTTCGCGTTGCGACATTGAAAACAGCAAACAATACCATCATGCGACCAATTGTAAAGATTTTGTCAATTCCTGTAATGAGGCTAATTTAGATTTGTATAATTTGATTTATACTTACATTTGATAATATCTGTTAAAACAAACTCATTTCTAGAAAAATTATCGTAAATTAATTAGGTTTTCGGTAATTATCAATAAAATGAATTTAAAGCTAAGCTTAAACTGATAGTGTTCAAATATATAGAAGATAAGACGAATGTATACCTAAATGTATTTAATTTAATTTTACTGATTGTTATACTATACAGTAGAAAAAATACAAAGTATTTCCATTTAAATCTTATACCATAATTTTGATATGTGTGAGAAAAAATGTTTGGTTCGCTCTACTACTATTGGTCGATCTATCTATTTATCCAGTTTACCAAAGAACAACAAATTGAAATCATCGATCTAATTATTTTAAGTGCACTGTGTATTATTTTGAACAATTATTTATTTATGGAATGCAATTTCAATAAAATATTTCAAGTCTACAGGTCAGTCATAAAATATCAGCAGTGTACATATATTGTAAAATATTTATCAAATTTTGCTTGAAACAGACATAAATAGTCTTATCTAAACGGACAACTAAAATGTAAAAATTTAAGTTCACCTTATCTATAGCCCAGCAGTGCAAAAGTTTTTTAAGTTGTGTGCGTGCGTGTATACAGTATAAAAGATAATAATTATGGAATATAAACTACCGTTCAAAATAAACGATATTGCATGAAAACTATTTCGAGGACAAGAAAATTTTTGCAAACTCGTTAATTTTAAAGGTACGTAGCAGTGTATTTCAACTACAGTTGGAGGCAACCCTCGGAGAGAAAAAAATTATTCCCATAACTAATTAGGGATACGACAAGTTTTATCAGCTAATAAGGTTTATATACACCGATCATATCAATAACGATGAAGCAGTTTTGTCTAATCTTTTAAAATATGCTTCTGATCTGATACAGGATGAATTTGTTTGCGGAAGTGATATATGTTGTTTTAGACCATATGTTACATTTTTTTGAGATTTCCTCGTCGTGAAAAAGGTTTATCTACTATAAATAAATGAAGTAGATTGATTTTCTAAATATGGTATTATAAGTCTGGGCGGATAAATTCGTGTTCGGTCTAAGTTCATTTATACGATTCACATTGATGAAAACCTTAGCAATTACGAAATGTAGTTGTGAAGCCCTCTCAACTGGAAAACCAACCTACTGGCCGACTGATCCAAACAAATTACCAGATCTGATAGATTTCTTTATAATAAAGAACATATCCGAAATTATCCACAAGTAGATGAAAGCCACAACTTAAACTCTGATCATTCACCGTTATTTTCAATGTTAAGTAAAAAAATCATTCAGAAAGAAATCCATTGCTAGTAAATAATCATACTAATTGGGAATGCTTTAGACTATCGCTAGAACAAAAAACTAACTTAATGGTTCCATTAAAGACCGAGAAGTTCAAAAATTTGTAAACGATATACAGCAATCAGCTTGGGAAAATACCCTGGAATTAAAAATAAAATCAAGGGAAACAACTACCCTATGGATATTAGGGAACTTCTAATTTTCTGAATACCTCCAAAAAATATTCAAGCCACATGAAGACCAAATGTTGGAAGCCGGGATAATAACTGAACAAGGCGTGTAAGAAAGTAAAGAAATCCTACCGACAACGCCAAAAGAACTCATGCGTGAGATAAAAGCAAATATACGAAAAAGGCTCCTAGTTTCCATCTGATTACTGCAGAAGTCTTAAAAGAACTGCCAAGGAAAGTTCTGGTGAAGCTCACCAATCTTATAAATGCAGCATTTAGAAGCAAATGTCTATCAAGCTTGTGGAAAATTGTAGAAGTAATTATGATCCCAAAATTTGGGAAACCACCACACATATAACCTCATCTTATAGTCCTATTTCACTATTGCCAGTCATATGTCCAAACTCTTTGAGAAGTTACTGGTAAAGGTTAAATCTCATAATCGACAGTAAAAACTTGATCCCAAATCATCAGTTCAGTTTTCGTAACCAACACTCAACAATTGATCAAGTTCACAGAATAACCAGTATAATTAAGAAAGCACTAGAGGAAGAAAAGCCTGTTCAACGATACTTTTAGAAGTTGCACAAGCGTTTGATAGAGTGTAGCCTGAAGGACTTAACCACAAATTAAGAAATCTTCTACCAATCCAATTTGCTAAAATACTGGAATCTTACTTGAAAGTTAAATTCTTCAGGATTAAAATAGGTGATATTTTTCCTGAATTGAAAGAAATGAAATCAGGAGTTCCACAGGGCAGTGTATTAGAAAACTGTATTAGAAATCTTCCTGCATTAGAAAACAATACAGTGGCGACTTTTGCAGATGACACGGCGATCTTAGCTGATGGCAAAAGTAATGAAGAGTCAAAACAGAAGTTACAATCAGCAATAACTCAAATTATTAAACGGACAAAAAGATGGCAAATAAAACTAAATGAAACTAAATCAGTTCTGGTTTGTTATGTATCCGTCTGTGTGCAACAGTAAGAGACGGATACTGCAAAACATGAAGTTTGACATATAGGTATAAAACACATTGATTGTATCATTACGAAAGCTTACATTATGCTAGGTTTCATTATAAGCGCAATTGTAAGGACTTTTGTGACCCGCTCACACTGAAAACTCTATATATATATCCTTTGTTCGTTCAGTTCTAGAATACGCTTCTCAGATCTGGTCCCCATTTTATAAGTGCCATTCAGATAGGATTGAGAGTGTTCAGAAGCAATTTGTTCTGTATGCCCTTCGGGGATTACCCACTGAGCGAACGCATCAATACATTCTCCCGCCTTATAATGATCGTTGTAATTTATTAAAACTACAACGTTTGGATCACCGATGAGACGTTGCATCTGCTATATTCGTTCACGATGTTCTGGCTTCCCGAATAGATTGTGACGAATTACTTGCTCGTTTAAATATTTACGCTCCCATACGTTGTTTGCGCGGTCGCCCTTGCTACATATTGATCCTGTCTCGACGAATTTTGACTTTGGGAACCAGTCTTGAGAATGTCGCGGCTTTTTAATTCAGTTTACGATGCTTTCGACTTTAATATGACAAGAAGTTCGTTTAAAAACGAGTTGTTTAAATGTCTCTCTAGAAATTGTTAAATTTTGTTTTTTGTATGTTTACTTACCGATTGTATAAATATTTACTGTAGGTAATAATTTAAATAAATAAATAAATAAAATATGTTTGCCTGCAACCAGCCCGCCCGATGGTCAGAATTATAAAAATATTTGTTGGCCATTGTTAGAAAGGTCACTTGCATTATCGTGGCCTATTGAGCGAGTAATTGATTTAGTTATTGAACCGGATAACAGTGGTAAGTGTAACTTTGGAAATAGTAACGATGGTGTCAGTACTGCCACGAAACATAAAGGACCATAATGTCATCACATCGGAATTTAAGAGGAAAAGGTACCATAAGCATATAGTCATGCTAGATATATGTACCTGGTTAACACAGAACGGTTTCGAATAGTCGGTATCATGGTTAAACCGAAAACAAGCCTATACCTGTACGCCGAAAACGCAGCCTACCTATTAACTCAGAAAATTCTGAATCAGTTCTTGACAGGGAGAATAACGTCGTCATCACCATGGCCCACGGAAAAGTAAACTCACCTTTGTCTACTTAACAATGAACATTTGGAGATGCTTTCATTTATTAAAGTTCAGAAAGGTCGAAAAAGAAAAAACTAAAAGTGAAACTAAACAATTTGAAAACATGAAATCTGACAGACGGGAAATGCAAGATATTGCATATAAGTGGTGATATCAATACGTATTTACGGAAGGAAAATATGCAAAGTGGCCCACATTTGGGTGGTAATTTATTGGATGATGACTGCTGCTGGCAGTATAACAATAGAATCCCCGTGCCATATGTCGAATTGCATCATATAGCCAAATACCTGTAACGAGCTGTCTCACTCGGGTTCTTTCACACACGGTGACTTGGGTAGACTCTTTGTTGATCTCAATGTACGTGATTTTGGGCGCCAGTCTACCAGCATGATAAGCCGGCAGAGCTCGGATGCAAGCACAATCTCTCGGAAGGGGTGCAAATAAACACCATACTAAAAAGCCACCGCGTGTTTCTAGTTCCTTGTTTAGAATTGATCGGTTTAAAATAAAGCGTACAAGTAAAAAAAACACGGCGTGCCATGATACCATGCGACATCCGTGACGGCACCAGACACAATAGTCAAGGCTATTTGCTAGGAAATGGCATAATTCCATTCCAGTTGGCAATATTCCAGAATTTTATAACGTTCGAAAGGCATATTATTTATTTTAGCATTTGTGCCGGTGGCCATCTGAAAGGATTCGAACCAAAGTGTGGTACTATTTGTAAATTGATCGGCGTCGTCAATGTTGTCAATGATGAATTGTGATCGCTTGATGTCTCGCAATATGCCAATAGCTCCATTCACCAGAACATCTTGCCAAGTATATGTTGACCGATACCATGTGCGTGTAGCCAAATACTAATGGAATCATGTAAGAAACCGCATCGCTTTCGGCCATGCTGGATTTGTGCAACTTACTCCTGAGATATACGAGCAAGACATCGAATGGTTTATCGTAAATCGCAGTAATATGGTGTAATCGCCGGTTAGTCTGCTATAGTATTACCGCGAGCTGAGCATGCCGATTTCATCGATAACGATGCTCCTCATACCGAAAAACTTGTTGCGATTACCATGCAGGTCTACTATCAAGCAATTCAAACTTCTTCTTGAACATCGTCAATCGAAACGCAGAATGAACTGTAACTCTGCAGTTTCTGGCAGTATGGTTCATTATTCATCACATTAAATCGCTTAAGACTCGTATATGCCTCGATGAAGAATGACTCGTCTTCACCATAGCTTCGTCATAATTCCCATCACTGATTTATTTGCGTCTACGACTACGCTGGCATTTAAACTGCCACACCGTTAGGATCTATGCTCATAAATATCACGTATCTTCCTGTGCCGACATCCCGGACGCTGACAATCTTCAGTTGCCCAGTGTAATCTAAGTATGAAGAGAGAGTTGATCAGCAATCCAAGAGTTGAACGTGTTTCGTGTGAAGTTTTTGAATTATCTCGTTTGAACAGCAACGTGGGTCTGCGCATAGTCCATCGAATGACATCCAGGAGCGAAACTCAAGAAGTACGTTGGCAGAAGTTTTTACGAAGGTACTTTGCTTTAGTCTTAAAGTATTTTACTGGAACTAAGACTAGCGTAGAAGGCGTGGGCCAGTACGTTATGCCAAACCAACAACTATCCTCATCTCGATTGAAGTACGTAAACGTATCATTATGCGCAATTGGCTAGCTTGGATGGTGTCCAGAGTTATTATTTGGATGGTGTTATTTGACACATCTGTTGCATTTATAGAGTTCAAATGTTCAACCAATGCTATACGGTATTCCGTTTATCTCCGAAAACGTTCTCCTTCGCGTCAACATTAACTCACAGCAAAATCTGCGCATGCAGTCTTCCTCTGGAAATTCTTTCATCGGTAAGGACTCTTCTTGCCGGTAATACAAATGGTGCATATCAAACAAACGAGAGAGAGAGCTATGGACAGAGAATCCATTGTTTGCATATAATTTTCAATGGCGCGTTCAAGAAGTGTAGCTTCACTTACATCAATAATTGTTATATTCGCATGCCAGTTAATCTGTGATTGAATTACGAGCCAAAACATCCAAATCGATAGACGAGGTTGCAAGAAGTAAATTGTTACGGGTGAAATTTCGTAGAGAAAAATTTTCCGCGTCGTGGGCTCTAACCCTAAAGGTTATGTAAGCACACCATATTAATTAACACCGTCGATATCCACTGATATAAATACCTCGTTGGCAGCTGTGATAGTTTGCGAGTAGCAATATTTAATAGTTGGGCATGTTTTCGTTCGTAATACTCACTTTTCGTACACACTTGCAGTTAGTCGTTGTCATCTCAAAAAGTCAAAAAAATTAAAAAATGCAAATTTATTCGGAAATTTTCTAAAAATTGGTACGTTATCATAATCATTAGTTTACAAACATATCGAATTGATACCGTAAATCAAACAATTTATAGAACAGTATCCAAACCAGATAATAAATTTATATGGGTTATAATTTGAAAGCTTTTGTTGCACACATATAAAATTAAACACTTTAAGTATCGATCAGTCTAAAGATACAATTTATAATAAAATGTTTATCAATAAATTTTTTTTGTTATCAGAGAAAGCAAAATATAAAGACCTCAGTACGCCTTATCACCTCAATTAGTTCAAAAGTGTTTTAAAGTTTGTGAATAGTGAAATATAACCATGGAATATAAAATCAACGAAGTTCCTTTCAAGATGGAACAAATTGCAGAAAAGCTATTTAATAAGGAGTATTTGTCAGACATCACGTTTCTGGTTGAGGGCAAGAAAATTTTTGCCCACTCTCTGATTTTAATGGTACGTAGCAGTGTATTTCAAGAGCAGCTGGAGATAACATTAGGCGAGAAAAAGCTTATCCCAATTATTGATTGGGATATGACACATTTTATCAGCTCATCCGCTTTATGTACACAGATCAAGTGGATTACGAAGGAATCGATTATCGTGTTCTAATAAAATTGGCTAAAAAGTACAACGTGGTGAGATTAGTCAATCGTCTAGTGAATGAAACATGGGATTATTTAAAACAATTAGATTTATGTGTAGTAGAAACTCACAAAATTGGTTTAAATTTTACCAAGCATATGCTAGCGAAAGGTTTAAAATGGTGGTTGGAGGCAAGTCATTTTTTATCGATACATCCAAATACCGTAGAAGAAATATTAAAATTCGACCAAATTGGGAAAGGCGTAACTGAATCCAAAATCATTGATGCAGTGGTCGATTGGATGAATCATCATTGCAAGCAAAACCAAATACAATTTTCCGAATGCCGTCAAAAGTTTGCGCATTTGATTCAAAATATCCGGTTTCCAACGATGTCCATTGAGGAATTGCAGAATATTAAAACAAAATATCCAGAGTTATTAACGGAGAGTGGTTTTATGGAAATTGCTAGCCTGAAAAGTTACAGAGCTGAGTTTGATATGAGAAGATGGAACTCTACACCAAGAATGGAATTTGATTAGCCATATGAAGTGAAGATATATTCAGTCCAACCAGTATTTGAAACCAAATTTTCTGTTAATTCTGACTTGATTCTAGGAGGAATTGTTTTCGGAACGGATTGTAATTCTGAGCATGCAAACTTTACAATTTCGTGTCAATATCATGACTTGGCTGAAGTAACACAAATAAATATAAGAGATGTAGAAACCGGTTACAATTGTTGTATTTTAAATTTGGGCGCATCAATCCATATTCGCCCTAATTTGATGTATACAATTAGTTACACAACAGAGAATAATGAGGAGAATTTAGGTTTATTCGAGCGTAAGCCACAGACCGAACTCATCATAAACGCTCCACCAAATACTGTTAATATTTTAGAAACTAATGCCAGTATGTTAGAAATGTGTTTTTTTCAACCAGAAGATGCTTGTAAAAATTGAATAAATAAATAAACTTGATAAACCTAAAACTTGATTGTCATTATTTATATTGCGTTCAAATTTAATTCAAATTTTCAGAAAAACTTTTTGTGCAATGGTTAGTGAGTGATATTTAAACTTCTCTGGTCTCTCTAGATCAAGATCTTTCCAGCGACAGCACTGCTTTCGCGATATTATAGTGGATTGTATTCATTTATGTTGATAATGCGATCAATTTAAAATGATTCGCATCCACAGCAAAATCGTTTTAATTTATTTTTTTTATAACAAATAAAATTGTACACTAAAATGGTAAGTAACGTGATTTTAATCTGTATTGGAACTGGTATTATTCTTGACTTAAATGTTTACAAATTTTATTTTTCCAAACTACAATCGCAAAAAGTTCTTCGATCTACTTTGATGCGCAAATTCACTTAAGCTAAAAATCGCGGTTGATTTAAATTTTGTTATAGGGACGAAAATTTTGTAATGGTATAATTGCGTATTGTGTCTTATATACATATGTAGATGACCAGCAGATTATATTTAAATCTTTAAATGAGAAAATAGACAGCAAAACAAAACCTAATATAAGTGTCATTCATAAGTAGAAGATTAAATCTGCAATTAATTAAATTTTCTAATCAAATTAATGTTTTTAGGTTGTTATCGACAATATTTGATGACATAAAATCCCGCCTATCTTTTTTTTTTTTTTCTCTGGCGCTACATCCCATAGAGGGATTTGGCCGCTTCATATTGAAGTTTCGTAATCATTTTTTTAACGGATAATGAGTGATTAATTCATTGATCCTACATTAACCAGCCGTGGTTTTTTCATCACATCACCGGGCCCTATCTTGAATTTATTAATTTTATAAGTTTGCAGAAGGGTTTCTTTAAATGTGCGGTTTCGGTTTATAAAAGGACAACTCTTGTCATACCGTTGTTTGCCTCCGTTTGCATAAAAAGAAATGAAAAGATGTCAGTGGCCGTGAAGAATTTATTAATGCCATCTTTTGCTCCAGCCCGTCGAAGAGGTATATATTGGCCGTGGATGAATACATTGTAAAATGATAACATGTTACAAATCGCGCGGGACGTACCTATTAACCCTGATAGTCTCTTTGAGGCCGGGCAATACAATGACAAAATTAAGGCAGGATAAGACATTTGCTACATTTGGTAAAAATTAAGTGGTTATATCACTGAGCACTATATAAGAGTAGTCTTTTCAGTACAAAAAAATCCTAAAAGGCTTTCAGCTACCTTACATAAACCTAATACTCAACGAACAATCATAAAAATTCCTAATAGATACTGGCTCCACAAAATCTTATATAGACCCAATCTTGAGACCAGGCCATATCCACTTTAATTAACAATACAACGGTTGATAAAATGGTTTAATTAAAAGGCATTAAAAAGTTTAAAACCAATGAAGAACTCGATTTCATTCTCTTCAAATTCCATAGTTACTTTAATGGCCTGTAGGGCTTGATGCACAAAAGATCTTTTAGGTCGCAGTGCGGGGTGGCTTGAGCCCTCACATGGCCCTCAAGTAATAATAATAATAATACTTTAATGGCCTAATTGGCATGCAAACTTTGCAAAAATTAAAAATAACTCGCGATCCAGCCCAATCTTTACTAACCACCCCTTTAGTTCAAATCCTGCTATCTACAATATTAGCCGCATTTCTTGACGTTTGATCTGATCCAGATCAGATCATGTCTTATGAAACGACACCAAAATGCGTAAAACAAACAAACATCAAATTTCAATTTTCTGTCGCTTTACAAAATTTTGTTCAACTACATTTTATTGTGATCCAAAATGAATGTTGGATCATGTGTTGTTGTTGCTTCACATATAAATTTTGATCTGATCCGGATCACTATGCGTCAAGAAATGCAGCTATTGCTCCATGAAGCAAAATAATTACAAATGTACCCGTCTCTAAAAAAAATAGCATACCAAATCTCAACTCCTTAACGCAAACTTAATCATACCAGAAGGTATATGCGTGAGTAAAAATAACTACGCTAATGTGGAAAATGTAAACTATAGTCCACAAAATAAAAAAATTGTAATTGAACACCCCATAGAGTGTGAAGAAATTAGTAAATTTCATATAAAACCAACAACATTGAACCTATACAGAATTATAATAATTCCGACATAAAACAATTAATTAGAACATCCCATCTTAACTGCGAAGAAAAAAAAAGCATCGAAAAACTCTGCTCACAATTCGAAGAGATCTTCCAGAGGGAAGATAATCAACTATCTTTCACCAGTGCCATTAAATACGACATCGAGCTAGAGGATAACAAGCCGATCTTTTCAAAAAATTATAGATATCCGTACATATACAAAAAAGAATTAGAAAACCAGATCAATAAAATGTTAAATCAAGGCATCATTCGACCTAGTTTTTCCCCTTGGTCGTTCCAGATTTGGATAGTATCAAAGAAAAAGGACGATTCCGGACTTGTAAAATGGCGAATGGCAATAGATTATCGGAAATTAAACGAAAAATTCCATTACCAAACATCACAAGAACAACACTCTGGAACTCGCATCTGGATTCCACCAGATCGAAGTAAATTCAAGGGACATACCTAAAATAGCATTTAGTGTCGAATTTGAACATTATGAATTCGTTCGTATGCCCTTCGGTGTAAAAAAAAATGCACCAAGCACGTTCCAACGTGTTATGGACCATGTCTTAGGAGAGTTACAAGATAAAATATGCTTATTTGAGAGACGCAAACTTAAAAGTACAACTAGATAAGAGGGAGTTTCTTCATAAAGAAATCGCATTCTTAAATCACATCGTCACTTCCGAAGGAGTAAAACCTAACCCCGACAAGATTAGGGTAATACAGCATTTCCCCATACTCAAAAATGAGAAACAAATCAAAAGTTTTTTGGGATTACTAGGATATTACAGAAAATTCGTAAAGAACTTTGCTCTGCTAACCAAACCAATAACAGAGCATCTAAGGAAAGATTCCGTTATCAACCTTAATGAAACATACTTTGCGAAAATCCAATATTACAATGCCCCGATTTCGAACAACCATTCTTGGTGACAACCGACACAAGCAACGTTGCTATAAGCACTATTTTGTCCCAATGATTAATAAGACAGGATTTACCAATATGCTACGCCTCACGTACCCTGACGAAAGCCGAGCAGAACAACAGAACCTCTGATCAAAACGGAAATATTCTTCAAAACTCGAAAAAGAGTAACAGTACACATACCACGTAACCGCGGTATAAAAACAATCATCACTGAGGAAATAGATAAATTATTTGGACGTACCAGGAATTTAACATCTATATTCTCAGTATGTCTCAGAAGCATAGAAAACAATGACATCTACTAGGCCCAAAGTCAATTTAGTACGATCTATGTCACTCATAATTGATATCGAAGACGATAACAAACAAAAAGAACTCATTAAAATTACTCACGAGTAAAATGAACACCGCGGTATCATAGAAAACTTCGAGCATCTCAAAAAGACCTACTACTTCCCGAGAATGGAAGAAATAATTCGAGAATAAGTCAACCAATGCCACGTTTGCCAACAAGCTAAATATGATCGACAACCCCCACAGTTACAATTATCTTTAACCGAAACTCCAAAGAAACCCATGGAGATTATATACACACTGACATATTCCAACTAGAATGGTCATAGATAAATTCAGTAAATTTGCCACAGCCTACCTGTTAGAGAAAAAACGACCAAAAGAATCTTTGAATTGGAAAATTCCCAAGCGAAACACGCCGAAAATGGAGAAACAAAAAATATTGCCCACAAGCTGGATTTACAATAAATTATTATTTACTAAGATCAGACGAACATTGTATATGTGAAATAAAATTGAATTTATTAAATCGAAAATAAAATTTACATTTAAAATAACATAATGAATTTCATTTCATTCTTATTCAAAATGTCTACCGTAATTAAAATACGTATCAAAACAAGTCTTGGAATAAAATAATTATTTTAGGCAGAACAACGTTTGCCGGGTCAGCTAGTGATTATATAAATATTTAAAATTCCCTATACTCAATAGGAATAAATTTAATTTTTCAAGATTTACAACTTTAAGACTTATTTATAACAATTTACGGGGGTCATGTTATGTAACAAACTTTATTAAAAAATTTAATTATCGGATCCTGATTAACATCAAAACCAGAGGGGAAATAAATTATTACTCCGTAATTTTTTACACTTAACACTCAACGAAATTCACAATATACAACACAAATAATATTTCTCATTACTTACAGTTATCTTGTTGACCAAAATTTGTTAAGAAGCTTAACTATTTGATCAGTGTAAAGTTCTTGCTTGAAAGAAGTCTTATTAAACACAGTATGCATAACAAATTATCTAAAACACTAATATTTTTATCATTAAATCTTCACTACACTAAAAGTTCACAAACCAAACACTAACACGTTCCCGGATTACTTGTTTGGCCAAACTTTATTAAACACTTAACACTTATCTGATTCTGACTTGCATATATGTCAAGATACGTTTAGTTTTTGTTTAGTAAAGTTGTGCTTTTTCCAACAAAATTTAACACTTTTTAGTAAATATAAAATGAAACATTTCACACAACACATGTTTTACCACTGTATTTATCGCACTACGGATGCATTGTATTGTATCAAGTTCATTTGCATGACTAAATTATTTAAAGCAAAAATTGAGATCGATGTACATACGCCGTTATTTTTAATTACCAATTTAAGTGTGTATGTATTATACTCGGAAGATTTAATTTGATGCGAATTGGACACCAATACTATTTTGTAGAAATTTGATTTTACCTCTATAATACATCATAAAGCCGCAGCGGTATATTGTTTGTACTTATAGTTGGCCACCAAAGTATTTAATAATATGTTAAATTATTTTATCAGTACGACGCTATCATTTTGATTATAAAAATTACATAATTTAGTCAAAAATATTTAACGCATCAAAATGTCTTTAAAACATTTTTTAAATGCTGGCCATATACTGGCACCAAAATAATTATTATTTGAGATACTAAATATTAATGAAACAGCACAATTTAATGAACAACAAACAATAATTTCTCCATCGGTTTCACTTTTTAGTGGATCACCGATAAGAATGAAGATTGGAACTGCCTATATTATATATTTTACAGCGTTTCCAGGTTAACAAAAATGATATCAGAGCAAGAATTTTGTTTGATAAACGAGACTTAAGCCCAGTTTTTAATACTCTCTTTTAACATGAGTTCCAAAAATGTTTTTATGAAAACCAGATTCAGTTTTCATAGAAATATTTTCTCAACTCGTTTTAACAAAAAGTAATAAAAACGGCTTTAAGAGTTGCGATTTTGCCTATACGTTCTAGATGTACTCACAGAGTATTAAAATTAAATCAAACAACAAAAAAATTCACTGCTGCACATCTAGTACATATAGATAAAAATCACAACTTTCAAGTCTCAGTTCCCGAACAAAATTGTTGCTCGGAAGACTTATGGATTGTTGTATATTTAAATTTATCTGATCTAAGGGTCTACTCGAATACTGTATGACATCTTGGTACAAAAAAGCATGCACCTCAACTTTATCTTCCAGCGCTTAAAATGAAGATTATATCACTAAATTGTAATAGCTTGATCAAGATCGAACGTAGGGTAGAGTTAGTAGGACTAGTCGAAAAGCTAAAGTTAGATTATCATCTGCCAAAAACTATCAAATAATCACAAACTAAAGAGTCTATAGAACAAACACTAGTGAAGTCAGAACCCCGGTACAGCGGTTATCATGAAAAATAACATAGCTCATACCAAATTTTCACTGGTATATGAAACTTTATTGGCAAATGGTCAGAGGAAAAGTCATAAATGACTTTAATGCGTGAGACTGTTATGTTTGTTGAGATGGCAAAGTCCAGAACAGCATTTCCCCTTATAAATACCTCAGGGGCGAAAATTTGCGTGTTATTGCCTTTGAAATATTTCATGAGATTTTTGCCGTTCTAGTTGCAGTACAAGGAGTTACATAAGACGTTATGGGCATTGAAATCCCGGGTGATAATCACTCTGTTGCTCAGATTAAACAAATTATCTAAATCATTGGAAGTGACCCTTCCGAAGTAAGCTGTGTCAACAGCGAATACACCTCAATCACTATTGACACAGCTTACTTCTGAAGGGTCACTTCCAATGATTTAGATAATTTGTTTTATCTGAGCAACAGAGTGATTATCACCCGGGATTTCAATGCCCATAACGTCTTATGTAACTCCTTGTACTGCAACTAGAACGGCAAAAATCTCATGAAATATTTCAAAGGCAATAACACGCAAATTTTCGCCCCTGAGGTATTTATAAGGGGAAATGCTGTTCTGGACTTTGCCATCTCAACAAACATAACAGTCTCACGCATTAAAGTCATTTATGACTTTTCCTCTGACCATTTCCCAATAAAGTTTCATATACCAGTGAAAGCGATAAAGAAAACGAGTTCTTCTACCACCGTTCTTGATTTTGGCAAAGCAAACTGGCTCTTATTCAAACACCAGATGCATATGAGGTCTGTACAAATCCTAAATGTCTCAATAAAGTCTACATTAGAAATTGACCAGTGCGTTAATGAGTTCATGAGCGCTCTAAAAAATGCTATGGATATCTCTGTACCAGTTAAGTTTCTTAATCATGTAATCCTGCCCGCAAACATAGTGGATATGATACGGGTGTGAAGTTTTCGACAAAAAACAAAAATGAATATGTATTGGTGCGAAATAATACAGTAGATCAAAAATTTGGTATTTTACAAATTTCATACATATACCAATCTTAACGTTATCCGCTGCGGCCTAGAAGTGTATACCGAAAAGAAATCTGTCACATTGTAAAACGGTATGAGTAAATAAAATATTTAGTTAGTAGAAAATTAAGTGACTTAATTAGAAATTAATAAGATATTAAACAAAACATATTCACAGAGATGTTCCGCGGGTCCAACTACCTACAATCATATTCGAATACGATGAAACAGGACCTTTTGTTGTTGACCACGAATGTTGATAATTTTCATATGATATATTGAAATTTTGAGGTTCACTGTATTGAAGATTGGCCAATTCACAGAGATGTTCCACGGGTCCGACGTATAAGAAAAATTAGATATAGGTATCCTATATAGACTACCTACAATCATATTCGAATACGATGAAACAGGACCTTTTGTTGTTGACCTCGAATGTTGATAATTTTCATATGATATATTAAAATTTTGAGGTTCACTGTATTGAAGATTGGCCAATTCACAGAGATGTTCCACGGGTCCGACGTATAAGAAAAATTAGATATAGGTATCCTATATAGACTACCTACAATCATATTCGAATACGATGAAACAGGACCTTTTGTTCTTGACCACGAATGTTGATAATTTTCATATGATATATTGAAATTTTGAGGTTCACTGTATTGAAGATTGGCCAATTCACAGAGATGTTCCACGGGTCCGACGTATAAGAAAAATTAGATATAGGTATCCTATATAGACTACCTACAATCATATTCGAATACGATGAAACAGGACCTATTGTTGTTGACCTCGAATGTTGATAATTTTCATATGATATATTAAAATTTTGAAGTTCACTGTATTGAAGATTGGCCAATTCACAGAGATGTTCCACGGGTCCGACGTATAAGAAAAATTAGATATAGGTATCCTATATAGACTACCTACAATCATATTCGAATACGATGAAACAGGACCTTTTGTTGTTGACCACGAATGTTGATAATTTTCATATGATATATTGAAATTTTGAGGTTCACTGAATTGAAGATTGGCCAATTCACAGAGATGTTCCACGGGTCCGACGTATAAGAAAAATTAGATATAGGTATCCTATATAGACTACCTACAATCATATTCGAATACGATGAAACAGGACCTATTGTTGTTGACCTCGAATGTTGATAATTTTCATATGATATATTAAAATTTTGAGGTTCACTGTATTGAAGATTGGCCAATTCACAGAGATGTTCCACGGGTCCGACGTATAAGAAAAATTAGATATAGGTATCCTATATAGACTACCTACAATCATATTCGAATACGATGAAACAGGACCTTTTGTTGTTGACCTCGAATGTTGATAATTTTCATATGATATATTAAAATTTTGAGGTTCACTGTATTGAAGATTGGCCAATTCACAGAGATGTTCCACGGGTCCGACGTATAAGAAAAATTAGATATAGGTATCCTAAATAGACTACCTACAATCATATTCGAATACGATGAAACAGGACCTTTTGTTGTTGACCACGAATGTTGATAATTTTCATATGATATATTAAAATTTTGAGGTTCACTGTATTGAAGATTGGCCAATTCACAGAGATGTTCCACGGGTCCGACGTATAAGAAAAATTAGATATAGGTATCCTATATAGACTACCTACAATCATATTCGAATACGATGAAACAAATCTATTATATCTAATTTTTCTTATACGTCGGACCCGTGGAACATCTCTGTGAATTGGCCAATCTTCAATACAGTGAACCTCAAAATTTTAATATATCATATGAAAATTATCAACATTCGAGGTCAACAACAATAGGTCCTGTTTCATCGTATTCGAATATGATTGTAGGTAGTCTATATAGGATACCTATATCTAATTTTTCTTATACGTCGGACCCGTGGAACATCTCTGTGAATTGGCCAATCTTCAATACAGTGAACCTCAACATTTCAATATATCATATGAAAATTATCAACATTCGAGGTCAACAACAATAGGTCCTGTTTCATCGTATTCGAATATGATTGTAGGTAGAGGGTGTTAATTCCCGACAAATGCTGAATCCCGGGAGTCGGGATTGAAAATTGATCAATCCCGGGAATTCCCGGGATTCCGGGAATTTAAAAAAAAAACAATTTCCTGGTCAATTAACAAAAATTGTATGTAAAACTCACTAAAATCAACAGTTTCAGTTGAAATATTCTCTTTTATAGTTAATCGAATTATCACAAGTCCGTTTCATACTACAAAAGTTCGATGAATTTGAATAAAAGACGTGTCGCTTCTTACTGAATTTTACTTTAACGGCTCCAAAAAATTTGACTCATTTGAGGCCACCTTATCAGATTATCTATTTCTGTCGTAATCACTGTAATGTTAAAGATGAGTTTGCTACTGCTGCCAAATCATCAGTCAAATTTGCTGATTCGAAATCATTTCATCGAGTTTCGGTTTCTTCGCTCAGTAATTCTTCATTTTAAGCTTTAGGTTATATGACATTTTAACAAAAAATTGTATTGCCTGTCTTAATTCGTTAGACAAATAAATTGTTTGACTACACTAGATTTAGCACAATAGTTAAATTGTAATTTTATCGGTCAAGTGTTCAACATTTAATTTTATAGGATCAAAAACGTTTAGTAACGTTTGTAATCTCTCCGAGTTCTTTTCTGAATAGAAATTAGACAAACTCAGATCGTTTAGGGTTTTACAACACAGTCACGTAATTTTAGAAAACGGACGATCTTTGTTTCTAAGCCGCTCCACATTGTTTTATAGTCAAACAATAAATTTAATTCTTCCCCACGGTTAGCTTTAACATAATATGATTCTGTAATAACAAATTTCTAACTACAGATTATTTAAATAGTTTTGCGACAATTCTATCACTTTTCAAAGCGATATTAGCAAAATAAGTACCTGGCTCGTCATCTGGCTTTAAGTTTTTAAGTTTATCTAGTCTTCCTAGGTGAGTATATTTAATATGGCGTTCAGAATACAACGTATCCCGGAATATTGTTGATACATACATATTAACTTTTTATATTTGAATTTTTTTTTGAATTGTTTCCTAAATTCCCGGGAATTTTATTTGAAAATCCCGGGAATCGGGTTTGATAAAATATGTAACATTCCCGGGAAATGGTTCCCGGGAATTCCCGGGAACCACCCTCTAATTGTAGGTAGTCTATATAGGATACCTATATCTAATTTTTCTTATACGTCGGACCCGTGGAACATCTCTGTGAATTGGCCAATCTTCAATACAGTGAACCTCAAAATTTTAATATATCATATGAAAATTATCAACATTCGTGGTCAACAACAAAAGGTCCTATTTCATCGTATTCGAATATGATTGTAGGTAGTCTATTTAGGATACCTATATCTAATTTTTCTTATACGTCGGACCCGTGGAACATCTCTGTGAATTGGCCAATCTTCAATACAGTGAACCTCAAAATTTTAATATATCATATGAAAATTATCAACATTCGAGGTCAACAACAATAGGTCCTGTTTCATCGTATTCGAATATGATTGTAGGTAGTCTATATAGGATACCTATATCTAATTTTTCTTATACGTCGGACCCGTGGAACATCTCTGTGAATTGGCCAATCTTCAATACAGTGAACCTCAACATTTCAATATATCATATGAAAATTATCAACATTCGAGGTCAACAACAATAGGTCCTGTTTCATCGTATTCGAATATGATTGTAGGTAGTCTATATAGGATACCTATATCTAATTTTTCTTATACGTCGGACCCGTGGAACATCTCTGTGAATTGGCCAATCTTCAATACAGTGAACCTCAAAATTTTAATATATCATATGAAAATTATCAACATTCGAGGTCAACAACAATAGGTCCTGTTTCATCGTATTCGAATATGATTGTAGGTAGTCTATATAGGATACCTATATCTAATTTTTCTTATACGTCGGACCCGTGGAACATCTCTGTGAATTGGCCAATCTTCAATACAGTGAACCTCAAAATTTCAATATATCATATGAAAATTATCAACATTCGTGGTCAACAACAAAAGGTCCTGTTTCATCGTATTCGAATATGATTGTAGGTAGTCTATATAGGATACCTATATCTAATTTTTCTTATACGTCGGACCCGTGGAACATCTCTGTGAATTGGCCAATCTTCAATACAGTGAACCTCAAAATTTCAATATATCATATGAAAATTATCAACATTCGTGGTCAACAACAAAAGGTCCTGTTTCATCGTATTCGAATATGATTGTAGGTAGTCTATTTAGGATACCTATATCTAATTTTTCTTATACGTCGGACCCGTGGAACATCTCTGTGAATTGGCCAATCTTCAATACAGTGAACCTCAAAATTTCAATATATCATATGAAAATTATCAACATTCGTGGTCAACAACAAAAGGTCCTGTTTCATCGTATTCGAATATGATTGTAGGTAGTCTATTTAGGATACCTATATCTAATTTTTCTTATACGTCGGACCCGTGGAACATCTCTGTGAATTGGCCAATCTTCAATACAGTGAACCTCAAAATTTTAATATATCATATGAAAATTATCAACATTCGAGGTCAACAACAATAGGTCCTGTTTCATCGTATTCGAATATGATTGTAGGTAGTCTATATAGGATACCTATATCTAATTTTTCTTATACGTCGGACCCGTGGAACATCTCTGTGAATTGGCCAATCTTCAATACAGTGAACCTCAAAATTTTAATATATCATATGAAAATTATCAACATTCGAGGTCAACAACAATAGGTCCTGTTTCATCGTATTCGAATATGATTGTAGGTAGTCTATATAGGATACCTATATCTAATTTTTCTTATACGTCGGACCCGTGAAACATCTCTGTGAATTGGCCAATCTTCAATACAGTGAACCTCAAAATTTCAATATATCATATGAAAATTATCAACAATCGTGGTCAACAACAAAAGGTCCTGTTTCATCGTATTCGAATATGATTGTAGGTAGTCTATATAGGATACCTATATCTAATTTTTCTTATACGTCGGACCCGTGGAACATCTCTGTGAATTGGCCAATCTTCAATACAGTGAACCTCAAAATTTCAATATATCATATGAAAATTATCAACATTCGTGGTCAACAACAAAAGGTCCTGTTTCATCGTATTCGAATATGATTGTAGGTAGTCTATTTAGGATACCTATATCTAATTTTTCTTATACGTCGGACCCGTGGAACATCTCTGTGAATTGGCCAATCTTCAATACAGTGAACCTCAAAATTTTAATATATCATATGAAAATTATCAACAATCGAGGTCAACAACAATAGGTCCTGTTTCATCGTATTCGAATATGATTGTAGGTAGTCTATATAGGATACCTATATCTAATTTTTCTTATACGTCGGACCCGTGGAACATCTCTGTGAATTGGCCAATCTTCAATACAGTGAACCTCAAAATTTCAATATATCATATGAAAATTATCAACATTCGTGGTCAACAACAATAGGTCCTGTTTCATCGTATTCGAATATGATTGTAGGTAGTCTATATAGGATACCTATATCTAATTTTTCTTATACGTCGGACCCGTGGAACATCTCTGTGAATTGGCCAATCTTCAATACAGTGAACCTCAAAATTTCAATATATCATATGAAAATTATCAACATTCGTGGTCAACAACAAAAGGTCCTGTTTCATCGTATTCGAATATGATTGTAGGTAGTCTATATAGGATACCTATATCTAATTTTTCTTATACGTCGGACCCGTGGAACATCTCTGTGAATTGGCCAATCTTCAATACAGTGAACCTCAAAATTTCAATATATCATATGAAAATTATCAACATTCGTGGTCAACAACAAAAGGTCCTGTTTCATCGTATTCGAATATGATTGTAGGTAGTCTATTTAGGATACCTATATCTAATTTTTCTTATACGTCGGACCCGTGGAACATCTCTGTGAATTGGCCAATCTTCAATACAGTGAACCTCAAAATTTCAATATATCATATGAAAATTATCAACATTCGTGGTCAACAACAAAAGGTCCTGTTTCATCGTATTCGAATATGATTGTAGGTAGTCTATTTAGGATACCTATATCTAATTTTTCTTATACGTCGGACCCGTGGAACATCTCTGTGAATTGGCCAATCTTCAATACAGTGAACCTCAAAATTTTAATATATCATATGAAAATTATCAACATTCGAGGTCAACAACAATAGGTCCTGTTTCATCGTATTCGAATATGATTGTAGGTAGTCTATATAGGATACCTATATCTAATTTTTCTTATACGTCGGACCCGTGGAACATCTCTGTGAATTGGCCAATCTTCAATACAGTGAACCTCAAAATTTTAATATATCATATGAAAATTATCAACATTCGAGGTCAACAACAATAGGTCCTGTTTCATCGTATTCGAATATGATTGTAGGTAGTCTATATAGGATACCTATATCTAATTTTTCTTATACGTCGGACCCGTGGAACATCTCTGTGAATTGGCCAATCTTCAATACAGTGAACCTCAAAATTTCAATATATCATATGAAAATTATCAACATTCGTGGTCAACAACAAAAGGTCCTGTTTCATCGTATTCGAATATGATTGTAGGTAGTCTATATAGGATACCTATATCTAATTTTTCTTATACGTCGGACCCGTGGAACATCTCTGTGAATTGGCCAATCTTCAATACAGTGAACCTCAAAATTTCAATATATCATATGAAAATTATCAACATTCGTGGTCAACAACAAAAGGTCCTGTTTCATCGTATTCGAATATGATTGTAGGTAGTCTATTTAGGATACCTATATCTAATTTTTCTTATACGTCGGACCCGTGGAACATCTCTGTGAATTGGCCAATCTTCAATACAGTGAACCTCAAAATTTTAATATATCATATGAAAATTATCAACATTCGAGGTCAACAACAATAGGTCCTGTTTCATCGTATTCGAATATGATTGTAGGTAGTCTATATAGGATACCTATATCTAATTTTTCTTATACGTCGGACCCGTGGAACATCTCTGTGAATTGGCCAATCTTCAATACAGTGAACCTCAAAATTTCAATATATCATATGAAAATTATCAACATTCGTGGTCAACAACAAAAGGTCCTGTTTCATCGTATTCGAATATGATTGTAGGTAGTCTATATAGGAT
Source organism: Tipula helvola (assembly GCA_963556165.1). NCBI lineage: Eukaryota > Metazoa > Arthropoda > Insecta > Diptera > Tipulidae > Tipula > Tipula helvola. The sequence goes on along the minus strand of OY744483.1, from coordinate 329,459,481 downwards.
ACCTATATCTAATTTTTCTTATACGTCGGACCCGTGGAACATCTCTGTGAATTGGCCAATCTTCAATACAGTGAACCTCAAAATTTCAATATATCATATGAAAATTATCAACATTCGTGGTCAACAACAAAAGGTCCTGTTTCATCGTATTCGAATATGGTTGTAGGTAGTCTATATAGGATACCTATATCTAATTTTTCTTATACGTCGGACCCGTGGAACATCTCTGTGAATTGGCCAATCTTCAATACAGTGAACCTCAAAATTTTAATATATCATATGAAAATTATCAACATTCGAGGTCAACAACAATAGGTCCTGTTTCATCGTATTCGAATATGATTGTAGGTAGTCTATATAGGATACCTATATCTAATTTTTCTTATACGTCGGACCCGTGGAACATCTCTGTGAATTGGTCAATCTTCAATACAGTGAACCTCAAAATTTTAATATATCATATGAAAATTATCAACATTCGAGGTCAACAACAATAGGTCCTGTTTCATCGTATTCGAATATGATTGTAGGTAGTCTATATAGGATACCTATATCTAATTTTTCTTATACGTGGGACCCGTGGAACATCTCTGTGAATTGGCCAATCTTCAATACAGTGAACCTCAAAATTTTAATATATCATATGAAAATTATCAACATTCGAGGTCAACAACAATAGGTCCTGTTTCATCGTATTCGAATATGATTGTAGGTAGTCTATATAGGATACCTATATCTAATTTTTCTTATACGTCGGACCCGTGGAACATCTCTGTGAATTGGCCAATCTTCAATACAGTGAACCTCAAAATTTTAATATATCATATGAAAATTATCAACATTCGAGGTCAACAACAATAGGTCCTGTTTCATCGTATTCGAATATGATTGTAGGTAGTCTATATAGGATACCTATATCTAATTTTTCTTATACGTCGGACCCGTGGAACATCTCTGTGAATTGGTCAATCTTCAATACAGTGAACCTCAAAATTTTAATATATCATATGAAAATTATCAACATTCGAGGTCAACAACAATAGGTCCTGTTTCATCGTATTCGAATATGATTGTAGGTAGTCTATATAGGATACCTATATCTAATTTTTCTTATACGTCGGACCCGTGGAACATCTCTGTGAATTGGCCAATCTTCAATACAGTGAACCTCAAAATTTTAATATATCATATGAAAATTATCAACATTCGAGGTCAACAACAATAGGTCCTGTTTCATCGTATTCGAATATGATTGTAGGTAGTCTATATAGGATACCTATATCTAATTTTTCTTATACGTCGGACCCGTGGAACATCTCTGTGAATTGGCCAATCTTCAATACAGTGAACCTCAAAATTTTAATATATCATATGAAAATTATCAACATTCGAGGTCAACAACAATAGGTCCTGTTTCATCGTATTCGAATATGATTGTAGGTAGTCTATATAGGATACCTATATCTAATTTTTCTTATACGTCGGACCCGTGGAACATCTCTGTGAATTGGTCAATCTTCAATACAGTGAACCTCAAAATTTTAATATATCATATGAAAATTATCAACATTCGAGGTCAACACCAATAGGTCCTGTTTCATCGTATTCGAATATGATTGTAGGTAGTCTATATAGGATACCTATATCTAATTTTTCTTATACGTGGGACCCGTGGAACATCTCTGTGAATTGGCCAATCTTCAATACAGTGAACCTCAAAATTTTAATATATCATATGAAAATTATCAACATTCGAGGTCAACAACAATAGGTCCTGTTTCATCGTATTCGAATATGATTGTAGGTAGTCTATATAGGATACCTATATCTAATTTTTCTTATACGTCGGACCCGTGGAACATCTCTGTGAATTGGCCAATCTTCAATACAGTGAACCTCAAAATTTCAATATATCATATGAAAATTATCAACATTCGTGGTCAACAACAAAAGGTCCTGTTTCATCGTATTCGAATATGGTTGTAGGTAGTCTATATAGGATACCTATATCTAATTTTTCTTATACGTCGGACCCGTGGAACATCTCTGTGAATTGGCCAATCTTCAATACAGTGAACCTCAAAATTTCAAGATATCATATGAAAATTATCAACATTCGTGGTCAACAACAAAAGGTCCTGTTTCATCGTATTCGAATATGATTGTAGGTAGTCTATATAGGATACCTATATCTAATTTTTCTTATACGTCGGACCCGTGGAACATCTCTGTGAATTGGCCAATCTTCAATACAGTGAACCTCAACATTTCAATATATCATATGAAAATTATCAACATTCGAGGTCAACAACAAAAGGTCCTGTTTCATCGTATTCGAATATGATTGTAGGTAGTCTATATAGGATACCTATATCTACTTTTTCTTATACGTCGGACCCGTGGAACATCTCTGTGAATTGGCCAATCTTCAATACAGTGAACCTCAAAATTTTAATATATCATATGAAAATTATCAACATTCGAGGTCAACAACAATAGGTCCTGTTTCATCGTATTCGAATATGATTGTAGGTAGTCTATATAGGATACCTATATCTAATTTTTCTTATACGTCGGACCCGTGGAACATCTCTGTGAATTGGCCAATCTTCAATACAGTGAACCTCAACATTTCAATATATCATATGAAAATTATCAACATTCGAGGTCAACAACAAAAGGTCCTGTTTCATCGTATTCGAATATGATTGTAGGTAGTCTATTTAGGATACCTATATCTAATTTTTCTTATACGTCGGACCCGTGGAACATCTCTGTGAATTGGCCAATCTTCAATACAGTGAACCTCAAATATTTCGGTATATCGTATGGACTTTGTTTACTTTGAAAGTGACTTTGAAAGCTGCATGTAGTACAATGTAGATGAAATACATATATCCTTGAATATATTTTTATGCCGAACCAGCGGTAATTTTGATGATTTGGCCTTGGCTTACCAAGTACCCTTTACCACTGACACCCATATCTCAAAAAAAGATTTTCAATTTTCAGAAAACATTTTGATCGTATATGCTGACGTCAAAATTCAATTATTTAAGTCAAAAACATTAGTAGTTAATATATTATTATTAGTTGTTCCCGGTTTTTGTCAGAATTTGGTTTTAAATTGCTTTTACCGAGTGTTTCACTAATACTAATATAATTTTTTGTTGAATCAACAAATTTTGTATACATATATGTTTTGTTGATTTTGTTTTTTTGTTGAAAACTTCACATCCGTAAAAGGTCCTGTTTCATCGTATTCGAATATGATTGTAGGTAGTCTATATAGGATACCTATATCTAATTTTTCTTATACGTCGGACCCGTGGAACATCTCTGTGAATTGGCCAATCTTCAATACAGTGAACCTCAAAATTTCAATATATCATATGAAAATTATCAACATTCGTGGTCAACAACAAAAGGTCCTGTTTCATCGTATTCGAATATGATTGTAGGTAGTCTATTTAGGATACCTATATCTAATTTTTCTTATACGTCGGACCCGTGGAACATCTCTGTGAATTGGCCAATCTTCAATACAGTGAACCTCAAAATTTCAATATATCATATGAAAATTATCAACATTCGTGGTCAACAACAAAAGGTCCTGTTTCATCGTATTCGAATATGATTGTAGGTAGTCTATTTAGGATACCTATATCTAATTTTTCTTATACGTCGGACCCGTGGAACATCTCTGTGAATTGGCCAATCTTCAATACAGTGAACCTCAAAATTTTAATATATCATATGAAAATTATCAACATTCGAGGTCAACAACAATAGGTCCTGTTTCATCGTATTCGAATATGATTGTAGGTAGTCTATATAGGATACCTATATCTAATTTTTCTTATACGTCGGACCCGTGGAACATCTCTGTGAATTGGCCAATCTTCAATACAGTGAACCTCAAAATTTTAATATATCATATGAAAATTATCAACATTCGAGGTCAACAACAATAGGTCCTGTTTCATCGTATTCGAATATGATTGTAGGTAGTCTATATAGGATACCTATATCTAATTTTTCTTATACGTCGGACCCGTGGAACATCTCTGTGAATTGGCCAATCTTCAATACAGTGAACCTCAAAATTTCAATATATCATATGAAAATTATCAACATTCGTGGTCAACAACAAAAGGTCCTGTTTCATCGTATTCGAATATGATTGTAGGTAGTCTATATAGGATACCTATATCTAATTTTTCTTATACGTCGGACCCGTGGAACATCTCTGTGAATTGGCCAATCTTCAATACAGTGAACCTCAAAATTTCAATATATCATATGAAAATTATCAACATTCGTGGTCAACAACAAAAGGTCCTGTTTCATCGTATTCGAATATGATTGTAGGTAGTCTATTTAGGATACCTATATCTAATTTTTCTTATACGTCGGACCCGTGGAACATCTCTGTGAATTGGCCAATCTTCAATACAGTGAACCTCAAAATTTTAATATATCATATGAAAATTATCAACAATCGAGGTCAACAACAATAGGTCCTGTTTCATCGTATTCGAATATGATTGTAGGTAGTCTATATAGGATACCTATATCTAATTTTTCTTATACGTCGGACCCGTGGAACATCTCTGTGAATTGGCCAATCTTCAATACAGTGAACCTCAAAATTTCAATATATCATATGAAAATTATCAACATTCGTGGTCAACAACAATAGGTCCTGTTTCATCGTATTCGAATATGATTGTAGGTAGTCTATATAGGATACCTATATCTAATTTTTCTTATACGTCGGACCCGTGGAACATCTCTGTGAATTGGCCAATCTTCAATACAGTGAACCTCAAAATTTCAATATATCATATGAAAATTATCAACATTCGTGGTCAACAACAAAAGGTCCTGTTTCATCGTATTCGAATATGATTGTAGGTAGTCTATATAGGATACCTATATCTAATTTTTCTTATACGTCGGACCCGTGGAACATCTCTGTGAATTGGCCAATCTTCAATACAGTGAACCTCAAAATTTCAATATATCATATGAAAATTATCAACATTCGTGGTCAACAACAAAAGGTCCTGTTTCATCGTATTCGAATATGATTGTAGGTAGTCTATTTAGGATACCTATATCTAATTTTTCTTATACGTCGGACCCGTGGAACATCTCTGTGAATTGGCCAATCTTCAATACAGTGAACCTCAAAATTTCAATATATCATATGAAAATTATCAACATTCGTGGTCAACAACAAAAGGTCCTGTTTCATCGTATTCGAATATGATTGTAGGTAGTCTATTTAGGATACCTATATCTAATTTTTCTTATACGTCGGACCCGTGGAACATCTCTGTGAATTGGCCAATCTTCAATACAGTGAACCTCAAAATTTTAATATATCATATGAAAATTATCAACATTCGAGGTCAACAACAATAGGTCCTGTTTCATCGTATTCGAATATGATTGTAGGTAGTCTATATAGGATACCTATATCTAATTTTTCTTATACGTCGGACCCGTGGAACATCTCTGTGAATTGGCCAATCTTCAATACAGTGAACCTCAAAATTTTAATATATCATATGAAAATTATCAACATTCGAGGTCAACAACAATAGGTCCTGTTTCATCGTATTCGAATATGATTGTAGGTAGTCTATATAGGATACCTATATCTAATTTTTCTTATACGTCGGACCCGTGGAACATCTCTGTGAATTGGCCAATCTTCAATACAGTGAACCTCAAAATTTCAATATATCATATGAAAATTATCAACATTCGTGGTCAACAACAAAAGGTCCTGTTTCATCGTATTCGAATATGATTGTAGGTAGTCTATTTAGGATACCTATATCTAATTTTTCTTATACGTCGGACCCGTGGAACATCTCTGTGAATTGGCCAATCTTCAATACAGTGAACCTCAAAATTTCAATATATCATATGAAAATTATCAACATTCGTGGTCAACAACAAAAGGTCCTGTTTCATCGTATTCGAATATGATTGTAGGTAGTCTATTTAGGATACCTATATCTAATTTTTCTTATACGTCGGACCCGTGGAACATCTCTGTGAATTGGCCAATCTTCAATACAGTGAACCTCAAAATTTTAATATATCATATGAAAATTATCAACATTCGAGGTCAACAACAATAGGTCCTGTTTCATCGTATTCGAATATGATTGTAGGTAGTCTATATAGGATACCTATATCTAATTTTTCTTATACGTCGGACCCGTGGAACATCTCTGTGAATTGGCCAATCTTCAATACAGTGAACCTCAAAATTTTAATATATCATATGAAAATTATCAACATTCGAGGTCAACAACAATAGGTCCTGTTTCATCGTATTCGAATATGATTGTAGGTAGTCTATATAGGATACCTATATCTAATTTTTCTTATACGTCGGACCCGTGGAACATCTCTGTGAATTGGCCAATCTTCAATACAGTGAACCTCAAAATTTCAATATATCATATGAAAATTATCAACATTCGTGGTCAACAACAAAAGGTCCTGTTTCATCGTATTCGAATATGATTGTAGGTAGTCTATTTAGGATACCTATATCTAATTTTTCTTATACGTCGGACCCGTGGAACATCTCTGTGAATTGGCCAATCTTCAATACAGTGAACCTCAAAATTTATATATATCATATGAAAATTATCAACATTCGAGGTCAACAACAATAGGTCCTGTTTCATCGTATGCGATAGGGTATTGTAGGTAGTCTATTTAGGATACCTATATCTAATTTTTCTTATACGTTCGGACCCGTGGAACATCTCTGTGAATTGGCCAATCTTCAATACAGTGAACCTCTAAATTTTAATATATCATATGAAAATTATCACATTCGAGGTCAACAACATAGGTCCTTTTCATTCGTATTCGAATATGATTGTAGGTAGTCTATATAGGATACCTATATCTAATTTTTCTTATACGTCGGACCCGTGGAACATCTCTGTGAATTGGCCAATCTTCAATACAGTGAACCTCAAAATTTCAATATATCATATGAAAATTATCAACATTCGTGGTCAACAACAAAAGGTCCTGTTTCATCGTATTCGAATATGATTGTAGGTAGTCTATATAGGATACCTATATCTAATTTTTCTTATACGTCGGACCCGTGGAACATCTCTGTGAATTGGCCAATCTTCAATACAGTGAACCTCAAAATTTCAATATATCATATGAAAATTATCAACATTCGTGGTCAACAACAAAAGGTCCTGTTTCATCGTATTCGAATATGATTGTAGGTAGTCTATTTAGGATACCTATATCTAATTTTTCTTATACGTCGGACCCGTGGAACATCTCTGTGAATTGGCCAATCTTCAATACAGTGAACCTCAAAATTTTAATATATCATATGAAAATTATCAACATTCGAGGTCAACAACAATAGGTCCTGTTTCATCGTATTCGAATATGATTGTAGGTAGTCTATATAGGATACCTATATCTAATTTTTCTTATACGTCGGACCCGTGGAACATCTCTGTGAATTGGCCAATCTTCAATACAGTGAACCTCAAAATTTTAATATATCATATGAAAATTATCAACATTCGAGGTCAACAACAATAGGTCCTGTTTCATCGTATTCGAATATGATTGTAGGTAGTCTATATAGGATACCTATATCTAATTTTTCTTATACGTCGGACCCGTGGAACATCTCTGTGAATTGGCCAATCTTCAATACAGTGAACCTCAAAATTTCAATATATCATATGAAAATTATCAACATTCGTGGTCAACAACAAAAGGTCCTGTTTCATCGTATTCGAATATGATTGTAGGTAGTCTATATAGGATACCTATATCTAATTTTTCTTATACGTCGGACCCGTGGAACATCTCTGTGAATTGGCCAATCTTCAATACAGTGAACCTCAAAATTTCAATATATCATATGAAAATTATCAACATTCGTGGTCAACAACAAAAGGTCCTGTTTCATCGTATTCGAATATGATTGTAGGTAGTCTATTTAGGATACCTATATCTAATTTTTCTTATACGTCGGACCCGTGGAACATCTCTGTGAATTGGCCAATCTTCAATACAGTGAACCTCAAAATTTTAATATATCATATGAAAATTATCAACATTCGAGGTCAACAACAATAGGTCCTGTTTCATCGTATTCGAATATGATTGTAGGTAGTCTATATAGGATACCTATATCTAATTTTTCTTATACGTCGGACCCGTGGAACATCTCTGTGAATTGGCCAATCTTCAATACAGTGAACCTCAAAATTTTAATATATCATATGAAAATTATCAACATTCGAGGTCAACAACAATAGGTCCTGTTTCATCGTATTCGAATATGATTGTAGGTAGTCTATATAGGATACCTATATCTAATTTTTCTTATACGTCGGACCCGTGGAACATCTCTGAGAATTGGCCAATCTTCAATACAGTGAACCTCAAAATTTTAATATATCATATGAAAATTATCAACATTCGAGGTCAACAACAATAGGTCCTGTTTCATCGTATTCGAATATGATTGTAGGTAGTCTATATAGGATACCTATATCTAATTTTTCTTATACGTCGGACCCGTGGAACATCTCTGTGAATTGGCCAATCTTCAATACAGTGAACCTCAAAATTTTAATATATCATATGAAAATTATCAACATTCGAGGTCAACAACAATAGGTCCTGTTTCATCGTATTCGAATATGATTGTAGGTAGTCTATATAGGATACCTATATCTAATTTTTCTTATACGTCGGACCCGTGGAACATCTCTGTGAATTGGCCAATCTTCAATACAGTGAACCTCAAAATTTCAATATATCATATGAAAATTATCAACATTCGTGGTCAACAACAAAAGGTCCTGTTTCATCGTATTCGAATATGATTGTAGGTAGTCTATATAGGATACCTATATCTAATTTTTCTTATACGTCGGACCCGTGGAACATCTCTGTGAATTGGCCAATCTTCAATACAGTGAACCTCAAAATTTCAATATATCATATGAAAATTATCAACATTCGTGGTCAACAACAAAAGGTCCTGTTTCATCGTATTCGAATATGATTGTAGGTAGTCTATTTAGGATACCTATATCTAATTTTTCTTATACGTCGGACCCGTGGAACATCTCTGTGAATTGGCCAATCTTCAATACAGTGAACCTCAAAATTTCAATATATCATATGAAAATTATCAACATTCGTGGTCAACAACAAAAGGTCCTGTTTCATCGTATTCGAATATGATTGTAGGTAGTCTATTTAGGATACCTATATCTAATTTTTCTTATACGTCGGACCCGTGGAACATCTCTGTGAATTGGCCAATCTTCAATACAGTGAACCTCAAAATTTTAATATATCATATGAAAATTATCAACATTCGAGGTCAACAACAATAGGTCCTGTTTCATCGTATTCGAATATGATTGTAGGTAGTCTATATAGGATACCTATATCTAATTTTTCTTATACGTCGGACCCGTGGAACATCTCTGTGAATTGGCCAATCTTCAATACAGTGAACCTCAAAATTTTAATATATCATATGAAAATTATCAACATTCGAGGTCAACAACAATAGGTCCTGTTTCATCGTATTCGAATATGATTGTAGGTAGTCTATATAGGATACCTATATCTAATTTTTCTTATACGTCGGACCCGTGGAACATCTCTGTGAATTGGCCAATCTTCAATACAGTGAACCTCAAAATTTCAATATATCATATGAAAATTATCAACATTCGTGGTCAACAACAAAAGGTCCTGTTTCATCGTATTCGAATATGATTGTAGGTAGTCTATATAGGATACCTATATCTAATTTTTCTTATACGTCGGACCCGTGGAACATCTCTGTGAATTGGCCAATCTTCAATACAGTGAACCTCAAAATTTCAATATATCATATGAAAATTATCAACATTCGTGGTCAACAACAAAAGGTCCTGTTTCATCGTATTCGAATATGGTTGTAGGTAGTCTATATAGGATACCTATATCTAATTTTTCTTATACGTCGGACCCGTGGAACATCTCTGTGAATTGGCCAATCTTCAATACAGTGAACCTCAAAATTTTAATATATCATATGAAAATTATCAACATTCGAGGTCAACAACAATAGGTCCTGTTTCATCGTATTCGAATATGATTGTAGGTAGTCTATATAGGATACCTATATCTAATTTTTCTTATACGTCGGACCCGTGGAACATCTCTGTGAATTGGTCAATCTTCAATACAGTGAACCTCAAAATTTTAATATATCATATGAAAATTATCAACATTCGAGGTCAACAACAATAGGTCCTGTTTCATCGTATTCGAATATGATTGTAGGTAGTCTATATAGGATACCTATATCTAATTTTTCTTATACGTGGGACCCGTGGAACATCTCTGTGAATTGGCCAATCTTCAATACAGTGAACCTCAAAATTTTAATATATCATATGAAAATTATCAACATTCGAGGTCAACAACAATAGGTCCTGTTTCATCGTATTCGAATATGATTGTAGGTAGTCTATATAGGATACCTATATCTAATTTTTCTTATACGTCGGACCCGTGGAACATCTCTGTGAATTGGCCAATCTTCAATACAGTGAACCTCAAAATTTTAATATATCATATGAAAATTATCAACATTCGAGGTCAACAACAATAGGTCCTGTTTCATCGTATTCGAATATGATTGTAGGTAGTCTATATAGGATACCTATATCTAATTTTTCTTATACGTCGGACCCGTGGAACATCTCTGTGAATTGGCCAATCTTCAATACAGTGAACCTCAAAATTTTAATATATCATATGAAAATTATCAACATTCGAGGTCAACAACAATAGGTCCTGTTTCATCGTATTCGAATATGATTGTAGGTAGTCTATATAGGATACCTATATCTAATTTTTCTTATACGTCGGACCCGTGGAACATCTCTGTGAATTGGTCAATCTTCAATACAGTGAACCTCAAAATTTTAATATATCATATGAAAATTATCAACATTCGAGGTCAACACCAATAGGTCCTGTTTCATCGTATTCGAATATGATTGTAGGTAGTCTATATAGGATACCTATATCTAATTTTTCTTATACGTGGGACCCGTGGAACATCTCTGTGAATTGGCCAATCTTCAATACAGTGAACCTCAAAATTTCAATATATCATATGAAAATTATCAACATTCGTGGTCAACAACAAAAGGTCCTGTTTCATCGTATTCGAATATGATTGTAGGTAGTCTATATAGGATACCTATATCTAATTTTTCTTATACGTCGGACCCGTGGAACATCTCTGTGAATTGGCCAATCTTCAATACAGTGAACCTCAAAATTTCAATATATCATATGAAAATTATCAACATTCGTGGTCAACAACAAAAGGTCCTGTTTCATCGTATTCGAATATGGTTGTAGGTAGTCTATATAGGATACCTATATCTAATTTTTCTTATACGTCGGACCCGTGGAACATCTCTGTGAATTGGCCAATCTTCAATACAGTGAACCTCAAAATTTTAATATATCATATGAAAATTATCAACATTCGAGGTCAACAACAATAGGTCCTGTTTCATCGTATTCGAATATGATTGTAGGTAGTCTATATAGGATACCTATATCTAATTTTTCTTATACGTCGGACCCGTGGAACATCTCTGTGAATTGGCCAATCTTCAATACAGTGAACCTCAACATTTCAATATATCATATGAAAATTATCAACATTCGAGGTCAACAACAAAAGGTCCTGTTTCATCGTATTCGAATATGATTGTAGGTAGTCTATATAGGATACCTATATCTACTTTTTCTTATACGTCGGACCCGTGGAACATCTCTGTGAATTGGCCAATCTTCAATACAGTGAACCTCAAAATTTTAATATATCATATGAAAATTATCAACATTCGAGGTCAACAACAATAGGTCCTGTTTCATCGTATTCGAATATGATTGTAGGTAGTCTATATAGGATACCTATATCTAATTTTTCTTATACGTCGGACCCGTGGAACATCTCTGTGAATTGGCCAATCTTCAATACAGTGAACCTCAACATTTCAATATATCATATGAAAATTATCAACATTCGAGGTCAACAACAAAAGGTCCTGTTTCATCGTATTCGAATATGATTGTAGGTAGTCTATTTAGGATACCTATATCTAATTTTTCTTATACGTCGGACCCGTGGAACATCTCTGTGAATTGGCCAATCTTCAATACAGTGAACCTCAAATATTTCGGTATATCGTATGGACTTTGTTTACTTTGAAAGTGACTTTGAAAGCTGCATGTAGTACAATGTAGATGAAATACATATATCCTTGAATATATTTTTATGCCGAACCAGCGGTAATTTTGATGATTTGGCCTTGGCTTACCAAGTACCCTTTACCACTGACACCCATATCTCAAAAAAAGATTTTCAATTTTCAGAAAACATTTTGATCGTATATGCTGACGTCAAAATTCAATTATTTAAGTCAAAAACATTAGTAGTTAATATATTATTATTAGTTGTTCCCGGTTTTTGTCAGAATTTGGTTTTAAATTGCTTTTACCGAGTGTTTCACTAATACTAATATAATTTTTTGTTGAATCAACAAATTTTGTATACATATATGTTTTGTTGATTTTGTTTTTTTGTTGAAAACTTCACATCCGTGATATGATTAGAGTCAGCACCTTGGTGAACAGGCATGAATGCAGACTATCAAAGATCGTTCGAGGACAGGCTTAAAAATTTAAAGCCGGATAATCTGAACCTATTCAGAGAAATAAAAAGGATCAAGTCGGTCAGATCTGATATACACATTGTGCTGAAGAGAGCTGAGGGCTCCATTGTGGACCCTGTCATTATAGCTAATAGCGTAGCTGAGTATTACAAGGAAATTTTTCAAAAAACAGCCGTAAATCATGCTCCTGAAACACAACAGATAGAGTCATTCACTTCTTCCCACCCAGCCTATGTCAATTACTAGATCAGTTCAAACAGACGCCGAGGAGGTCGAAGCAATCATCAAGAGACTAAAAAGTAGGAAATCTCAGTGTGTGGATGGCATTTCCAACAAAATCTTAAAACATACCACTCGCTCAGCCGCTGACGTTATTGCTAAAATAACCAATGACATATGGAAGTTATCAAAGATACTGGCCTTACTAAAACCAGGGAAGCTCTATAAGCAAGATCGTGGAAAACATTGCTGCCGATAGAGGAATAATTTGGATTTGTCCCCCAAAAATCTACTTCCAATGGCCTAACCCGACTGGTAAACGATTTAAAAGAAAATAAAAGACGTTGGAAAATCACAGCGGTGGTTTTTCTTGATATTTAGACGGCGTTCGACTCAGTATGGCACGAGGGGATTTTGTGCAAACTAATACAGAAGGGCGTTCCGGCCAATATAATAATGTTTCTGGCATCATAACTAAATGAACAGAAGTGTTTTGTTTCTATAAATGGACAAAACTCAGAAACACACGGTATTGGTGCAGGAGTGCCTCAGAGTTCGGTTCTAGGTCTGATATTCCAAAACCCCAGACAAAGGAAACAAAAATTTAGTTTTACGCGGACGATACTACCATCTATAGTACGAGCTAACAGAAGCAGTTAAATATTTTGACGGACTATTTCAAAAAATGGAAAATCAAAGTAAATCTGTCTGAAACCCAGTTGGTTGTTTACCATCCACACCCGAATTATCAAAACAAATTCAAAAAAGCCAGTCCATCGCAGATTGAGGGATAATAGGATCGGGATGTTGAAATATCTTGAAATTTACAGAAAATGTCAAATTTATCAAACATGTGGTCAGCGTAAGAGGAAAAGTATCAACTCACTTTATTCCATTTTAAATTCCAATAGCAAGCTAAGTTCCAAAAACAAATTATTAATTTTCAAATTATACATCAATCAGACCAATTCTGACTTATGCCAGCCCGATCTGGTACAACCTCTAGTCCAAATCCGACAAAAATATCTTACAAAAAGCACAGAACAAAGCTTTTAGATTCATATTTAACAGCTGGCCAAGACCATCTGATTACACGAACAATCCGACCCAAACCCTACACGAATGGACAGAATTGCCTCGTCTAGAAGAATTCGTCGCAAGACAAATCGAAGCGAATTTAAACAAATTACTAAGTCTGCAAAACGAAATGGCATGGCGCATGGATGCTAAATTTTTTAATACTCAAAGTGATCATAGCTATGCTGGGTTTTAACTAGAATTTAAATTAAATTTTTAAGTCCTAAACTACAGATGTTTAAAAATTAAATAAAGCTATATAAACCTATAGATTAAGATTAGTATGAAATTAGAGATTTAGATCAGATTTAGAAATTTTAATTCTCACGTTAAGGTTTATTTTAGGACAAATTTTCACGAATGCGAAGTTTTATTTTGAGAAGAATTTGAATTTATTTACAATATTTATTGAAAATTCGTAAATCTGCTGTGACAGTATTTCGTCCCATAAATACTATACTGATGCACTTTACAAACAAGATTAATGATAATTCATCAAAAAATGTTTATGGTGAAAACATTAACCTGGCTTAAAAAAATATTGCGCTTTGAATTTCGTGAACTAAACACGAAGAATTGCCTAATCTCTGGTTTACTGGAAAGCGACTAATTGGTAAACCACTCATCGCATCCAACCATAAAAAGTGATACAATGAAAAGTCTGTACACTGTAGAACAATTTGTTAATCCATTGATTATGCATAAAAAAAAACAAATTACCATAAATTAAGAGCGACATTGGCCAAAATGAAGGAACATAGATTTTATCCTCAACAATATTATTTAATAAGATATAATTTTTACCTTTTATTTTCACTCTCCAATCCAAAGCATCTAAGTAAATATTGGACACTTTCGTTTTTTTTTATTTTGTCACTCAGTTTAATCTATTGCGCAATAGCACTCAATATATACACAAATAAACACTAAAACACAAAATACGAAAATAACTTTATTCACTATAGCACAACACTATACAAAACTTATATTTAAGCTCGATTTAAGAACAAATAATTAAACACAAGTGTTAAAGTTGAAACTTTCAACATAATGTTTCATTTACGACTAATTTGTGTTATACCAAAATCCAATCAGCTCAACAAAACAGGTTTCTATTTTTATTAAATAATTTCTTACGGTAAATTACTGCATTAAAACAGGAATACAGTCGGATACACAAAATAATTAAAGGGTGGTGTAGGGGTAGAAAAAAAATTAAAAAAAAAAAAATTATTAAATAACGTTAGGATATTGTTGATCGAACAGTCGATATTTTGTGTCATTATGTTCGGATCATCTTAAATCCACTAGAACATTTTTTAACTGTTTTTTTTTTTATTTTTGGTCAGCTGTTTATCTGTAGAATCTTCGTTTTGGTTTATTCTAATAACTTTAGGCCTGGAATTAATTTTAACCCTATATAAGACTTCGCCGGATACATCCGCAGATAAGGAAATATTTGCAGAAGCTGCAAATCGCGTGTGTGTCAATTAACGACTCATCTCAGACTTTGCCAGTCGCCTGGCATCAGGGAAATGAGCAAACATTTGATTTATATCTCGGTTTACAATGTTGCGCTGTGGTACTTGCAAACATCGTAGAAGCCGCAATACTG
The DNA here is from genome assembly GCA_963556165.1 of Tipula helvola. Taxonomy (NCBI): domain Eukaryota; kingdom Metazoa; phylum Arthropoda; class Insecta; order Diptera; family Tipulidae; genus Tipula; species Tipula helvola. Next base: position 329,443,776 of record OY744483.1, on the reverse strand, counting down.
AATCCTTATCAATGGACAGTACTCTCCTATAGGATAGGACGATAGAAAATAAGACGAAAGTCTGGATTAGATGAAGTTTTGGTATATGGCCAACTATTATAGGATATAACTTGGATATTCCTTAACAGATTTTAGTGAAATTTGGCACGCTTGAAGGGAATTAGATTTCAACATTATTTTTCGATAAAGTTCTGGAAATGGAATTCTATAGTAATTGTTTTATCGTAGCAGTTTTTGACATTTATTTTGAAAAATGGCTTTATTCTCCCGTTTTGCTGCACGAATACTATCTTCGATGAAATTGAAAATGATCAACAGAATACAGAAAACATTTAAGGATTTCTGCAACAAGTTTTCGGGAAATAACGAAATGTTCACCACGTAAAACCAATGGGTGGACGCCTGAAATTGAATTAATGGCATTTCTGTTCTGGCTAGCCAGTGGCACAAGCCATAGAATGGTCGAAGCTTACTTTAGTTGAAGAAAGTCCAGACTCAAGTTGGTGAAAATCGGGGTCGCGACGACCAAATCACAGCCCTTCAATATAGAAGTCAAATGGTGGATAAATTAATTTAGATGCCTATACCTAAAAATGTTTGAATTGTAATTTTGAAATAAACAAGTATTTTTCAAAAATTATATTTATTCACATTATTTTTATTGATTATTGATTACCTATTAATTGTATTAATTCAGATTATTTATTTTTATTTATATGTCGCTTTCGACATGTTTTAGCTCAGAGTCAAAAATTTGTCAAAATATACAGTCATTATCACGTTGATAGCTCTCGAACCATTAAGATTTTCGGTTTGCTTTCTTCAGCAAAGTTGTTGCGCAAGTCAACACCAACAACTTTGCCGAACATTTCAAGACCGAAAAAATACAAATCGCCGCAAAATTAGTGATGAAACCGCTGATTTATATCGACAATACTTTTCACAAAATGTTAGTAGTGGTGTAAATTGGACGCCGTCTATTATTATGGGTGCGTGAATTATGTATATTATCGGTACAAACAGAAAAAAAATTGGTTCTTTGACATACACAGTAACGTCATATGCTCAATTACCCCTGCCGCATTCAGATGAAATTCATGTTCTGGAAAGATCAAACCCAACTGAAGAATATTTACCAGCAACATTTGAATCTGATGAAACGGGAGAAACACCTGTATCAATGTATCAACCATCAAATGTCACTGCGCCCTTGAAGGCAAAAAAAATATTGCTACCACTCGACTAAATCAATTCAATTTTTTTTAAATAGTTTCTATTGGATCTAAATATGGATCGATTTCAATCGATTTAAATTCAATAAATGGCCAAAAAATGATAAAAAAGTGTTTTTCAGCGATTCAAGCAGAGTGCATTCAGTTAATTAAAATTGGACAATGTCAAATTAATAAACCGTTAAATATGATTAACTATACCTACCTATACAATTTAAATTAACATCAAGCAAGATGGCGGTAAATTTGCACATAAAAACTCCAAAACGTGTACCTAGTAAATTTTTCAAATGTGTCTTCGCTAAATACTGGTAATGAACATACAAAAATAATTTTTACTTATGCACAGCGATTTGTGCGTGTAACACCAAAAGCTTAAACAAAAATTTTAACTGACATTTTCGATTCATTTGTTTCATTTTGTGATCTTCTTGCATCGGGATTAGGTTAAAAAAAAATTGAGTGGTGTTTTTATTTTATTTTATTAAATGTAATTTAAATGTGCAAAGTGTAAATTAATATGTAAATTATGTGAAATTAGTGAAATTATGTAAGCAGTATTTAGTAAACTGTATATAAGTGAAAATTAGTTTACATACTCTGTAATAAATCGTAAGTACAACAATAAAATTATTCACAACATATTTATTCACCATTGTAATTATCGTCATTTATGGCATCGAGAGAGGTAGTTTGTTACTATAATTTATAATTTATATATTTTATCAACAATCAATTGTCACAGAAATAATGTAAAATTTGTCACCAAAATACGTCACAAACTGCTATCTGGTCCCGTGAACACTATTTTTATTTACTCGGGTAAAACTTTCTTTCACCAGTAAAGGCGCCCCTAAACCAAGCGACCCATTCTCTACAATACCTTGCTAAATGATGTAGCATGCACAACGAAGTTTAATCAGTTTTGAGGACGTTACAAGGTAGGACTCGAAATATTTCCCCAGTTGTACAGCATATAAGCACCCTCACATAATGACAGAATTGAATCGTGCAAAAAAGACAAAACCAATATATGAACGCCTATGTTGATCATGGACACATAATCTGTTCAACCAAAATATCAACTGAGTTACAAATTGATTTCAAGCCAGTAATCCAACAGTACAATTTTAAACATCAAACACTAATGTTGTGTACCTTTGGTTGTATTTTTCATTTTAAAAATACATTACGCTACGCATCGCCAAACTGGTAACCAAAAATCTCCTCGCGAAGTTACTTTATAGAGAAGGTACTTATGGATTAATATGCATTCTGTAAAATTTATAAATTTGCACAAGTGTTTTGTGAAATGTTAGTGCGGTAATAAGTAATGAATTCAATTTGTCCACGATTATTATTGATATTTAGTCTAAATAACTAACTAAATCTTTTATGATAATATTATGTAAATTACACAACAGAATTCCTGTTTCAACGTTTTAAAAATATTTATCTGTCCTGTGGATTTGTCGAGCCAAATGTATTAAAAATGAAAAAAAAATCTGTTAATTAATTAATCGGATTGCAAAACGTGTGAAAGACCATACCAATACCAAATGGGTGAAGAACCGCACCAAGTTTACACAGCCACTACCAATCAGAATATGCATTGTCTAAAAACTAATCATGACTGAATTAAGAGCAGAAAAATCCAAATCGATAGACACGGTGATTAGAAGTGAATTGTTGCGGGTGAAATTTCGTAGAGAAAAATTTTCACCGTCGTGCGTCCTTACTCTTAAGGTTATATAAGCACACGATATTACTAATGGGAAGTCGTTATCCACTAATCAATACGTCGTTGGTAGCTATGATAGTTTGCGAGTATTATGATTTAATAGTTGAGAATATTTTCGTTCGTAATACTGACTTTTCATATATGACACCCTTGGAGTGAGACGGTGTCATATGAAAAAATCAAAAAATATCAATTTATTCGGAAATTTTGTAAAAATTGGTTCGTTATCATAATCATTCGTTTACAAACATATCGAACTGATACCGCAAATTAAACAATTTATAGAACAGTATCCAAGCCAGATAATAAATTTATATGGGTTACAAATTTAAAGCTTACATACTTAAATACCGGTCAATCATAAAACGCAATTTATTGTAAAATCGTTATCAATAAATTTTATTTATTTGTTTTTCGGTTATGATACAGCAAAATATAAACATCTCAGTCCGCCTTATCACCTCAATTAGTTCAAAAGTGTTTTAAAGTTGTGCAAAGTGAAATATAACCATGGAATATAAAATCAACCAAGTTCCTTTCAAAATGGAACAAATTGCAGAAAAGCTATTTAATAAGGAGTATTTGTCGGACATCACGTTTCTGGTTGAGGGCAGGACAATTTTTGCTCACTCACTGATTTTAATGGTACGTAGCAGCGTATTTCAAGAGCAGCTGGAGATAACATTAGGCGAGAAAAAGCTTATCCCAATTATTGATTGGGAGTATGACACGTTTTATCAGCTTATTCGTTTTATATACACCGATCAAGTGGATGACAGCGCAACCGATTATCGTGTTCTACTAAACTTGGCTAAAAAGTATAACGTGGTGAGATTAGTCAATTATCTAATGAATAGCAAATGTGATCGTTTGGAACAGTTAGATTATTGTTTAGCAAAAATTCCCAAAATTGGTTTAAATTTTGCGAACCATGATGTAGCGTATCATTTAAAATATAGATTAATTTCAAATAACTTTTTATCGATACATCCGGATACAGTAGAAGAAATATTAAAATTAGACCATATTGGGAAAGGCGTAACGGAATCCGATATCGTTGATGCAGTGATCCGTTGGATGAATCATCATTGCAAGCAAAACCAAATACAATTTTCCGAATGCCGTCAAAAGTTTGCTCATTTGATTCAAAATATCCGGTTTCCAACGATGTCCAATGAGGAATTGGAGAATATCCGAACGAGATATCCAGAGTTATTAACGATAAGTGATTTTATGGAAATTATTAGCCAGAAAAATTACGGAGCTGAGTTTGATGAGGGAATATGGAATTCTACAACAAGAATGAATATCGATTTTCTATATGAAACGAAGGTATATTCAGGCCAACCAGTAGTTGAAACCAAATTTTCTGTTACTTCTGACTTGATTCTAGGAGGAATTGTTTTCGGAACGGATGTTCGTTCAAAACATACAAATATTACAATTTCGTGTCAACGTCATGATTTGGATGAAGTAACACAAATAAATATAAACAATGTAACGGGTTTCGATAATTGTATTTTAAATTTGGGAGCATCAATCCATATTCGCCCTGGTTATATTTATACAGTCCGTTGCACAACAGAGCATAAGGAAAAGAATTTATATTTATACGAGCGAAAGTCACAGGCCGAACTCATCATAATCGCTCCACCAAATACTGTTAATATATTAGAGACTCATGCCGGTATGTTTGAAATGTGTTTTTTTCAACCAGGAGACGCTTGTAAAAATTGAATAAATAAATAAACTTGATAAACCTAAAACTTGATTGTTATTATTTAAATTGTGTTCAAATTTTCAGAATAAACTTGTTGTGCGGTGTTTGGTGAGTAATATTTAAACTTTTCTGGATTCTCTGGATCAAGATCTTTCCGAGCGATAGCCCTGCTTTCACGATAATAAAGTGAACTGTATTTATTGATGTTCACAATGTGATCAATTTAAAATGCCTTACATCCACAGTAACATTTTTTGACAACGGATAAAATTGTACTCAAAAATGGTAACGTGATTTTAATCCGTATTGGAACAGGTTTCTTTAAATCCGGAATTATCAAACATCATAGATTTAAACAATGCGTGCTGTTCGTTTGCCGGCAAAATCCCAATACAAATCGATAAAATGTAATCAAAATTTCATGCAAAAATCAGAGAGAAGAAATCAAACAATTTAGCTTGGTTCGATGGAGTTGCTGAATGAAAAATAGGACTCTAGTTGAAATGGCCAGATGCATGTTATTCGATGCTGGTTTGCATAATATGTTTTGGGGTGAAGCTATTACGACGGTAAACTTCATACAAAGTCAATTGCTTGCATTAACGATGTTTCCATTAACAGATTTAAACGGTAGTTTAAAGTCAAGTAAATTTGAAATGGCAAAAAGAAATCGACATTATAAAACCTTTCACCATTTATGAATGACTGGTATGAGCCTATCAACTGTTTAGAAACTCGAATATTTAGCCAACAAAATAGACCGAGGCAAACAGCATTAATCCTAATTCAATCATGCATTTAAATTTTCCATATTTTCCTTTTTCGCCAAAAAAATACAGATCAAGGAACATCAACTATGCGCTATGAACCTCTTTCGATTGATTTACCCAAAAATTGGCCCTCAGTCTAAATGTATATGAATGGATTGGACTTAGTTTAATTATAGCCATTCAATTAATTAAAATTGGATAATGTCAAATTAATAAACCGATAAATATGATTAACTATACCTACCTATATACAATTTAAATTCAAATCAAGCAAGATGGCGTTAAATTTCCATATAAAAACTCCAAATAGTAAATTGTTCAAATGTGTCTTCGCTAAATACTGGTAATGAACATTCAAAAATAATTTTTACTTATACACAGCGATTTATGCGTGTAACACCAAAAGCTTAAACAAAAATTTTAACTGACATTTTTGATTCATTTGTTTCATTTTGTGATCTTGTTGCATCGTGATTAGGTTAAAAAAAATTGAGTGGTGTTTTTATTTTATTTTATTAAATGTAATTTAAATGTGTGAAGTGTAAATTAATATGTAAATGTGTAGTGAAATTAAGCAGTATGTAGTTAGCTGTATATAAGTGCAAATTATTTTGCATACACTGTAATAAATCGTAAGTACAACAATAAAATTATTCACAACATATTCATTCACCGTTGTAATCAACGTCATTTATGGCATCGACACAGCTGTAAATGAAGATGCAAGTTACCCAAAGTATTTCAGAATGTATTACAGTCGATTCCTATCATTATTTTGTCTTTCAAATTGGATTTCAATGGGAAAATTCAGCTTAAATTCAATTATAAATAATTCGATACATTTTTTTCCAAATTTAGTGTCATTTTTCAGTGAAGTATTATTTATTCATTTTTAGGTTCAATTCAATTAACCAATCGGTTAATCGACTTCGTTCTTTAAAGCCTTCTTTCGTCCACCATGTAATGTTTTCATGTTTATGAAGGCTTAATGCGTGTTTTAAGATTTTATTATTAATTTCCTCGCTGATGTATTCCAATTTTATATTTTGACTGACGGATTTTTGCTTGACGGCCGGCAAAACATAAAATTGGGGCTTTCTGAATGAAATTAAATCAATTTTACAATAATAAAATTTTCTTTTAGAATAAGGTGAAACTTATAGATTAAAATATTTGTTAATAAGTTTCATTTTGCAATGTGAAGCAATATAGACAAAAATTGAATTTTACTGTTTTAAATGCCGGTTTTCCGTTTTGCATGAGACAATGCCTTAAGTCTCGATGAAGGACCGCATTTATTACGTACGAAGGTGCATCAACAATATTCCGTAGAACGTTGTTTTGGAACGTCTTAATTGTTTCGAGGTTCGTCTTCAAGTACATCCCCAGAACTGGATACAATAGGTCTATATAGATTTCAGAATTTTCCGATAAAGGAGCAATTTATTGTGGATAGTTAACTCTGAGTTTCGCCCAATAAGCTAACAAATCTTACTGAATCTAATGTTAAGTTCTTCCTTTTACTTATTCATGTGTTGTTACACTTTAACTTAGTGTCCTAACCTAAATATTTGGCTGTATTGAACTATTTACATACATTGGTATCCAGTTAACCTTCCGATTAGTGAAGTTGATGTGAACGAATTTCGTTTCGTTGAGCCGTATATGTTATCATTTTGTTCGGTTACAAACCTCATGAGTGATTCTCTGTATAGTTTGCTGCGGTTATCTCTTCAATATTATCACAGTTGCAACAGTTCCTTCTCTTGATGTTGGGATAGGTCTATTGTACACAGTAGATACAAAATTGGTCCCAAAATGCTGCCTTGTGGGATTTCCGCTGCAATTTTTCTAAAGCGGACTGTTCCTCATAATACCTTATACTCGAAAGATTCTGTAGTAAGTCCCTCTGCAATTGTGCCACTTCAATAAAAAAAACTTGACCATTTTTGTTACTTTCTAGCGCGACTTTAATTTTGTTTGTGATTCTGTGTATTACTTGTTCAATAGTGGAGGCCTTTCTCGGAATCTAAATTGATGTGATGGAATGAGATTTCTCTCCTCTATTATAACGGTTTAATTTTTTTAAGTATCAATTTTATCAAAAAGCTTAGACATCTTTGGCAGCAGAGGAACTGGCCTTGTCTTGCCTCGTTTAGATATCACTACGATTTGCCATGTGATCAATTCTTATCCTGGGGTTGTTCTATAGGATTTAGGTTAGCTTTTATTTCTTAAAATTTTCTTCTACGAGGATGCAAATTTCCTCGAGATGCTCCACAAAAAGATCAGCCTTTTCTTTAGCACTATAAGTCATGGTTCCATCAGGGGTGTCTTGTTGTCTTGTTTTCTGGAGATCTATTAATTTGTCAGGTTTTACGTGCCTTACGTCCACTGGATCAGTTTTTACGAATTTCTCACTAGTTTGACTGAGCTGTAGGTAGATAGTTTTGTTGTAATAAGTAGTTCTAGTTCATCTTCAAATTGTTGGGAATTTTTCATTGGTACATTTAAGTTGATTTTTGTATCGGTCAGCTCACGAAACAAATCACAATTAGTTTTCTCGTTAGGTAGTTTAGTCTTCTTAGGCGAACCATTCACTCAGTTACCGATTTCATCAACGTTTGAATTTCTTAATGGCTTGATATGCTCACAATATTAATTGGTGGAAGCTGCTTCTCTTTAGTTTTATCTTCTTATTGTTCTACGCTTTTAACAGATTTAGCTATTTGCTCAGAGTGTTCGAATTCATGTGAAGATTTAGCTGTCCACTTTTTAACTCTCTTCGGAGGTCCTTTTCTCTCTTCAAGATTTAATCGATTTCTCTTTTTAGGTCGCCTTCATCTGTGTAATAGTTAAATGGTATCTGTCACCTCAACGTTTAGATTTTTTTTAGAACTCCATTCTCTAACTTAAGAGTTTTGACCTCGTTCAATCTGGCAATAACTTCTTCTGTATTGTTTAGTTTCTGCCATTCTTCATTTTCTCGTTCTAGATTCTTTTCGTGCAGTAATTCGTTGTTCCTGCTAGTTGAAGAGATATCTTTTAATTGCTCTTCATTTTGAATTTGCTTTCTTGTTTTAATATCTTCGATACTCAGAAGTATGTGGAAATTGTCCTGCAAGGCAGGTGTGCCACCTGGAGTAATAGTAATACCTGTTGTTTTATCCATTGCCATTGCCGAATTTTGAAAACAATTATTGTGAGTTTTATACATTCAGTCAGGTGATATAGCTGCAACCCTTTTAGTGTCACACGCAGACTACAAATTTGCTCAATTTAGGAACAGATTCTTCTGGTGTACCACATTCCAGTATAGTATCATGCTTATATATGCATTACGTTTACTTATATATCGAAAATTACCATACAGAATTCCAGCCGCAAAATTTATGGAGCTAAGTATGCTGGAGGAATGTGGAATTGAACACCAAGTTCAAAAATTTCCAAATTTATCGAATTTTGAAACCAAGTTACTTCTGATTTGATAATTTGTGGATTTGTTTATGGCTAGTTGTGCTATTACGAGGCTTTAAGCCAAATGTCACACTTTCTAGTGACGACCTTGACTTGGAAGAGGTTTTACGAATAAAAATAAATCAAGTATGTGAAGGCTTTGAATGTGGTATTATAAATCTATGGGCGAATCAAATCGTGTTCGTCCTAATTTCATTTATACGGTTTGCATTAATTTTAATGTAGATGTTAAACCAAGTAAAGAGAAATGTTGGGCTCATAAATCACAAATCATAAACATGTTGAGAGGAATTTTGCCTCTCCGTTTTAGCTTAATTTATGCTTCAGTAGTGTTAAATCCTTCAATTATTTTTTCTGGTTTACACGTAAAGTGTAGGTTTTTAGCCATAACCCTTATTAACCTGGCTTGTTTGTCTTCAAACGTGTGCCTACCACGTTTTTATTCGTTTAACATTTTTGTCATTTTTCCATAGGTTTCACCATCTTCAACGTTTATTTTGATTGTGTTTCCATTTATCACCTTTGCATTAAACTTAGCAGTTATTTTTTTTAATTTCTCATAGAGTCTTTGACTTCATCTATTACTATTGGTGGTGCTGGAAGTATTTGTTTTTGGTGATTTTTGGATAATATTTGGAACATCATCCTTGGTGAGGAGGGCGTAATATTCCGTTTTCTTTTTCTTCTCTGACCTCTAACTATTATAGCCACTAAGTTTCTCAAGCTAGTTCGTCTTCATCCATATGATACTCTTGGTTAGTTGTCTTCGGGCTAAGAGTATAACAGATGTTCTCTTTTCGCTTAAGAGCATTTAATTGTTTGTTAATATTGTTGGCTTCAACTGATGCATTATAAACTTTACACAATTTATTGTGAAGCTTTTCTTCGTTTGTGGAACGAATGTCCTTGCTGCTGGCCCCAATGGATGGACTACTGCCTCTTATCGAGAATACGATACTTTCCTACACCTCCGGAAGGGATGTGAAATATCATTTTCTGTTTCGCTCAATTGACCTTGTTTATTCACCAACATGTCTTGAGATTGGTTAAAATAATTGCAGTGTAGAACGGCTGGTCTCCCCAGAATCCATGAGGCCGACCTCCGAAGAGAGTGGATTTACTTTCCATATCTATTCCGCTCATTGCTCATTTATAGTGTACTGCACTCGCATCTAGTATTTAGCCGACGTTTCACTTCGTTGCTCGGGTGATACCACTTGGTGGATTACTAGACACATTTGGTGGTTTGTACATATAGTTGCAACGTTGGAATATAGACAACGAGATCATCGGCTATTGACGGTCAACCCCTACCCTATTGAGACGCATGCAATAGCCAGTATGGCAGCGCATGTATGAAATTTCGTTTTTTCAACCATAAAATCTTAAAAATTTGACTAACCTGTAAAAACGTATAATAAATAAACCAATTTGAAATATAATTAATTTAAATGTTTAGGCTAATCTGTAGGCTAATAACATCAACACATGTTTATTTTAAAACAGGTAAGTCAAGTTTATCGCAGTGTATTGGCTGATTTATATGGCTGTACCATTCCAAAATATCGGTTACCTTTCAAAGCGTTTGACAATAAACAATTAATGCGTCAATTCTCCTAAAAAATGTCGGCGGCATTCTAAACTGCCAAATTTAATTTTTGGGCCAATTGTTTCACCTACATACATTGTCAAAATTATTATAAAATAGTTCGAGTTAGAGAAACTATCATATTCATAAAAAATTTTGTTATAATTGGAACGGATAAATGACTCTTTAAATATTTTTAAAAATGTTGATATACAACAGATGAAGCTCGTATCGCTTCTTCCGACAGATCCACGCCAATTTTTATGAATTTAATTATTTTAATTTAAAATAAATTATCTATCAGATTTTTTTTCCGTACAATTTGACACCAGAATTGCTCCGATCGGATGATGCTTGGAATCAGAGATTCGCAACGGGGCTTTGCTAGCCACCTGATGAAGTCATTGCGATAATATTCGTGAGAAATAAAGCCTAACGACCAACCTTTGTAATTCTTATTGTTGCTGAGTATAAGTGCCAACAACAAAGCGCAAAGTTTCGTATCCCTTATACTTTCCAAACATGAGGCTCTGAGGTGTAAGTCGTTATCAAGTCAAAAAATTAAAAATAATGCTGCGGTCAAGATTATGGTGTCCTATTGGCTGTATTGATCAGAATAGCTTTTTTGGGGTTTCGTACAAAAAATATAAAAAGGAACCCTGATTGTGAGACTTCATTGTGTCTCCTGTGTGTCTCAGTCGATTTTCTCAGGAATTATATGGTAGAGTATTGAAATTTGGCGTAGTATAAAAAATGTTTCGCCATTTTTAGGGATGCTAAAGATTGAGAACCAACAACAATTTTTTTCCTCCTTTGTCGCTTGCGTTGTTCCTATTGAGCTGATAAGAGCCATAATGTCATAACTCTCGAACTTAGAAGGAAGACGTACTATAAGCATGGTCGCAAGGAAATAATTAGTTCGGAAAGTGTGCAGTATCGCTGGATACTTATTTTACACAGAACTGTTTTGCGAAGTCGGTATTATGGTTAAAACAAAAATAATGCCAATGCCTAGTATACCTGTACGCCGCAAACACAGCCCAATGAAATGCCTATTAACTCAGAAAATTCTGAACAATTCTCGACCGGGAGAATAACGACGGCATCACCATGGCCCATGGAGAAGTAAACTGACCTATTTGTCTGTTTAATAACGAACACATGGAGAAGCTTGCATTTATTAAAGTTTAGGAAAGTAGAAAAAGGAAAACTAAAAATGAAACTAAACCATTTAGAAAAACTGAAATCGGACAGACGGGAAATGCAAGATATTTCACATAAGTGGTAATTGGTGGCTATAGAAGTGAACTGTTGCAGGTGAAATTTCGTAGAGAAAATTTTTCCGCATCGTGCGTCCTTACCCTTAAGGATATGTGAGAACACTATATTACTAATGGGAAGTCGTTATCCAATAATGCCTCGTTGGCAGCTATGATAGTTTGCGAGTAGTATGATTTAAAGTTGGGTATGTTTTCGTTCGTAATACTCACTTTTGGTATGCCCTTGGAGTGAGACGTTGTCATATGAAAAAATTAAATAATTCAAAAAATGCCAATTTATTCGAAAATTTTGAAAAAATTGGTTCGTTATCATAATCATTCGTTTACAATAATATCGAACTGATACCGCAAATCAAACAATTTATAGAACAGTATCCAAGCCAGATAATAAATTTATATGGATTAGTAATTTAAACCTTAAAATTAAATACTCCAAATGCAAGTGAACCATAACACATAATTTATTCTAAAATGTTTATCAATACATTTTTTTTTGTTATCAGTTAAGATAAAGAAAAATATAAAAATCTCAGTTCGCCTTATCACCTCAATTAGTTCAAAAGTGTTTTAAAGTTTGTGCAAAGTGAAATATAACCATGGAATATGAAATTAACCAAGTTTCCTTCAAAATGGAACAAATAGCAGAAAAGCTATTTAATAAGGAGTATTTGTCAGACATCACGTTTCTGGTTGAGGGCAAGAAAATTTTTGCCCACTCACTGATTTTAATGGTACGTAGCAGTGTATTTCAAGAGCAGCTAGAGACAACATTAGGCGAGAAAAAGGTTATCCCAATTACTGATTGGGGGTATGACACATTTTATCAGCTAATTCGCTTTATGTACACCGATCAAGTTGATGACGACGCAATCGATTATCGTATTCTACTAAAATTGGCTAAAAAGTACAACGTGGTGAGATTATTCAATACTCTACTGAACGAAACATGTGATCCTTTGGAACAATTAGATTGTTGTTTAGCAGAAACTCACAAAATTGGTTCAAATTTTACCAAGGTTCTTGTAGCGTGTTGTTTAGAAGATTGTTTAGACTCAAATGAATTTTTATCGATACATCCAGATACCGTAGAAGAAATATTAAAATTAGACCAAATCGAAGAGGGTGTAACGGAATCCGATATTATTGATGCAATGATACGTTGGATGAATCATCATTGCAAGCAAAACCAAATGCAATTTTCCGAATGCCGTCAAAAGTTTGCTCATTTGATCCGAAATATCCGGTTTCCAACGATGTCCAATGAGGAATTGCAGAATATCCGAACAAAATATCCAGAGTTGTTAACGAAGAGTGATTTTATGGAAATTGCTAGCCTCAAAAATTACGGAGCTGAGTTTGATGAGGGAATATGGAATTCTACACCAAGAATGGATGCTCACCATGATTGCTCATATGATATTAAGAATTATTCAGGCACACAAGTATTTGAAACCAAATTTTCTGTTACTTCTGACTTAATTCTAGGAGGAATTGTTTTCGGAACGGATTATAATTCTGAGCAAGCTAACTTTACAATTTTGTGTCAGGATCATGACTTGGATGAAGTATGTCAATTAAATATACAAACCAATGAACGTTATTATATATTAAATTTGGGAGCATCAATCCATATTCGCCCAAATTTTATTTATACAATTTGTTACACAATAGAGGATAAGGAGGAGGATTTTGAATTATTTGAGCGTAAGCCACAGTCCGAACTCATCATAACCGCTCCACCAAATACTGTTAATATATTAAAAGTTCATGCCACCATGTTGGAAATGTATTTTATTCAACCAGAAGCCGCTTGTAAAAATTGAATAAATAAATAAACTTGATAAACCTAAAACTAGATTGTTACTATTTACATTGTGTTCAAATTTAATTCAAATTTTCAGAATAAACTTTTTGTGCAGTGGTTGATGAGTAATAAATATTTAAAATTTTTTGAAAGTTTCTCTAGTTCAAGATCTTTCCAGCGATAGCCCTTCTTTCTCGTTAAAAATAGGGGACTGTATTTATTTATGTTGACAATACGATCAATTTAAAATGTCTCACATCCACAGCAAAACCGTTCTGGTTTATTTTTTGATAACAGATAAAATTGTACACAAATGGTAAGTAACATGATTTTAATCCATACTGGATCAGGTTACAACGGTTACAACTTAAATTTTCACAAATTTTATTTTTCCAAAACTACAACAATCAAAAAGTACTTCGATCTACTTTGTTCCATAATTTAATATATGCTATGGCATTGACTTATTAGCTCGATGCGTAACTTCCCTTGAGCTTAAAATCGAGGTAAATTTAGAGCAACTTGGCGTATCATATTTTATATAAATGGCCAGCAGGCTATGTTTAAATCTTTAAATGTGGAAATAAACAACAAGTACAAGATTAAATCTGCAATCAACTAAATTTTCTAATCAAATTATTGTTTTTTGTTGTCGACAATATTTGCTGACGGTATTTGGTCCACAAAATCCCGCCTATCTTGAATTAGTTGATTTTATAAGTTTGCAGACGGGTTTCTTCAAATGTCCAGTACCAGTTTCTATAATGACTATACTCTTGTCGTACCGTTGTTTGCTTCCGTTTGCATAAAAAGATGTCAGTGGTCATGAAGAAGATATTAATGCCATCTTTTGCTAATAGTAACATGTTACAAATCGCGCGATACGTACCTATTAACCCTGATAGTCTCTGTCAGGCCGGGCAATACAATGACAAAATTAATGCAGGATAAGACACAAGAAATATTTGGTAAAAATTAGGTGGTTATATCACAAGCATGATGTACTTCGATGCGTTTTCCATTTATTTCTAACTCGTAAATCACATTGCTGATTCTCTTTAGTATCTTAGCATTTTACACTTGCGAGCAATGATATAGTCTTGTATATCAGAAGACATCAATTGTGTCAATAAGAATATCGTGGTAGGTCCTGTGCGGGATAAATCAGTTCAGCCGTAAGTATAGTAAAGTCAAACAAATCAACAGAACAATCGTTACTAAGACGTCCAGAAACATTCACAAAGAGTCTACCATCCTTAACAATAAAGTTCTTCATAGGTTCATGTGAATTAGAGCAATGGTTTCAATAAGGTTAGTATGTTCAGCGGAATTGAAAGCTGGGGGATTAAGATCAAATTGAGGAGCTTCTCTTAAAATAGTATCTTTAAGACTATAGCGACATAAAACCTTGAAGCTTTAAGCTGCAACCGACAAGTCGACTAGTTACATTTTTGCTGTTCATGAGCCATTTGAGTGACGCATGATCGATGATGATACTAAGAGAAATGGCCGAGAACTACTGCGTAGCACTCCAGCACCGTAATTGAGTAATTTTTTGTGCACCCCTCCCTACACCATTTGAACTTGCATCGCATTAAATACAGAAGGAATTTTTATAATTCGTTTAAACCAAAACAAGCACCGTACATAGTGCGTATTTTAGCGAGTCAAACATTTGCTGGGATCCAGGGAGCCAGAGGGGTTTTTCGTTTTTTTTAAAGGTCCAACTTGCATACGGTATAAGTGCAAGAAACCTCCATACCTTTTTGATGGTTTTAGGTAAAGGCAAATCGCTTACATTTTACACTTACTGGGGATCAACTCATAAGAAATTTACTCTTCCCAAAGTTCACGGTTATCATCTTTTAGAAGCTCTGCCACTTTTCTGAGGAGTTGAATATGGTCGTCGAAGGTACATTAGATGATGAGGAGGTCTTTCAAATATACAAATACTTGGCCTTGGAGCTTAATGGGGATCACCTTATGCATTGGGTTGCACGTTATCGCACAGGAAACTGGTAAAACAGGATTCCGGAACGGTAAACGCTGGCTTATTACTCCATTAAGTCGTCTTGCATCAAGGTACAACCGGTGAACTCCGAAAGCTGTCTGGCTCCTAAATCACTCTCAGGGTCAACATATGATCAATATTTTTCCATAATCCTACTTTTACTGGTGGACTAACATGATAATACCGCTGTTTCATGGGTGTATCTGAGATCTTAATTTAATGAAACAGTTTAACCAAGTCCAAATTTAGAATATGATGAAAGTTGTTTAATAGCTTTTGCTAATAAAATTTGTTGATCGAAAATTTAGGTATGCTAATTGGATTTACTATTATTATTTGAATTATTTGATACCAAATAATTTTGTGTCAATTCATCAGATGATTGTTGAACATATTCAGAACTTCTTGCGACGATAAGGATTGGATTAGATTGTCCTTTGACTGTATATTATTTGTTGATTGCAGGTTACGTGTTGATTGTAGATCACATAGGTTGATTGTAGCTTACTTGTTGGTTGATTGTTTGAGAATGCTTGTTGCGAGTTTGTGTGCATTGATTAGATATTTGGATTCGAGTCAATAAATACGTATTGTGTCCTAGCGAAACATTTGTTAGCTGGATAACCCTTTCTTAGACAACTATGGCATAAGGGATTCTCGTTCACTAATGCAATTCGTTCCTCTTGCACTTTGTTATTCCGAAACGTTGGACATTTGTATAAACGCGTAGCAGATTTTTGGCGATACGATTATGAGTTGTATACGTCCTTCTGTCTTGAATATTACACGATTCAAGTGTAGCACATCGAGTATTTAAAAATTTCAAAAAGTCATCGAATGATGGATGCAAATTATTTACCGAATTTCGTGCCCACAGCTGCATTTGTATGAGCCAAGGATCTCGCGACTCTTCCTGTGTACCAAGGCTCCGTAAGGCGTGAATAGTTTCATCTGATTGATCATAGAGGCAACGCAGCTCTCGATGATTTGCATTTTTACGCGACCTTTGATCTAAGGAAAATTGAATTAATGTAGATATAATTGGTTTTGGTTCTGCTATAGTTTCTGCCATTTTTCCTCGTCATTCTGTTCGGTGGTTGTTATATGCCGTAATAACCCAGCAGCTTCCCCATGAAGTAGACTCTTCAATTGTTGTAGCTTTTGCTAGTTTTTCAAGTTTGGATGATCGTAAACAACGTTAACGTAAAAGGTCTCTAAAAGAAGACCACATCCTATCAGTCACCGCTCAACGGTTTAATATTGATTTTAGGTAACTTTTAGTTGCCATTTTCCTTTTCCTCAATGAATCACAGTTAGCAACTCTTGGAGCCATAATTCGATATGATTGAACTCATCATGATGTTTTATTAAATCTGTTAAGCGAGGTCGAATAGCATTATCTATAGTTTCATCATCAATTTCAGGCTGATTGATTATACGGTTTCGAATTCTAACTTCGCAATTCATAACAAATATTTCCGCTTGACTTTCGACTTTACAAACGTTACGTTTTATTGACTCGAATCAACACTCCGAACGACGTGCTCTACACACTGTACTCCGTATTGTATCCAAATGAACAGCAGAATTGCTACAAATTTAGTCCGAAAAATCTTCACTAACATTACTTACCTTACGTTTTAAATTTTGAACTGCATTAACAAAATAATTATTGAATATATCTGCCATTTCACTTGTGTCAGTTACATAACAATTTTCATCACTATCAATTTTCTCAATTGGAGCGTTTCTACAGTCTGCGTTAAGAACCTCATCAACTATAATTTCCAGCATTCTGAAATATTTCCAATAACACTACAAGTCCACCCTACCAAGAATCACACCATGTTTAACCATTTTATTTTATTTAATTCATCGAAACGACTTTTTAAATTTAAATCATTCAAATTTCTAGTGAACCTTTTAGATAAATTATTCTTAATCCTAATTTTACTAAGCAATATAATATGGGTGTAATCCATGACTTAATAATTCTGTACTTTGATTTAAATTAAACTACCCAGAAATTTTTGTTTATATACAATTTTAACAGAAAGATAAAATTCTCGTACCCTATTTAGACACATCTGTCTGCGAATATACTGCAGACTAGTTAAATTTGAATAGTTAATTGTCTTTTTGTGGCATTTAGTTGATAACGCTTTAGAACAAGATACACAATTCAACAAAAATGTAATAGGGCACACACAATTACAAGTAATATTTAGATTATGAACTTCTGCACTGGAGCTAAAATCCAAATTAGATGAGTATCTAAAAAAACAAATGGTCTAGACACGACTTGTAATACGAGTTGAAGTACACCTCCCGCTTTATTCATAGGATTACACTTACCACATACATTAAACCCAGGAATATGGTCCGAGCCAGGAATATGATCTTCAATCCAGATCTCCGACAGTAGAATGATTTGTGACATAGCCTCAAGTGAGGCAATATTTGCTAGAAATAAATTAAATTTTTTACAGCTTCATCACAACCAAGACAAGGTTCTATATTCCCATCATTAATAACAATTAATTTTTCAGTTTGGTTACCTGAAATAACAGACGGGCTATTTCACCTATAGGTAAACTGCCACATACAATTTCTGGTTGAACTTATTCCTCAACAGGCATGAGAGTCTTATTGTTTTGACCAGTATACAGTTCACCGGTAATCGTTTGCACTTTATTTTCATTTTTAGTCACAAAATATGATTAAATATTTTTTAATACTTCACTCAGTTCCAACATTTTATTTACATACACTTTATAAATATATGAATTCATTAAAAGTCTGATTTAATTTACATAAATCGTGCGAAAAATAGTAAAAAGTGCTTATATAAAACAAAATGTATGCTTAAGTCGATTTTTACCGTATACCTAGTAATCGATTAAATGTTCGAATGTATTAGACTTGGTTTAAATAGCTATTCAATTAATTAAAATTGGATAATGTCAAATTAATAAACCGATAAATATGATTAACTATACCTACCTATATACAATTTAAATTCACATCAAGCAAGATGGCGTTAAATTTGCACATAAAAGATAAAACTCCAAAACATCTACTTAGTAAATTTTTAAAATGTGTCTTCGCTAAATACTGGTAATGAACATACAAAAATAATTTTTACTTACGCACAGCGATTTATACGTGTAGCACCAAAAGCTTAAACAAAAATTTTAACTGACATTTTCGATTCATTTGTTTCATTTTGTGATCTTGTTGCATTGTGATTAGGTTAAAAAAAAATTGAGTGGTGTTTTTATTTTATTTTATTAAATGTAATTTAAATGTGTAAAGTGTAAATTAATATGTAAATGTGTAGTGAAATTATGCAGTATTTAGTAAGCTGTATATAAGTGAAAATTAGTTTACGTACACTGTAATAAATCGTAAGTACAACAATAAAATTATTCACAACATATTCATTCACCGTTGTAATCTTCGTCATTTATGGCATCGACAGAGCTGTAAATGAAGATGCAAGTTACCCAAAGTATTTCAGAATGTATTACAGTCGATTCCTATCATTATTTTGTCTTTGAAATTGGATTTCAATGGGAAAATTCAGCTTAAATTCAATTATAAATAATTCGATACATTTTTTTCCAAATTTAGTTTCGTTTTTCAGTGAAATATTATTTATTCATTTTTAGGTTCAATTCAATGAACCAATCGGTTAATCGATTTCGTTCTTTAAAGCCTTCTTTCGTCCACCATGTAATGTTTTCATGTTTATGAAGGCGTAATGCGTGTTTTAAGATTTTATTATTAAGTTCCTCGCTGATGTATTCCAATTTTATATTTTGACGGACGGATTTTTGCTTGACGGGCGGCAAAACATAAAATTGGGGCTTTGTGAATGAAATTAAATCAATTTTAATAAAATTTAATTAGAATAAGGTGGAACTTATAGATTAAAACTACAATATTTGTTAATAATTTTCATTTTGCAATGTGAAGCTACATAGCCAAAAATTGGATTTGACTGTTTTAAATGCCGGTTTTCCGTTTTGCATGAGGCAATGCCTTAATTCTCGATGAAGGACCGCATTTATTACGTACGATATACGAAGGTGCATCAACAATATTCCGTAGAATGTTGTTTTGGTGTTCGTCTTCAACTACATCCCCAGAACTGGATACAATATACGTGTATATAGATTTCAGAATTTTCCGATAAAGGAACAATTTATTGTGGATAGTTAACTCTGAGTTTCGCCCAATAAGCTAACACATCTTACTGAATCTAATGTTAAGTTTTTCCTTTTACTTATTCATATGTTCTTACGCTTTAACTTAGCATCCTAACCTAAATATTTGACTGTATTGAACTATTTACAAACCTTCCGATTTGTGAAGTTGATGTGAACGAATTTCGTTTCGTTGAACCGTATATGCCATCGTTTTGTTCGGTTACAAACCTCATGAGTAATTCTCTGTATAGTTTGTTGGTTACCTTTGCAATATTATCACAGTTGTAACAGTTCCTTCTCTTGATGTTGGGATAGGTCTATTGTACACATTAGATACAAAATTGGTCTCAAAATGCTGCCTTGTGGGATTTCCGCTGCAATTTTTCTAAAGCGGACTGTTCCTCATCATACCTTATACTCGAAAGATTCTGTAGTAAGTCCCTCTGCAATTGTGCCACTTCAATAAAAAATACTTGACCATTTTTGTTGCTTTCCAGCGCGACTTTAATTTTGTTTGTGATTCTGTGTATTACTTGTTCAATATTGGAGGCCTTTCTCGGAATCTAAATTGATGTGATGGAATGAGATTTCTCTCTTCTATTAACGGTTTAATTTTTTTAAGTATCAATTTTATCAAAAAGCTTAGACATCTTTGGCAGCAGAGGAACTGGCCTTGTCTTGCCTCGTTTAGATATCACTACGATTTGCCATGTGATCAATTCTTATCCTAGGGTTGTTCTATAGGATTTAGGTTAGCTTTTATTTCTTAAAAGTTTCTTCTAAGAGGTTGCAAATTTCCTCGAGATGCTCCACAAAAAGATCAGCCGTTTCTTTAGCACTATAAGTCAAGGTTCTGTCAGGTTTGTCTTGGTTTCTGGAGATCTATTCATTTGCCAGGTTTTACGTGCCTTACGCCCACTGGATCAGTTTTTACGAATTTCTTACATGTTTCACTGGCCAGCGAACTTTCATGGGTTCTAGATAGTTTTGTTGTAATAAATAGTTCTAGTTCATCTTCCAATTGTTGGGAATTTTTTATTGGTACATTTAAGTTGATTTTTGTATCGGTCAGCTCACGAAACAAATCACAATTAGTTTTCTCGTTAGGTAGTTTAGTCTTCTTAGGCGAACCATTCACTCAGTTACCGATTTCATCAACGTTTGAATTTCCTAATGGCTTGATATGCTCACAATATTAATTGGTGGAGGCGACTTCTCTTTAGTTTTATCTTCTTGTTGATCTAAGCTTTTAACTGATTTAGTTATCTGCGCAGAGTGCTCGAATTCAGGTGAAGATTTCCTCTTTTTAAGTCTCTTCGAAGGCCCTTCTCTCTTCAAGATTTAATCGATTTCTCTTTTTAGGTCCCCTTCATATTTGTAATAGTTAAATGGTATGTGTCACCTCAACGTTTAGATCTCCATTCTCTAACTTAAGAGTTTTAACCTCGCTCAATCTTGCAATATCTTCTTCTATGTTGTTTAGTTTCTGCCATTCTTCATTTTCTCGTTGAAGAATCTTTTCGTGCAGTAATTCGTTGTGCCTGCTAGTTGAGGAGCTATCTTTTGATTGCTCTTCATTTTGAATTTGCTTTCTTTTTTAATATCTTCGGTACTCAGAAGAGTGTGGAAATTGTCCCACCTGGGGTAGTAGTAATACCTGTTGTTTGATCCATTGATATTGCCTAATCTTAAAACAATTATTGTGCATTTTATTCCTTCAGCCAGGTGATATAGCTGCAACCCTTTTGGTGTCACACGCAGACCACAAATCTGCTCTATTTAGGAACAGATTCTTCTGGATTGTTGTGCCCAATAATGACAGAGTTATTTATTTTTGGTATACCCCTCCTCCTTTCTCAACCGGGCTTAGTACCGGCTATGGCGTAATTCTAGGATCGATTAAATATTTTCTGCTAACTTTTCTGTGAAGGCGGATTCATGGATTTCTTCGCTCGTTTGATAATTCGTTCCGATAATTTTTTTCACCAATCGAAGAAACACAAAACGAACGAAAACCAATGTCGTCTTTAAGGAATATGATTGGTTAGACAAATTGACGGAACGAACGAACTAACGAACGAAGGCCTATGAATTCGTCTTTAGAACGTGTTTTGCTTCGATAATTTGCCTAATAAAGCTATCGGTAAATAGGGTCCTCCCTTGGTCGCAGAAATGTTTACTTCCTTACTTTTAACCGGTATTAAGAGATATGATGAATAAAAACAATTCGATTCTTCGTTTAAACAATTGATGAGTTATAACTTGGATCGAAGTGAAATGGGTTTCGGGTGAAATTGTTCTTAACATGTTGTTCACTTCATTTCACTTCGATTTCTTTACCAAACTGTTTCTTAATAAATTACTGAATCACTCTATCGTGTTATATCTGCATTTTCAGTAAACTGTAACTGATCTGTAAATTTCATATTTCTATCATGTTTATCATGTTTATACTATGCATTACATTTACTTATATATCGAAAATTACCATCCAGAAATTTTAAAAGAGTTCAAGTCAACGATCAGCAGGTTCTCGTTGCGATAGTGCAAAACAGCAATCAATAACATCAAGTGAGCAATTGTAAAGATTTTACCGATTTCATTATTCTGTACGGGATAATATTTAAGTAGTTTGGATTTGTAGAATTTTATTTATACATACATTTGATAAGGTCCGTCAAAACAAATTCCATTGTGAATAGATTATAGGTTTTCGATATTTATCAGTAAATTGAATTTTTGTATTAAAGCTGTTCTTCAACTGTGTTAAGATATATAGAAGATAAGATGTATAAATGTATTTAATTTAATTTTATTGATTGTTATACTATAAATAACACAAAATTGTATTTCAAATTGAAATTTTCAATTTAAATCTTATCATACAATTGTGGTTTGGGTGAGAGAAAATGTTTTTCGCGCTCTACTACAATTTGATGATCGATCAGTTAATCCGTTTACCAAACAACAACAATTAGAAATGATCAATTTAATTATTTCAGGTGCCCTGTGTACTATCTTGGGCTTTTATTTATTGCACCTAATTCCAGTAAAATATTTCAAGTATGTATATGTCAATCATAAAATATCCGCGTATTGTAAAATATTTATCAAATTTTGTTTGAACGATAAATAGTCTTATCTAAACGGCCAACTAAAATGTAAATATTTCAGTTCACCTTATCTAGCCCAACAGTGCAAAAATTGTTTTAAGGTATGTGTGTGTGTGTGTGTGTGTATTCAGTGCGAAAGATAATAATTATGGAATATAAAATCAACTATGTGCCATTCAATATGAATTTCTGTGAAGCAATTTATTCTATAAATTTTTTAAAATTGGCAAAAAAATACAATGTTGTGAGGTAAGCCAATTCATTTTCTGTTAATTATGAATCATTATTGCAAAGAAAACCAAATTCAATGTGCCGTCAACAGTTCGTCCATTTGATTCGATCAATCCGGTTTTCGCAACGATGTTCAATGAGAAATTGCGGAATATTCAAACGCGGAATATTGAAATCAAATAAAATTTGTTTCTGGGTTTGTTTATGGCAGCT
The DNA here is from genome assembly GCA_963556165.1 of Tipula helvola. NCBI lineage: Eukaryota > Metazoa > Arthropoda > Insecta > Diptera > Tipulidae > Tipula > Tipula helvola. The sequence goes on along the minus strand of OY744483.1, from coordinate 329,420,385 downwards.
TTTGCTATTTCGGTCCTGTTAAGCTAAATAATGTCACACTTTCATGCGACGACCTTGGCTTGGAAGAGGTTTTACGAATAAAAATAAATCAAGTATGTGAAGTCTTTGAATGTGGTATTATAAATCTATGGCGAATCAATTCGTGTTCGGCCTAATTTCAGTTATACGATTTGCATTAAATTTAACGTATGTAGATGATAAACCAAGTAAGGACAAATGTTGGGTTCATAAATCACAAACCGCGCACACTTCATAAATGCTATACTAAACATTGTTAAACAGAAACTAGTGGCATGTATGAAATTTCGTTTTTCAAACAATAAAATCGTCTAAATTTGACTAACCTCAGGAACAAACTATGGTAGAGTATTGAAATTTTGCATATGTGCAAAAAAATGTTTGCCTACAAAGCCTGATGGTTCGAATTACAAAATATTTATTGCCCATTTTTAAGGAAGCTACAGATTGAATACCAAAAACCATTTTTTTTCCTCTTTTGTCGCTTGTGTTGTTTCTATTGAGCCGGTAAGGGCCATAATGACATCACTCTCGAATTTAGAAGGAAGACGTGCTATACATAAGCATAGTCGCAAGGAAATAATTTGTTTCGAAAGCGTGCAGTATACCGCTGGGTACTTGTTTAACACAAAAGCAAAGTCGGCATCATGATTAAAACGAAAATTATGCCAATGGAGCAGGTACTATACTGCGAATGCGACCCATCTGTCTGCTTAACTACAAATAGTTGGAAGAGCTTGCATTTATTAGTTCACGGAGGTCAAGAAAGTAAACTAAGCGTGAAATTAAGTCATTCAGAAAACATGAAATCTGACAGACGGTTGATGCGAAATATGTAACGTAGCAGGTATCATCAATACGTATTTATATGCAAGAAAAATACGCAAGGTGTTCCAATTATGGCAGGTATTTATTGGATAATAATTTTATTCAAACTTTGATTCAACACGACCCCACACATGATGCTCTGCCTATAAAATGCACCGGCGTTCAAGCCAGTAATCCTACACCGGTTATTGAGTGACTTCGTTCGTCGATGAAATCATATCCTGAGTTCAATTAAAGTAACTCAAGCACAGGCACGCATGTCGTCCGAAACCTAATCGAACACCTCGATTTGGTATTCCCTTCTTCCGAAAACATAGTTATAGGTAATTGGATCAACATTTTAAATAACAAGATTATGCGCCAGATAAATTCGCCACTACCCTTAACCACATAACCTACGGGACAATGACATCTAAAGATATTTTGCTCATTCAAAGTCGTTGTTTTAAGATAGAGAATTTCGAAGAGCAGTCGACGATGCTATTCACCAGTTTGCAAATAGATGTGGGTTGGATGTGCCGAGAGGCCTTTAGCAACTAGTATAATAATCTTACAGTTAATGTTGGATATTGGGTAGCCTCCCTAATGGTACGACCGGGCGATTGTGACCAATCTAGTTAATAAATGTATGTTTGATGTAGCGAATATTTTAGCAAACAACCAGGATCCAGAATTAGCCCTGATCCTGATGTATCTAATTGATAATATAAAGTAATCATATTCGACATTTGATTTGTAAATCCACTTTTAAATGGTTTAATAAATAAAAAGCCTCGAATATGGGTTTTACGATGGTATTGTCGGAGATGATTTGAAATTTTTCTGGGACGACTTTGGAATATCCACAAGGCCTAGCATTATCCTATAGTCGGTTATATTCCACAACTTTACAATAAAATAATTTTTGAATTCCATTTCCATGGCAAAATTGAAAATTTGTCATCATCGATTCAGACATATCCAAATATCATTCTATATTTGGCTAAATGCTAAGAAAGATCACGTTTCCATTGAACTGATTGAGTAACAGTCAAATTTTGTTCTCACCGGCCATATTTTAAGGAACGGTTTGGTTTTGACTAATGGTGCGGTTATTCCAAAACTGTCTAAAACAAAATTTTTTACAATACCGTGTCAAATTTTATTGAAATCAGTTAAGAACAAGCCAAGTTTTATTTTGCCAAGTCCATTATCTAAGAAATAGACTAATTCCGCTTAGATTTTCGTATTTGAATATTTACTTCACACATTGCGAATTCGGGCCAATTCGTTAAATCGTTTGGGCTACAGAGAGAATACAAATAAATAGATAAGCTGACCGAGACATACTACCAGGCGACCCTAAAACGTATATAAAATAATAAAATATCGAGACTCACTGTATAACAAACTTCCCTTGGCTCCTGATTCCCGGTCACTCAAAGCGGTCTTCACTCTCGGTTTTACAATTCGAGAATAATTTCTTCTCGACATTTCTATTTCTTAGGCTTGGTTCCACTTGAGAAACCTATTTACCTATTCCTTATTGGGTCTGCTGCTGCTCATCTTAGTTGTCTAAATTGCTCCTGGTTCAGTGAATTTTTGACTATTTCGTTGGCATGGGTATTCTAGCGTTCAATAATATTTCGTACTAAATTCATTCATTATTTCTTGGAGCATTATTGGTAAAAACCTGAAGAACATTCGTTTAGGTTCATCAGTATACGAAACAGATTATGTCCTTATTGTTTTGATTCAGGCGCATATCCAAGAGGGTGGTTTCCGGAAAATAATATTGATATATTGCTTAGTTATTAAAGCAATCAAAATATTTTGTGATCAAACCCAGAAATTATAAAACTTCTGTTATGTAGGAAAGATGAACATCATGGTTTGTTAATTCCACTTAACATACTAAAATACGATGTGATCCGTTAAGATTGGATTTATTTCTTCCCCAAAAACATTTGCCCCTAAAATTATTTCTTCAAATATTTCCTTTAAAATTGTTTCCCCCTATCACTTGTATAGAAAAATCTGTGCGGGCTTTGTCGTCCACGGGTGACGACAACATCTCTCAGTAGCCGAATGTGACATTTAAACGTCTGCATGTATGTAGGTCTCGCTGTGATCTGAGAAATATATTGGAGCTTGCATATTGGGATCGGTTCTTCATCATCGTGTATCCATCATGTCTCACTGAGATCTAGATATTCGAAACACTTCATACCTGCATTAGACCCGACGTCTTATATATGCGCCTTCAGCATTGAACAGTAAGATTGCGCGAATGAAGTGTAGTTATCTCAATGCAGAAGGAATGAGCCTTTTAATGACGGTTGGAAGAAGGTGTTTATTGAGCTGTCTGAATTCACTTCGAATTTTTCTCATCGCAGGCGCGTCGCTTCCTCGTCTGCCATGTACGAACCGAAACGGGGCCTTAGTTTCGGTTTGTGAGGTACAAGTCAACGATATTCGTCACTCTGCTCCATGCGACATACATACAAACTGTTGAGGCTACGGCAAAGAGTACTAGTAAACTTTCGATGGAAGTCTCTGAGACTTGTGGATCGTGATTGCCCGCATATTACCAGTGTAAACTGCGTGTTCTTGCATTTCACTGTTTTGATCAATGTAATATTGACGATTCGCTTGCGAAGAGGAACTCAAGAACAAAATCGTGTAACCGCGATTATCATCACAAATTAATTACGAATTTCGGCCGTTACTTTATCAGTATCTAAATTTGACTCTTCCGTGCCTCGATGCTGCATGATGAGTCGATTCCGATCCAAGAGATCGATGAAATCACTGCAAAAGAAGCTATACATCAAGACCATTTCTCGTTCGTATAATTCACAGTGTCGTTCAACTCGTAGTGGCGGTATCTGATCACTCTACTTTGCACTCGTTTGCGATATTTTCTGCGAATCGATTGGAAAAGCACGTAAACATATAGGCACGCAGTTGGTTAGCTTGGACGGTGTTGTTTGGCACATCTGTTGCGTTTACAGAGCTCAAGCATTTAACTAAAACTATGGTATTCGCTATATCCCCGCAATCACTCTCCTTCGGGTTGTCGTCCACTTTATTATCATAAAGTAGTTGAACTGCATTTCAGCTTGATGAAGAAGATGCTGCAAGTAACTATCATTTCCCCGAATGCACTTGATGTTAAATCGCACTTGCGCAGAAAGGTGTGATGAAATCAAACACTCATTTATTTCTCTAAAGCTGCTATTTTTACTAATCCACTGATTTTTGCAAGAGAAGGCATTCTACCGGTCGATAGTGATTTCAAGTAATACATATATATTGTGTCCTTACAGTCTCGAATTCATTATCTGATAAGTCGGTGCTGTTCATGCTGTGCAGAAACTGCTGTTGTGAAACCGAAACCTACCGCACACTGAACATGCAACGCCGAACTCGTTCTCCTTGGAAGTTACTTTAAATCGAGCGATTGAGCGAGCTCATTTACTTTTCCAGTTTTTTCTTCGCTTTTGAAGTATATGTAGTATCAACACGCTGCGATGTTGTATAGAAGCCGATGCTGCAGACTGCCGCAGCCATTGGTTGGAAGATTTCATTTTTAGCAAATATGCTTTCTAGCGTTCAATAGACGATCTTCTTTGATAGTGATTCTCAAGAGATTTATCCCGTTTAGCTGCAAGGCTGGGCAGTAACTAATTACATGTATTTGAATTACGTGATGATAATAACAATTAAAATTTGTATCTTGTATTTTAATGTAAATTCAGCCTAGATTGTAAATCATCTGCAACGCAATCCCTTAATTGTTACAATCGCTTTCTCGTTCCTGTAATTTAAATTGTATAGATCGTTACACTGCTTCTCCAGCTAGCTTACACGAGTTTTTTGGCGATGATTTCACGCTTTCTGACCGCACTGATGGAGTTCTACTTCACTAGATGGTCCGATTTGAGAAATTTTTTAATCATCGTCTCGGCAAACTCCCTTCACGCCTGTAATATAAACGGTGAGTATCAAACAATTGGCGAGCTTAAACTATACACTTAATTGAATAATAGTTGTATTCGATTGCGAGTGAATTAAGACCAGAAATAGGGAAATCGATAGATGCGGCTATTAATAGTGAGCTATTGCGAGCTAAATTTCGCAGCGAAACCTGGTCGGCACTGTACGCCTCACTTTTAAGATTATAAGTAAGCACACCATATTAATTAATGGAGTATTGAGCCGAGGGCTTCAGTTATCTACTAATATATAGTTATCTCGTTGGTAGCTATGATAATTACGAGCAGCAAAATTTAATAGTTGGGTATGCTTTCGGTCGTAACGCACACTTTTTGTACATACACCTTGGAGTGAGACGTTGTCACGTGATAAACTCCAAAAATGCCAATTTATTCGGAAATTTTGTAAAAATTGATTCGTTATCAAAATAATTCGTTTACAATAATATCGAACTGATATCGCAAATCAGACACTATACAGAACAGTACCCACCCAGATAATAAATTTATGGGTTGCAATATAAAGCTTTCGTTGCACACATATAAAATTAAATACTTCAAGTACCGGTCAATCATAAAACACAATTTATTCTAAAATCAATAAATTTTTATTTTTTTTGTTTTTCGGTTAAGATAAAGCAAGTATAAAAAAATTCAGTTCGCCTTATCACCTCAATTAGTTCAAAAGTGTTTTCAAGTTTGTGCAAAGTGAAATATAACCATGGAATATAAAATCAACCAAGTTCCATACAAAATGGAAGAAATTGTAGAAAAGCTATTTAACAAGGAGTATTTGTCAGACATCACATTTCTGGTTGAGGGCAAGAAAATTTTTGCCCACTCACTGATTTTAATGGTACGTAGCAGTGTATTTCAAGAGCAATTGGAGACAACATTAGGCGAGAAAAAGCTTATCCCAATTACTGATTGGGGGTATGAAACATTTTATCAGCTAATTCGCTTTATGTACACCGATCAAGTGGATGACGGCGTATTCGATTATCGTGTTCTACTAAACTTGGCTAAAAAGTACAACGTGGTGAGATTAGTCAATCATGTACTAAATAATGATTGTTTTCATTTGGAAATATTCGAATTTTGTTTAGCAGAAACTCACAAAATTGGTTTAAATTTTATGAAGCAATATGTAGCGTATTGGATGAAAGATTCGTTACGTTCAAATGACTTTTTATTGATACATCCAGATACCGTAAAAGAAATATTAAAATTAGACCAAATCAGCATAGGCGTACAGGAAATCGATTTGATGTATGCAGTGATCCGTTGGATGAGACACCATTGTGAGAAAAACCAAATACAATTTTCCGAATGCCGTCAAAAGTTTCCCCATTTGATTCGAAACATCCGGTTTCCAACAATGGGCAATGAGGAATTGCAGAATATTCGAATAAAATATCCAGAGTTACTAACGAAAAGTGATTTTATGATAATTGCTAGCCAGATAAACGACGGAGCTGAGTTTGATGAGGGAATTTGGAATTCTACACCAAGAATGGGTTTAGATTGGCTATATGATTTTAAAACATGTGCAGTCCAACCTGTATTAGAAACCAAATTTTCTGTTACTTCTGACTTGATTCTAGGAGGAATTGTTTTCGGATTACATTCTACAAACGTAAACATTACAATTGCGTGTCAACAACATGACTTGGCTGAAGTAACACAAATAGATATTAAAGGTGTATACTGTCCAAGAATTTTTGTTTTAAATTTGGGCGCATCAATCCATATTCGCCCTAACTTTATCTATACAATTCGTTGCACAGCAGAGCTTAAGGGGAATAGTTCAAGTTTATTCGAGCGTAACCCACAGACCGAACTCATCATAGCCGCTCCACCAAATACTGTTAATATATTAAAGACTCATGCCACCATGTTTGAAATGTGTTTTTTTCAACCAGAAAATGCTTGTAAAAATTGAATAAATAAATAAACTTGATAAACCTAAAACTTGATTGTTATTATTTAAATTGTGTTCAAATTTAATTCAAATTTTCAGAACAAACTTTTTGTGCGGTGGTTGATGAGTATAATATTTAAAATTTTATGGTTTCTCTAGATTAAGATATTTCCAGCAATGGTTTTAATTTATTTTTTGGTAACAGATAAAATTAATGGTAGGTAACGTTATTTTAAATCGCACTGGAACAGAATTTATTCTTTACTTCTTTAATTTACCAAAAGTACAACTATCAAAAAATACTTCAATTTGTTTTGATCCATAATTTATTGTAATATGCTATCGATGACTGATTGGCTCGATGCGCAAATTCATTTAAGCTAGAAATCGCAGCTAATTTAAATTTTATTACGGACGCAAATTTTTTAATGGCATAATTTGACTGACGTAGCGTATTATATTTTATATGTATAGATGGCCAGCAGATTGTATTTAAATCTATTACAATTGTAACATTATTTTATAAACATAGCCTTAAGGGTCCTAATTTTCTAATCTAATTATTGGTTTAGGTTGTTGTCGACAATATTTGATGAGGTTATTCACAAAATATTCACTATTTGTTTCGTTTGTGCAGTGTCGTTGAGTAATCTGCTGGATATGTTGACATCGTGAAAGATGAGAATCTTTAGTATCCATCCTTCAGCCTAAGATCATCTGAGAGCACGCATCGTGGTCGTGAATTATAAGCACTGCCTCGATTTGACTAGATGTTGTGTTGAGTAGTTTAAATGTGAATACTGTGTTACCCGTGAGTCGTGGTATTTAAAAGATTTCGCTGCTCCTGCATGCCAGTGTGAATTTTGTTCATTTAAGAATGAATTTAGGCTATAGTTTTAAGTACTTGAATAATTTTTTGACAGGAAGAGATTTGGTTAACCGCAGATGACCCTTATTGATATTGCAACTAAAACCGACGTTTTACCTTTTCTACACCGACTTGGTTTGTCCTTTCAGCAGGTCCCTTTCATTTACAGTCAAGCTTGGATTTGGGTATGCTTCTCACAGCCAATAATTTACTATCAAAATTATTGGCTGTGAAAAGTCACCGCGAGTCATTCCGCGTTAGGCACAATCTGCGTTGTAAGTTTGTGAATCTACATGATTTCAATATTCTCTCGATGATTTCTGTTAATTTATTGTTGACTGTGCGATTAGCGATAAAAGGTGTCCATCTTCTTGAAGGAGATGATAACAATCCTAAGAGTATATATGAATCGGTTCATAATATGGTGTTTACTTCAGGAAATCCTAAGGTTTCTCTAACAGATTTGACCTATTTGATTAATATTGCTACAGCACAAACAGTTCGAATCTTGTAACGGACACTTGATTTATCGGAGGCACCTTTGTATTCGAATTTAATTCAGTGACTCTAACATTACCGTTTTCCTCGAATCACCTGCCGTCTAGGTTTAACAACCACAAGCTTTGGCACAAAATTATGATGGTTACGATGGCTGGTGCGAGCTATTCTATTGGGCCAAAGGAGCGTGCTGTTTGTGGTAAAACCTCTCGCTTCGTTGCGGTTCATTCTTTGTTAACTGAGACTTTATACTGGAATTCGTCTTAAGGAGCATTTTAAGATACGACTGATCATTTTGTATATTTAGCTGAATGTCCTCCTTGTTTTCTATATCAATTTTGTCGAGTGAGGGGCCATAATTAGATGACCACTTTTGCAAATTAGATCCATACGATTTTAGAAGGGCTGTAATGAATTCTTAAATTTTGAATGTTTATTCCGCTGTATGATACCCCGACTTCGTCAATGTTGAAGTCGCGAAATTTGTCTGCGACAATCGATTCATTCATCATATTGCTATTGCTGACCATCAGTAGATCCTTTGTAGCGAGGTATGGTACCGACACTGTTACGTATATAACTGTCGTGAGACGTTATTGTTTCGGCACCTTCTCTGTATCAGTTCGCCACAGGTTTCAGTGTTAATATGTATCGTTTGGATATAATACAATTTGATTGAACATTCTTTTAATATGCGCGGTAAAGACGAGCCTATATAAGCGGAATTGCATTAGGATTGAGGTATGAGGTCCATATACGGTTTTTTCGACTATCAGCAAATCGTTTAATGAGAACGAAGTTTTATTTCGTATTTGTTCATATATTCAAAGACTCAGGAAATTCCTGTTGTAGTACAAAAGTCATGGATTAAAATCGAAAATCAGCTGTCTGAATTGTCCAAGCTAAACTTACCTCGCTTCTTATCTGATGGACTAAAAATTATTCCAGAGTTATCAAAATACAGCGGCAGCTAACAATACGATTGCTGACTGCGACAAATAAAGTGGCTCTATTGAAGCAGATATCGCTCTTAAGGCTTGAGTTGTGTATAGAGCATGGTCTCTTAGCCAACTGATCCAGAAAATTGCGAAGGCTACCATTTATTTGCTTCAACGGTTTCTACCATTATGAAAAATATACTTCGCCAACCGAATATGGGTGATCCTGCAAATCATTCTATTCACTAGTTGGCTACATGTGGAATCTGGCGACACCCCTACCGATTTTACAACGGAAGGCTTTTTCCAGGCGATATCACTAAAACAACCAATGGTGGTGTGGCTCAGGCTTGGCTTCACGATGATGAATTTTCTTGTCCTTTATCGCCTAAAGTTAATAACGAGCGTCAGTCGAAAATTCGAACCAATAAGTAAAATCAATTAAAATGTTTCTTCCATTGCATTGCGAGGAACATCATCCAACCAACGAGGTAATAAAACGAGTGCCCACTTAGATTAACCTGCTCAGAGTCATCTCGTGCAACTATAATAAATTCAAGGTCCAATTTGGTAATTGTATTACATTATACTCATCGTCATAAAACACCAACAACAACAAGTATTTTATAGGGATATTCATGAACTCTACTCATTCATCGACAAGGATTTGATTTTTGTTGGTGGTCATATCCAACGATCTTCAGTGCGCTACAATAAGAAGCATCCATTAATAATTCGAAAGTGGTCGTTGTTGACTCACCTAACTTGCAGTATTGGATAGCCGGTTGCAAAGCATATATCAAGGAAGTGCATACTGTGTGTAAAGTATAAGCCAGGAAGGCCATTTTCCATAGTATAGCTATAGTTTTTGTAGGGCCAATTAGTTTTTTATCTGAGAAAGGGCGTGGGGATAAATTAATAAAAGGTTATATTTGTCTTTTAATAGGTACAGTAATTAAAGCTCTCCATTTAGAAGCAGTGTCCGAATATATATACAAACTGATAATGGGTCTAATTTTATTGGAGCATCACGACGACTCAAGAAATTATATGACCTAATCTGTTCAAGGGCACACAGGAAGGAAGTCGAATCTATTAGGATATCTGAGAGTTGGCGTGGAGGGAGTTGGTGTTGGATTAGTGTTGAATTGAGAGCTGAATTAGAGGTATCTTGAATTGATTTGTGGAAGTTCATGTGAGCTTGGAATTGAGTTAAGAACTGATCCAATTCCTTGATTTAAGGATTTAGGAATGAACTTGAATAGAGGTTGTATTGGGGTTGATTTGAAGTTTGTTCAGCCGTTCAGCCAGAGATTTATCTGGGGGTTAATTCAGATTTGAGTTGGAAATAAACTTGAGTTGTTCTGAGTTGGATTCAAGTATGCATTTAGTTTTTCGAACCGTTTTTTTTTTTTTTCTTTATTTTTCTACATATATGTTACAAATTTTTTTTTTTTTATTATAAGCGCATTTTTACATTTTTTACAAAATCTGCAATGATTCTCAAAGAATCGTTGTGCAGAAATATATGAAAATAATTAGCATAACGCTATACATAATATATTTTATGTTTTTATAATATTTTGATAGTACAATAGTGATTATCTTATTTTTATTTTTAACATTTTGTATAATATATTATATTCTTTATTGATTTACAAAAATTTTCCGTTTGATATCTGTTGTTGTCTTAATCTGTTGTTGTTTTGATTTAAAGTCGAGCAGAGCGTTAAATGGCGGTTGAGTGAGGAAATTTATTGGGTAGTTATTTGGGGGTTGACTTCGTGGTTAGATTAAGTTGAGTGCATGTACGGTAAGCATTCAGTTTTCGAACCGTGTCGATTTAGCGATTGTCTCGAGCGTTGAGTTTTGGAATAAGTTCAGGGTTGAGTTACGGGTTAAATTGAAAATTGAGTTAGTGTTTGATTTTGGGTTGGTTGTAGGTTTACGTTGAGGGTCGATCTGGTGTTGATTAAGGGTTGAGCTTTAGTTGATTTCGAGTTGAGGGAGCAGTTCAGTTTGGAGGTGGATTTGACGTATTAGTTGCAGGTTAGATTGGATTGAGTTGAATTCATTTCTTATACGCAATTAGTTTTTCGAATCGAGTTGATTTCGGGATTGGGCTAGTATGGCAGTGAAATTTGGCTTGATCTGAGGTTAAGTTCAAGTTGAGTTGGTGTTAAGTGAGCGGTTCAGTATGTTTCAAGAAGTACTTGACAGTTGAATGTAGGGTTCGTTTGGTTGTTTATTAACGAGTAGATGTTAGTATAAAGCGTTTACCTTATCCTTCGTTAGAAAGAAAAACGTTAAAAAAAATTGTTGCGCTATAATCATACTTGACGTTTATTTTATTTTGTACAAAATTAAAATATGCACTTAATTTACACGAGGACATGCAATGGCGTTCTGATTGGTTAATTACAAAATTTCATTTATAACGAGGCACACGGCAACACGAGTTATTTTCACATTTTATTCTACACCTTGTTTCCTCTTCACAATAAAAGCTGTAATCAGCTTATTGAATGGTACCTCGTAAATCACCATCATGACATATGACGCAAGGAAACTGATTACAATGAACCCACACGATTCAACGATCTGTAAGTAATAAAAATTTCAAAATATTTTGGTTCAATAACTGCATCAACGCTTACATAAAGTGCAAAATTAAAATGTTGCGTCGAATCTGACAGCATCACTATCGGTAAAATAGCAACAGGATTAATAAGGTAACATGCAAACGACATTCGACTAAATGGTATCCAAATTTTTGATTCAAAAATTTTTGTTAGGAAACCGCCATTGTTAGAGGCGCAGGCAATTAATAGCCAACAGGTTGCAATACTCCATAAAATCCGTACAAATCCAGAATAAAATATTGCGAAAATTGGATCGTCTGCTTTGTGTACATGAAGAAATATTATAGTGATATAAATGGTTTGGGCAATAATCCAACCCAAGACGATGTAAAACTTTAAATAAAAAAATCCATTGGTATAATACAGTAGATGATTAGCGCTTATTTAAAATTACCTTGGACAGGCGCAATTGGCGATTCTCCTTACTAAAATACCGACCAGCAACAACAGCAATGAAATATGCGGCAAGCCGATTCCATGGTGGTGTATACATTTCATCTACAGTATTAAACATATTATCCAGTCTAAATAGAAAAAGAAATATTAGAAAATAACAACTAGCAAGAATTCCCTATAGACTTACGCGAGTGAATACTTTACTTTTGCTGCAAAGTACATACTAGCTGCCATACTAGCAAGTGATATCCCAGCTCCAAGCCATATACCCAATTTGTTGTTCCTTTAATCAAAATAAGGTACAAATTTACCTAAGTAAATAAAATTAGTACAAACCTCGTAAACACAACCAACACGACAAGCGCAATAACAAGGCTTTGAAAATCATTCCCCAAATACCACGACCAAAGCATGCAACTCTCCAATAATGGAAACAAATTATTTATGTACAACAAATTGAACCAAAACCGTTCATTACAATTTATCTCATAATCATCGGCCACCTCAAATGGTGATGTATCCTTCAAATAAACGGTTAACGTGTACGTCATCAGAATAACAACAAAATGTAGTGGTGTCAACCTGATGTACCGAGAAATGATAGTTCTTGTAATCAGCAGTATGCCGCTTTCACTTTTTTTCGCCATTTTGAGTCGTTCAAAATACAAAAATGATACTAAAAATGCACTGATCACAACAAACGTATCAACACCAAGAAAATCGGTTGTAACCGGTTGATAATACCAGATATCAGCCATTTTAAAAATAGTTCCCCAGTTATCCAGGGGCATGGCGGAAAATAATAAAACGTGTGCCATAACCAACCAGCACATACCAAGCGCCCGTACCCCGTGCACAATCTTTATCGATTCATCACCAGTTTTTAAATTAAAAATCATCTTTGTGTTTTCAATCAATGAAAAACTGGAAAACCAACGATCCATTGGGCTCGCTATTATCGGTTTATCGTCATCTGTCTTTTTGACCGATTTCAATTTATCTCGTTGCATATTATACGTGTATAGTGTGCCTACCGCAATATTGACCACATTAAAAATCGTAATCCATCTGAAACGATAACGCATTAGTGTTCTGATTATACAAAATTTGCACACACAAAATCATCATGCACATACATAAGCATTTGAACAAATGTATCATTCCAAAAGTTTGGCCGCAATTTTAATGTTTTAGTCCGCAACACCGTTACATTATTACCAATCATTTCACGGCCCACATACTCATCATTATTAATAAAATATTTTTGTGCCACATACATTGTGTCCACATCTCCGCATGATTGTGGAAAACATAATCCTAAATGTAAGATTTTCTATAAAACAACAAAATAATTAATCGGGTCGAGTTACGATCTCGGGTCATAAAATATTATGCATACCCGATCGTAAATCGAGAAATCAAATTGTAATGATGATGTGTGACGTATATAAATCATACGGTATTCGACGGGGAATGGACTACGTTCACTTATTAAATTTGGTGGATTAAGCGGATTTAAATGTCGCGTTTGTGATATATAAATGGGTTTGTTTACGTCACTACAGCCAAATTGATCACCCAATAAAAAATTGTTGCCCCATACAAAACCGGATCCAAATTTACCGGATGCATCAAGTACTGAAATTGAAAGAAAATGATATTAATACATTTTATCAAAACAATCATCTTATAATTATGCGAAAGCTCATTAATATTCTATACTCACATTTCATGGCCCATATTTCTCTTCGATTAATCGAATTTATAATTTGTTCTAAATCATTACGACAATTTGCCGATATTTTATCACTCACACTACCGATTTTGGCTAAATTATAAACAATTTCGGTTTGTTGTGCTAAAACACCAAAAACGTTTAGCACAAATAATTGGATTAATGTAACGATAAATCGATATTTAAACTTGATCAACATTGTGGATGCTGTTTTACATTCAGCTGACGAATGTAAACTAAAAATTAAAGTTTTTTTTTGTTCTATTTATGATTTAGGGTTTCGGGCATCACCATAATATTACATTAATAAAATGTATACCGACTGACTGTGTTGTGTAAATATTGTGTTGCGGTTAATTTGTATAATCATTATAATCAGCGGGCATTTATGATAATTAATCTAATATTGAGTAATTTTAACCGCAAGTCAAAATGTCATTGACAATTTACTTGTATGATGCAAATTAGATTAGCTGATTAAATTAAAAGTTATATGCGTTCTTGGTCCTCTACTCTATTTATTTTTTATAAATGATATTGTCGACAATATTGAATCCAATATTTTGATGTGAAGTTTCATTATAGATGACGGTTTCTCTACACCGACCGTCTTTCGTGATTTAATTCAATGTCTTCTTGAGTATAGTCCCCCAATTTGGAATTCTGGTTAAAAATGCGATATTGACAGGCTTGAAATAGTTTAAAGAAAATTCACAAGATTTCTTCATTTTAAACTTAAGATATCGTATGAAAGATAAGATAAGATTTAAGGCTTGAAAGATGTAATCTAGTTTCCCTTGCGTCAAGAAAAACTCTCTGCTAAAATTGTTCTTAGCAAGCTGGTCAACAACATAATTTGAATCGTTATAATCGATTGTGAAAATTTAAATTAAAATTTTGATTTTGATTTTGGTTTTGATTTTCATTTAAATTTGACAAATAGCTGGTTCTGTACAGTTTATTCAGATAAGGCAATGGGATATCCAGGCTTTACTCTAAAAATAGAGGATATTTGTGATCGCCTCCCGAAGATTTGTTGAAACCAAAGGTGTTGATCACCATCTTATTTCTCCAGGAGTAAAAATGTTCCTAGAAAGGTCCTTCCAAGGACTGTACCCTCAGAAAATTGATCTATCGCTAGACATTCGAATGTATCCTTCTTTGATGTGGTTCTATCCCCATTTGGTTTTTTAATAGAAACTCGCTGGAGATATACCCATGTCAGACATTGATTTTAAATTTAATTGTAATTGGAATTGTAATTGTTATTGTCATTGTATTTGTAACTGTAATTGGAATTGGAATTGTAATTGTAATTTAAATTGTAATTGTTATTGGAGTTGGTCTGAATATAACTGGTTCGCATGATCGCGTTGAATATGAATGTTATTAGCTTTATGCAGTTGTCTGGCAACTCCCTTATCATTTTTCCAGTAATGAGATCATGTCCTGGTGCCTTTTTCTGGCTTATTCAATTTTTAATTGTATTCTTATCTTTCTTCCAATTATACCTTATAGATTTGTAGGATAAACCATCATCCATTTGCTGGGGTAGCACGAAACTATTATCTTCTTCGTGTGGTGTGAATACTGTTGTTAGATGATCAGCAAAAGCATTGGCTTTTTCTTCATCACTTCTCGCCCAATTTCCAGTTGGTAGTCTAATCGGAGGATTCGAATTTGTTGGCCTTTTTAAATTTTTTGTTGCCATCCACAAAGAATAATCTGTCCTCTCGGTTGCCGAGAGATCACTTAAATAGTACTGGATGCTCTGGTTTTCTTAAGGCATCAATGTCAGCTGGCGTAGTCATAAAAATATTAAGTAGACAATTTTGTTCGACTAGCCTCCTATATTGATCCCAATTAGTTTGCTTGTTTGTAAGACGGTTGGGCATTTCTTTCCTTAGGACATTGGTACTCACTGTTACGGTTACTGGTGAGTAATCAGAAGACAGATCATAACAATCGGTGTCCTTAGCATGTGCGCGTGGGATGCCCTTAGTTACACAAAAGTCAATTAAGTCAGAAATTTTCTTTTTATCCGTGGGCCAGTAAGTTTGCGTTACCGGCAGATAAATAATCCAGGTACTGTTCCTCTATAGCTTGATAAAGTTGTTTGCGTTGTAATCAACTCCCGCAAGAAATTTATTACCCAGCTGGCTGAAATAATCTAAGAACTGGAGTTTTTTATAGCATGTTTTGGAGGACAGTACATTGCCGATATGACGCAGTTTTCAGACCACTCATGCATCGCTCGTTGATTGTATATGTTCTTTCTCATATTTCGTAAGTTCATAGTGTTTTAATCTACTTTCAATCAATAAATAGGGCAGTGCCTCCATGTGCATTCCCATCTGGGTGCTTGGTGTCATAAATAGAGTACCCATTAATTTTGAAATAGCTATTTTTGGTGACGCGTGTTTTGGATATTAACATTATGCCAATATTGTGCTCAGTGAGGAATACTTGAATCTCCGCTTTATGTTGTGCTAGGCCGTTTGCATTCCATATAGCTATTTTGATGATGGTCATTTTTGGATTTTTACGACTATCTGCATCAGCGTGTTCATTCTGCATCATCAGATCCATGGTTCTCTCCATCATCGCCATAAAGCTTTGCGCATCATATTAGTTAATTTGTTTAAAGCTTTTGAGATGTTTTCTTCTTCACTTGCTTGCACTTTAGGAGCGGTACCTTTAAGAATACTTGCGTATGAAACCCCTTGATTCACACTATCGTTGATAGTTGCGTACTGGTTTCCATTTTGAGCGTTTGGGTTTGCAATTTCTGGGCGTGCTTCTTTTCTAGCTGAAGAATGAAGATTAAGCATTCGTTGTTTTGCTCGCTGCTTTGGATTGATTCGCCTTTTCAATTCAAGATAAATTGGGCACAATTGATGCTTCCTCTTTGGATTTATTGCAAGCCTTTGCGTTATGGAGTTCACCACATATAACACAAACATCGTTCAAAGTGCAATATGCTCTAGTGTGTCCATATTCTTGACACTTAACACACTGTACCGGCCCATTTCTTTTCCTGGATTCTTCTATGGTAACCCTTCTGTGCAATATACATATATTTTAGGTCATATATTGCATGTTTACCTTTGACCTTTTTATTGTCTGGTTCTAATTCCAGGCGGAACAATGGCTGCGGCGCCTTCCCCCGATTAATAATATTGGTATTATATTTGCATTGGAAACATTTCTCAGCATCGACGTAGCTCTCTATTCCTTTCAATTCTACAACTAATCCTTGTTGGCTCTTTAGTTGGTACGTGTAGTAATGCTTACCAACTTGATACTGTAGGCATCAATATTGAGCGGTTGAATTTTTGTTTCTTTTATATCTCCTCTTTTGATAACGGAAATATAAAATTCATCCTTCGTAATAAACTCGATCGTTTTAACAAGGTCTCTATTTGATTCTTCCCTCAAATAGATTGGTGGCGGCTTCTCAGTTTTTGGAGTTTTCTCGGGTGGCGCATCTTCAAAAACCAAGCAAGAATACCTATTGCCATATGTTAATTCAACGTTAGCTAACTTAGTGAATTTATTCGTGCTTGCTCTGGTCGCTGATCTAGGACTTCTCCTTCGTTTTGATCGGACAGTAATATACCGGTCAATTCACGTTTGCACTAAACACTGACCTACATCACTGTTTATTTTATTGTCATTTGTTGTCAAAGCACTTTCATTGTTTATATTATCGTCAATATTTGTCGACGATGCACTTTTACTTTCTTTATGGTTCAACACACCAAAGTTATTTAAATTAATTTCTAGTTCATTTTGATTTAAATTGCCTGGGTAAAGCAATTTTTTGAGCATTTAAAATTTGTTGTCGCTTTGGACTATGCTGCACATTTCCACATTTATGAATAATTGAGGTCGTGATGTTCGGTGACAAATCGCTTGCGGACATCGCCGTCTTCTGATTTGGTCCATACCTTCTTTTACTTGAGGCGGAGATAAGAACATCACGATTTCACTTACTTTTCACATCACAAATTAAAAAAAAAAAAAAATTTAAAACTGCTGATTTAACTTTTCACACAAGTAATAAGTAAATTATTTCAAATGTTTACTCGGTGGTAGTGAAATTGTAACTGTAATTGTAATTGGAATTGGAATTGGAATTGAAATTGTAATTGTAATTGTGATTGTAATTGTAATTGTAATTGTAATTGTTAATTTAATTGTAATGTTGGCAATATCTTGACAAATACCGAGTGCATCATTATCCGTTATAACACTATTCGATTTACGAACACATTCAGATAATATTTTTCTCCAAACTCCGTTATTGCAAGATTGTTTAAATTTAGTGCAAAAATCTGAAATATTTGTTATAGCTTGCATTATTTTATAGCTTGTTTTTACAAAAGATCGCCATTTTATTTTTATTTGGGTTGTTAATAGCACTAAGACGTTGCTTGAATGTTCTACGACGATTGTACCTCTTAAATGTCAAAATCAAACCTTGATTTATTGGCTGGCTGGTTTAAATATTAATTAAATATTATCCTATAAATCATCTATATACGTTGAATGGCCAGAACAATTATTCACAAGTAGGAACGCTTTCAAATCCAATTTTTTTTTCTACAATATGTTTTAATATCTGGGATACCAAGGGTTGTCACCCAATCTTTGAATAATGCAGTCGTCATCCAAACCTTTTTTTTGGCTCCCCAGTTTTTTTATTTTTTAATCCTAAGCCGACGACGCAAATCCACATTGTTTCCTAGCATATTTCTTAATTTCTTCACTGACGTATTCCATTGTTAGATCCTTATGCACAGATTTAATTTCGTTGAGTTGAAGGCGGTATATGTTCATCAAAATTAGCCGAATTATTAGCGTTTTGTTTACTGGTTGACTCCTCTATACTTTCTCCAATTGCCAAGATTGCAGTATCATTCACAAATGTTGAAATACTTGTTCCTTTTGTGTTTAGTACGTCTCGCGTATAAAGTATGTAGAGTATTGGCCTCAGAACAATTGCTTGTGGACCTCCAGCCGACATTTTCTTTAGTCCGGAGTATTCCTCTTCATGTTTTACACAAAAGTATCGATTAAAATCATGTAAAACTGCTTCGAAGGCTTGAGATATGTCCAAGAAAGCACTTGAGCATAGATTTTTATTTTCCAGAGCATATTCAATTAAATCTGTGATTCTGTGCACTTGGTCTATGGTAGAGTGTCTCTCTATAAATCCAAATTGGTAAGGAGGAATTAGTTTTCTGAATTCTATTACTGATTTTAACCTCTTGAGTAGTAGTTGTTCAAATAATTTTGAAATTTTAGGAAGTAGGGAAATCGGCCTGTACGATGTTTTCTTGTTTGACGGCTTGTTAGGTTTTACAACAATTATCATCGCTGCCACCTTCCACTGGTATGGAACGTATTTTAATCTGAACGCTACGTTGACTACTTGCAGTAATATTCGTAATCCTTTTTCTGGTAGCAGGTATAGAACCTATAATATTTTATGTAATAATCGAAAATTAAAAAGTCCTATACTGCAACTGTACAAATATAAAGTTCTATTCGAAACCACTTTCTACACATTAGGAAATACTGATTTAATCAAACACTGGTTTGAAAATTTTACATACTTTGAAGTTTACAATGTCATATGCCATCGAATCCGACTTAATTGTACGAATTGCATTCAATACCATAAGTTCATCGACACAATCAAAAGCAAAACAATAACTACCACAACTAATAAAATCAAAATCGGGTGAAGACAATACACCTAACGATTCGTTAAGTTTACTGATCCATGCTAAAATGTATGACTGCTTCGGTTGACTTTCATGAAATACCAAGTATTTTTAAATTGCTCCACGTTATTTTAGGTTTGTGCAAATTCCCAAAATAAAATACATTTTAGCTTGATTGATGCATTTGTTGGATTTATTTTTAAAATATTTAAATTATTCAAAATCGAGCTCTAATCCAAATCTTTGATATTTTTTGTAAGCCAAATCTCTACCTTGAATTCAATTCAAAATATGTGCATTTAACCCCGGAGCAGTGGGACATTTATTTATACTTCTTTTACGAGACACACAAATGGTATCTAATTTTAAGATATTTCAATTGAATTCTTCATGTATCACATGCATGCACAGGATAAAATAAAGATTTAACCATGCTTGCAAGCCGTATTGTTCCCACGATTCCTCATTTCTGGAGTACGCTATATATTTGAACTTGGTTTATTGGATGTAATTAGAGATTGCCGAATAGAAAGTAAAATGACCAGTAAGATTATAGAACTGCAAAGTGTCACCGGTCACAATAGTTTAGTCAATATGATGTTGTCAACCAACGTTTTAATAATGATGGGGCGGCAAAAATATTTGAACCACGACGATGGATATCTCCAGTTCCCATTGAAGCAAGGTTGTATATTCATTAATTATGGCGTTAATTGAGAAATTGGAAATCGAGATTGATAAACGAAGATACTGTGTTGCTGCTTACCTACGAGTGTTGCAAAGTTGTAATATTCATAAGGACTATGGATTGCAGCTTATTAGTATATTGAAACCATTTGTTGCCTGGCCGAGGTGGTGTAATGTTCAGTTCAGTTATGTAGGTTTTGAACATGGTTCAGACGGTTTAATATCTCGTGAAATAAAGTGGAAAATTTATTTAAAAAAAATAGTTTTTGTCTTGATGTGCGTAGAGAGAGTTTAGTAAGGGATAGTGTATTTGGGTTCCCAAATTTGTTAACTAGGAAATTAGTACTCAAATTAGGTCGCCACTAGTTAAATTTGACACTGATTAAATACAATTGTGAATGAATTCAGCTAATTGTACTTTGAGGCGGTTCATAACGTAAATAAATTGTTGTGCTTCGAGAATTATGAGAACTAAGAGCGGGCAATATTGTTATTGATGTAATAAATAATGTAGACATTTGAACTAATATTGGCAGCTGGCAAAATTGACGATGTATTGAATACTAGTTAGTTGTTTGTCAGAAGTAATAATTACCATCACGCGATTCTAAGGCGATCTCGTCGTAATAAATGGCTAATGAGAAAAGATTGGAGAGTTAGCATTTGTTAAAAATTAAATAACATCACATACATAATGGGCGATTACTGAAATTATTGAAGCTTTTGTAATGATTCTTGGAAAACTGAATATTCCCAGATTTTCACTGGTAAATTGAACTGAATTTTGTTCCTCCAATATCTGTTTAAAAATCACATCAATACAATCTATCTCGAGACATAAGTCTCTAGAGGAAGATTTAAAACCATTTTTGAATATTTTTTGATTTGGGAGAATATTACAAATAGGCTTAAAATCAATAGCTATCACTGGCAAAGAAAATCAGTTCTTGTTGGAAAGCCTCTAGCAGGAAATTTGGTAAAATTCGATAAGTGTGCAGCCGAAAGAAAAAGATCGTTAATGCAGATAGCTAAAGTCGTCAATAGTGTTTAGCCGAAAAAATTTTCCGAAAGACTTTTGTTTACAATATTACCTACGTGGCAATACCTCCCGCTTCCATATTCTCGTGGAAAATTGTGGAAAAATTTACTAATCCCAGCTTTTAGAGCATGTTTTTATGTACCTAAAACAAGAGTTCGAATCAAAATTTTGTTTCAAAGAATTCAAACCAAGAAATTTATTAAGATGCATTCTAAATTGAAGTGAAATCCACATAAATTTAGAAACTTAATTTTAAGTAAAAGGTAGAACTACAAGAATATAAAAATTTATAAAATTGCATTTAAGAATTTTTGTAATTTCAGACAGTTCCTTTATTTCAATTTGAAATTACAAATCTCACCATGTCATATTTGGCTTCAAAGTATTCAGATTCTTTAAAATGTTTCATTACCGTTGATTCAACTCCTCACGCCGAAGATGGATGCCACTGATTCTGGTTTCCTTAGACATTTTGGCATTTCCGATAAATCGTATAGGACGTATCCCAAAACTCTTTCTAGCTTTCGGAATGACGAATATTGATTAATGAAGCCGGTGAGCCACTCATTTTGTTCGACGCAATTGAAGGTGAGTATTATTGGTTTGTTTGACATCTCATCGTTATGTCCATAGTGTTTGGATTGCGTTGGCCAAAATTCGGTCGATTACTCGATTTAGATAGCCAATTTGGACCGTTCCACCAAAGGGAATGTGATTTGAGCTCGCTTGGAGAAACGCCTCTGGATGCGCAGTCAGCTGGATTGTTAGCAGATGGAACGTGCCTCCAATTATCTCGAGATGATGTGGAAAATATTTCTGCGGTGCGATTGTCTGCGAAGGTGCTCCAACGTCGTGGATGACTGCTGAGCCAGTCCAACACAATTTGGGAATCAGTCCATAAATGCGTTTGATTAATATTGATGCTGGATTCTTCTTTAATGATTTCCACGAGATTGGCTAATAGCAGTGAGGCACACATTTCCAAACGGGGAAGCGACTGCTGCTTGATGGAATGAATTTTTCCATCCGAATTCGTTGTTCGCAGGAATATTACGGCGGCATAGCTGACTGACTAGCATCGCAGAATCCATGAACGTCAATGATGGAGCCCTGGGGCCCCTGATAAGACTGCACGAATTTTGGAATTGATATAAAACTTATTAATTTGAGATTAGATCTTATCTTCGACCAAATAACGCTTTTGTCCTATGGGAGCGGATCGTCCCAGCCCAGATTGTCTGCCTAGAGCATTTGGATGAAAATTTTAAAAGTTATGACTACAGGCGATAGCCAACCAATGGTAGCTGCGATGTAAACAAAAAGCGATCGGAATCTGGATTCCATTTAAGGCCCAAAACTTTCACAGCGTTGTCTTGCGTCATAAATATCCTTGAGGTTGGCATTTTCTGGCTGTTGGATTTCCATTTTTTTAAGCAGAATCCGTAGTCCTTCAGTATTTCCGTTACATGGGTTTTCAGCTGCATCGCTGCATTTTCATTATCAGCGCCGGTCATGACATCATGTCCTTGTTTATGACATGGGCAGCTTCAGGTGAGGAATTTTCGTTTTCCTTTGCTATTTGCTGAAGAGCTCTGGTGGCGAGGAATGATGCAGATGTTAACCCGTATGTTACGGTTGACAGGCTGAAATAGCGAATGGGATCTGATGGATTAGATCGCCAGACGATTTTTTCGTTCTTTCGGACACGCAGGATGACAGCATACCAGCTTGATTATACCGTGATCGGTGCGGGATTTGGCTGATCCATCGAAAACTACTCTAATCTTGCTGGTGGCACCCGTGACTTTGAGCACCTCATGATGTGGCAAATAAAATTCGTTTCTCTATTCGGAGCGATTTCCACCATATAAATTAGCCATTAATATTCATCCATAAACTCGTGGTACAACTTAGCAAAGCATGGATCACGAATTAAACGGCGCTCCAATGCTCTCAGTCGTTGGATTGCAAGTGGTGATGGTCGTTGGAATGGTTAATTTGACCAGAAACTACCCAGCCGAATATGGTGGTTTGAAGAATAGGTTCGTTCGGGCTACTTTTTATTTGATAATTTCTGATAATGTTAAAAAAGTGGTCAGCGCAGGTATCAAATTGCGGATCGGCCAATTGGAGTTTGGTGCACGAAGTTAAATCAACTGTTAATCTTCGTGGTGGTGGTATATTAGTAATTTTTGGCATTGCGAGAGCCTCAATGGTAAATTGAGGTAGCGATTCTTGTTTGATATTTATTAAAACTATAGCCCTCTGGAAATTCCACATCCAGATAGGCCTAACCCACTGATTGGAATGTGCGCGTTTTGCCTTTTTAGTTGAAGCCGTTGAACACACGATTCGGTGACAAAACTAGACTGTGATCCGGAATCTAGGAGAGATCCGGAATCTGCATGATATGGTTTTTCCGGAATCATCAATGGCATTAATTATTGCTGTGGGATGAATTGAGCAGGTAGTCATATTTTGTATGTGCATATTTATTACCTGATCTGATGATGTAGATGGTGATTTTGCTTGTAGTTCTCCAGGGCTCTCAGTTTGATGTAGAAGAGTGTTGTGCTTCTTGCCACATTTTTGGCATCTACGTCTGGATAGACAACGAAATATCGGGTGATTGTTCTTCTTTGCAAATTCCAGCCGACTTTTGTATCTAGAGATTGAAACTGCTTAAAATGGAATAAGGAATGATCTGGGTTTTGGCACATGGTGCATTGGAACTTGACGATGGGTTTTATCTCAGTGTGACCCTCAACTCGCCCATCATAGCCATTGGAAGTGACATGGCTTTTCACTTCTAGTTTTGAATTGGCTCGCCTAGATGGGCCTTGAAGTGACTAGAAGGATTATCCATCTCAGCCGAATGTTCTGCCCAGAGAGCCTTGGAATTGTCGTCTAACTTTTGTCGCAGGATATAGATTAGCCAGTGATCCCTGGTTTCGGCAATCTCACCAAGACCGTGGAGACCTCGGACAACTTCGTCTGAAATGTCCATCAGGCGTTTGATAGTGTTTGCGTTTGGGCTATAAATGACGTGTTACTCGACGAACCTTCGGATACAATTATTAATGATATGCTTTTTTCGGTTGTATCTGTCCTTTAAATTGTTGAGGGCCCCAAGATAATTTCCTTCGGTTACCGCTATATGTCTCCGTAATACAGAAATCAACATCAACTTACTGTCAATTGTCATCAGAAATCAACTGTCTGAATTGTCCAAGCTAAATTTACCTCGCTTCTTATCTGATGGACTAGAAATTATTCCAGAGTTATCAATATACAAGGGCAGCTAACAATACGTTTGCTGACTGCGATAAATAAGGTGGCTCTATTGAAGCAGATATCGCTCTCAAGGCTTGAGTTGTGTGGAGTGTGGTCTCTCAGCCAACTGATTTAGAAATATCGAAGGTTATACCATTTATTTGCTTGAATGGTTTCTACCATTGTGAAAACTATATATATCGCACACCTAACGTCGATTATCCTGCCAATTCATCTATTCACTAGTTGGCGACACATGGAATCTGGCGGCAACCATACCGAAAGGCTTTACCTAAGCGGTACCACTAAAACCAACTAGAAGTGGTGTGTCCCAGGCTTGGCTTCAAGATGATAATTTTTTTTGGCCTTTTTTAAGTTAATAACGAGTCAATCGTATAGGAATTAAATTGGGCGTTAAGTTTAGAGTTTAGTGCAATAGAGGTAAGCATTTGGGGGTTTAGTTTGTGGTTAGATTAAGTTGACGCATGCAGTTTTTGAACCGTGTCGATTTAGTAATTGTCTTGAGCGTTGAGTTTTGCAAAAAGTTGAGGGTTGAGTTGGTGTTTGATTTAGGGTTGGGTGTAGGTTTGCGTTGAGGGTCAATCTGAGGTTGACTAAGGGTTGAGCTTTAGTTGATTTGGAGTTGAGGGAACAGTTCGGTTTGGAGGTGGATTTGACGTTTTAGTTGCAGGTTAGATTGGATTGATTTGAATTGATTTCTTATACGATTTAATTTTTCAAATCGAGTTGATTTCGGGATTGTGTTAGTGTGGCAATGAGATTTGACTTGATCTGAGGTTAAGTTCAAGTTGAGTTGGTGTTAAGTGAGCGGTTCAGTACGCTTCAAGAATTACTTGACAGTTGAATGTAGGGTTCGTTTGGTGGTTTATTACCGAGTAGATGTTAGTATAAAGCGTTTACATTATCCTTCGTTAGAAAGAAAAACTTTAAAAAAAAAAATTTGGGCTTTAATCATACTTGACGTTTATTTTATTTTGTACAAAATTAAAATATGCACTTAATTTGCACGAGGGCATTTTCAAATTTTATTCTACAACTTGTTTCCTCTTCACAATAAAAGCTGTAATCAGCTTATTGAATGGTACCTCGTAAACCACCACCATGACATATGACGCAAGGAAACTGATTACAATGAACCCACACGATTCAACGATCTGTAAATAATAAAAATTTCAAATTATTTTGGTTCAATAACTGAGCATAAATGCTTACATAAAGTGCAAAATTAAAGTGTTGCGTCGAATCCGACAGCATCACTATCGGTAAAATAACAACAGGATTAATAAAGTAACATGCAAATGACATTCGACTAAATGGTATCCAAATTTTTGATTCAAAGATTTTTGTTAGGAAACCGCCATTGTTAGAGGCGCAGGCAATTAATAGCCAACATGTTGCAATACTCCATAAAATCCGTACAAATCCGGAATACAATATTGCGAAAATTGGATCGTCTGCTTTGTGCACATGAAGGAATATTATAGTGATATAAATGGTTTGGGAAATAATCCAACCCAAGACGATGTGAAACTTTAAACAAAAAAAAGCCATTAATAATTCAGAAGATGAATAAGGCACATTTAAAATTACCTTGGACATGCGCAATTGACGATTCTCCTTACTAAAATACCGACCAGCAACAACAGCAATGAAATATGCGGCAAGCCGATTCCACGGTGGTGTATACATTTCATCTACAGTATAAAACATATTATCTGCTCTAAAATAGAAAAATAATAATTAGGAAATATCAACTAGTAGGAATTGCCTAGACTTACGCGAGAGAATACTTTACTTTTGCTGCAAAGTACATGCTAGCTGCCATACTAGCAAGTGATATCCCAGCTCCAAGCCATATACCCAATTTGTTGTTCCTTTAATCAAAATATATAACTTTAAAGGTTTTTTAAGTAAATAAATATAGTACAAACCTTGTAAACACAACCAACACGATAACCGCAATAACAAAACATTGAAAATCATGCCCCATATACCACGACCAAATCATGCAACTCTCCAATAATGGAAACAAATTATTTATGTACAACAAATTGAACCAAAACCGTTCATTACAATTTATCTCATAATCATCGGCCACTTCGAATGGCGATGTATCTTTTAAATAAACGGTTAACGTGTACGTCATCAGAATAACAATAAAATATAGTGGCGTCAACCTGATGTAACGATAAATGATAGCTTTTGTAATCAGCACTATGCCGTTTTCACTTTTTTTCGCCATTTTAAGTCGTTCAAAATACAAAAATGATACCAAAAATGCGCCAATAACAACAAATGTATCAACACCAAGAAAATCGGTTGCAACCGGTTGATAATACCAGATATCACCGATATTAAAAATACTTCCAAAGTTATCCAGTTGCACGGAAGAAAATCCTAAAATGTGTCCCATAACCAACCAGCACATACCAAGCGCCCGTACCCCGTGCACAATCTTGATCGAATCATCACCGATTTTTAAATTAAAAATCTTCTTTGTGTTTTCAATCAATGAAAAACTGGAAAACCAACGTTCTATTGGGCTCGCTATTACCGGTTTATCGTCATCTGTCTTTTTGACCGATTTCAATTTATCTCGTTGCATATTATACGTGTATAGTGTGCCTACCGCAATATTGACCACATTAAAAATCGTAATCCATCTGAAACGATAAACGCATTAGTGTTCTGATTATACAAAATTTGCACACACAAAATCATCATGCACATACATAAGCATTTGAACAAATGTATCATTCCAAAAGTTTGGCCGTAATTTCAATGTTTTAGTCCGCAACACCGTTACATTATTACCAATCATTTCACGGCCCACGTACACATCATTATTAACAAAATAATTTTGTGTCATATACATTGTGTCCACATCTCCGCATGATTGTGGAAAACATAATCCTAAATGTAAGATTTTCTATAAAACAACAAAATAATTAATCGGGTCGAGTTACAATCTCGGGTCATAAAATATTATTCATACCCGATCGTAAATCAAGATATCTAATTGTAATGATGATGTGTGACGTATATAAACCATACGGTATTCGACGGGGAATGGACTGCGTTCACTTAATAAATTTGGTGGATTAAGCGGATTTAAATGTTGCGTTTGTGATATATAAATGGGTTTGTTTACTGTGATACAGCCAAATTGATCACCCAATAAAAAATTGTTGCCCCATACAAAACCGGATCCAAATTTACCGGATGCATCAAGTACTGAAATTGAAAGAAAAAGACACAAACTATTTTTAGTAAAATAGGGTCTATGCAAAAAGTTCGAAATACAGCTAAAGATAAATACACAATTTTTCAAGGTTGCAGCGATAAAGAAAAACTGAATTGAGACACTAGTTGGGCACTTATCAGCGCGTTAAAGATAAATTTAAATCTTAAAACATTTTATCAAAATAAGCATCTTAAAATTATTATGCGGAGGCACATTAAAATTCTATACTCACATTTCATGGCCCATATTTCTCTTCGATTAATCGAATTTATAATTTGTTCTAAATCATTACGACAATTTGCCGATATTTTATCACTGATACTACCGATTTTGGCTAAATTATAAACAATTTCGGTTTGTTGTGCTAAAACACCAAAAACGTTTAGAACAAATAATTGGATTAACGTTAAAATAAATCGATATTTAAAATTGATCAACATTGTGGACTGTTTTACATTTAGCTGACGAATGTAAACTAAACATTCAAATTTTTTGTAACATACTATTTCATGAATAAAATGTATACCGACAAGTCAGTGTTGTGTTAATTTATGTTATATAATCATTATAATCAGCGAGCATTTATGATAATTAATGTAATATTGGGTAATTTTAACCGTAAGTCAAAATGTCAACGACAATTTACTTGTATTATGTAAATTAGTTTAGCTGATTAAATTAAAGGTTATACATAAAGGCACACATGTACACTCCGCTTCACCTAATTACGACCACCTATGTCAACAGCTTCCATATTTGTGCAATTGGAATCTGATTTTTTTACATGTACTTGAGATTAGGTACTTGGTTGCTTTTTTGAAATAATTGTAAAACAGATAACAACAATAAAACCGTTAGCTCTCTTTGGTTCGTTATGCGTCACTTGATTACGACCGGTAGTGAATATAGTTGGAGCTTATGAATGATACGGTAAAATTTTTTGAATAAAACAATAAGAGTTTCGGAAAATGGGTAAAGGAAAACACTTTCAGAGGGTGATAAAGCAAAGATCGAAGTTTTGAAGGAAGAAGGATTCTCAAATCGTCAAATAGCGGAAAAATTTGTTAGAAGGAAAATCGTTATTGGATCATTTATCAATAATATTGAAAATTATGGTAAAAAGAGAAAAGGACGCATTGCGGAGGCTACAACGCCCACGGATAAACGAGCGATTATTCGATCGGCTTCAATGGAGCTTATCAGGGTCAAAAATTAAGGCAAAACCCAGAGTCAAAGCTAGTTTATCAACGGTTCGACGTATGCGCATTGTTAATGCGTAGCATTAATGGGGAAATGTACTAAACTCTGATCGAGAATTTCAAAATATTTAAGAACATCCATAATTCCATTGATTTTGACGACATGCCAAATCCCCGAGAACTGAAGCATCCCCAAACCATTAGCTTTGATCCATTCATTTTTTTTTTTAAATACCGAGGGTTAAGCTCCTGGTATAAGAGGTAGTCTTACGTATGGTCTATCATCACCTCCAACCACGTTGGATTTACTCTCATCCCTCCAAATTATATTAAATTACAAAATCTCCTAGGTTTTGCCAAATGATCTTTAGCAAAAGCGATTCTTTTAGCTACGTTCTGGTTGCTTAGTTGTGGTTTCCTGTTCAATAAAGTGAAAATGGCTTAATTATAATGCCATAACTGTAATATAACACCAGAGGGACTCTAAAATATATGGGCTTATAGTATTGGCAATTTTATCAGCTGCAAGGCTGCTAAAATTGTCTAATATATCTAATAAAGATTTCGCAAAATTGAAAGCAAGAATAAATATTTAGATATATATGTACGTATAGAAATATGCCTGGTGTGAAGTTTTTGAACACTTTTTTTATAGACAAAAATTTATGGCAGTGTATTGTGAAGTTTTTGGACAAAATTGAGATTTTAGAAAAATTAAGTTTTTGGCCAAATATTTATCTGAGTGTACACGAATCTCATAGAATGGCTCATACAGTGAAGGTTGTAAAGGGTGTACATTGCGAAATTCAAACCACTCAATGCCATTTTGATATGAGCCGTAGGGCTATTGCAAAAAAAATTAGAAAATCACGATTTGGTATTATCAAAAAATTGTGTTCTGTCGTCTTCGATTGTAAAACTTGCCAGAGGCTGTAGAGTGAAAGTATTATCTTCCAAATACAAAAAATTTGGCTGATTTAAGCTGTTTTTCGAATTTTATTGAAATTTTTGAGTAATAGGTTGGTGAAAAAGTATTGAGAGGTTTTAGGAAGGAGGAACATATTGGCCATTATTATCTAAGATCTTTTGCCGGTACGGAAATTCGTCCAATCAAATTTTGATCGACAATTCCTGCGGCACCCAAAAATCGAGTTGAAAATGGTTTAAAACTGTTTTGTTGATCGATATCTAATTCCTTCGTAATGTCATGGCTGCTTATGTGTCGGTCTCCTTTTCGGTTTTTTGTAAAGTTTCATCGACTGTTTCAGTGATTGGCCGACCAGAGCGACGTGCATCTTTGACCTCGAAATTTGTCTGTTTCACGAATAGGGTTTGTCCATAGGTGATAAAGGGGGCTAAATTTTGCAACTCTGCCTTTAGATTTGTAATTAGCGACCCAACAAACCCCTGAGTGCAAATTTTGAGATAATTTACTTGAGTTTTTGACTTTTGGCCAGCTTTTTTGGAATACGCCGCACTGTGCCATGCTTGTAGAAATATTCTTGAGCGACTACGCCACCTTAAGAGATTCTCTAAATTCGAAGGACATGCAGTTACACTAAATTTATTCGAAGTTTTTGGCTAGGCGAACAATAGTGTTTCTCGATATTACTCGAGATTGGTAAAGGGCTTATTTGCGTATGGCATATTCAGGCCAATCATTTTTATGATATAATAAATAATGGTGGACCGCTGTACTAATTATCTATTTTTAGGAATTCAGCTGACATTTCTTCGCGAGATATTCAATTCATTTTTGAGTTTAATGGCACGATCTAAATCATCGGAATCTGATAAAACGTAATCGATGTTTTTAATTCTTGCTATATCAAAGAGTAGCTCACTATTCGCTACACTTTCTCGTCCCGTTGCACATTCTCGTGGAAAATTCGCAGAACCTACAGATTATTTAAAAATCAACTACTAAGGTGTTCTGTTGAAATCTGAAAAAATTTAATTTTCCAAAAATCATTGGTAAGGAAGGCCCAACACAGCTCATCTGTTTTGAATCCATCAAATTTTATTAAAATTTTGCTCGCACTGCAAATTTCAAATAATTTTGAATAACGATCTTATAAATCCTATCACCTACACATAATGGCCCCTTTATACTCCTTATTTAAATGAGAAAATAAAAAGTTCCAAACGTATCCCTATTTCACGATAGAACAAAGAAAAATCCAATCAGACCAATAATTCCATATTTTTTAATTACCCGCACATAAAAAATCCTTTTGTCTCCCTCCCATACCTCCAACTTTAAGATTGATTACATAAAAGGGACACAACAATTTTATGATTACCATTATAACGAATTGTCCTCAAAAATCCTCCTTCTCCGTATTGTACACATACGAACACATAAAAAAAGGATGCGTATGATAAAAAGGCGACCAAAAAGGTTCATTGATGGAATATAAACAAACAAAAAATATGTTCCGAGGTTAATTTATGGTATCTCATTCTCGAATTGCTTCCAATTCCATTCATATTACATATTTTGTACATTTTGTGTACGAGTCGTGCCTTGCCAATTGTTTCCTATATGCATACATACAAGGATAGGAATCCTATATCTTGATAATGAAAATTGACTTTTTAATTATCGTAAAAACAATGGAACTATACACGATTATGTATAATCTGGTAAGAGAAAATTCTTGCATTTATTTAATCCACTATATCGCACCCGCAAAATTAAAACTTTTCGTAATTCCAATATGATTTTCCCCTTTTTTTTGTATATTTTCGAACCCCTGCCAAAACGTTATATCGAATCTATATAATACGCACAAAAAGATTATTTCGTATAGATAAATCGTTTGGCGTTTTTAATCTCCGGGGTGTGCAAGATATAGATAAGAGGTGATTTCTGTTTATTTTTGCTTTCGTTCGTTTTGTTTCTTAGCGGAAATCGAGACGAGGAGAGAGAGACACGAATACGATATAAAATAACAAGAATAAATTATTTGTTGGTTATCCCTTAAAATAAAAATATATCGGATGTGTGCGTGTATGTATATCTGTATATACACGTCTGTGATCTTATACTGAAGAGAAGAATCTTATTTTTTTTTTTAATTCGACAGATTGTTTAGAAAATGGATTTTCATTTTTTATTGTGAAATCGTTAAGCTTTTTGGAAATATATAAAATTAGAAAAACCCAGTTGATATATTTATATGTATTTATAGAAAAATGTGAATATTGGAGTTGGAAAGTTTATTTCAGGAATTGTTCTTTGGTTCAGGGACTTCCTAAGGGCATCCTAATCTGAATCTTTTACCGACATTAGAGCGACGTCCAACACAATCATTAAATCAACGCTATTCGATAAACTATATTCGTGAATGAAATTAACTCAAAACAACTAACAACTCAAGCTAACTTCCAATTCAACCCTCAACAACACCATATAAGTTACCAGCTTAACCGCTGACCAATACATTCGTACATGAACTCAACTTAAGCTAGCTCTAATTCAACCGTCAGTTCAATATACGAATAAGTCCCGAGCTGAATTGTTCACTTAACACTAACTCGATCTCAATTCAACTCCATCTCAAATGGAATCGAACTAAACCCTCAACGCAACCGAAAACTCCATCCTCAAACCAGCATATATAAAAAATTGGTCAAAGTATCACCACGTGGTTTTGGTTCGGATCGGGTTTATTTATGGATTAAGTTTGTGGTTGATTTGATGGTTGGGGAAGTGAGTTGGAGTTGAATGCGGAGTCCAGTTGGGAATATATTTTTAATGAGTAGAGGTTAAATGAAAGTTAGCTTGAGTTGAGTAAGGCGTTGAGTTTGTGTTTTAGTTAAGGTTGAGTGGTGGTCTAGTAGGATATTGAGCTGGGGTTGAGCGGGGATTAAATTGGGAATATATTTGGGGTAGAGTTAGAAGTTTTGTTAAGTTGAGTTTTTTTGCCCATGCAGTTTTCGAACCATTTTGATTTAAGGATTGAGTAGAGCATTGAATTTGGGGTTCGGTTGAGGTACAAATTGGGGGTTGAGTTGGGGTTGAATTTAGGGTTGCATTCAAGACTGAATTTATGGTCGAGTTGAAATGGAAATTTCGTGTGAAATTGAATTGGGATTGAGGGAGGGTTGATTCCTTAACGTGCAATGTATTTGAAAACATTTAAAAGATCTTCATGAAAAACAATGAAATACTGAACCTAGTGGTCTTATTTACACAGTTAGAGGATTTGAGCCTCGTTCAGAATTTTCGAATGCCTTTTAACATGTTTCAAATTCGTCGACATTTCGATAGTAAATCTGTCGTCGAGAACCGCGAACAAGAACAAATTGTACAACTACACGAATTAATAAAATCAAATTAAAAAATTATGGCTATAAGAAACCAGTTAGAATGGAGGCGCCAAGAGCAGCTTGCGGCTGACATCAATAAAATGTATTCAAACATCAGAAAAGATGGCAACAATAGGAAACTAGGAAACCAAAAACCTATCTAACCACTAGAATACAACAATTAAAAGAAACTTATAAAAAGTTGCAAGAGAGGGATAAGCAGATAAGGCAGCTAGAAGGTGTAGGCAGAGGCCATCCTTACTTCCAAATAAAAAACAAGAAGAAGAAACACACAACGAATTTATCACCATCAGGAGAGCCAAACTCAGCGACTGCCTGCTAGTTAGACCGACACCAAATCGTCGTTAGCTGGAACTACAACAACTCATAAAACGACAAACAATTTGAATGGGAAGCCTCTACAAAAAAATGAACGACGCCGGAGATCTTGTCGAGACTGGGACAAAACCGGCAATGAAACTTTCACTAGCGACAATGCCAAAACTCATGACCGAAATAGCCGAACTCCATGAGAAAATGTGCATGCTAGTTAGTGATGAACAATACTTCGTGAACATTAATAGACTGTATCAAACTATTACCCTTCAAATAATTACGAACATAGAAGGAACGGATTAATGTAAACCAACAAATCAGATAACGACATTCGGCTACTACGAATTCAAATCCCGATATTTGCTAGTAATTACCAGAAGTAGCCCGAATTCCGTGACACATTCAGCAAGCTGATCCATGAAAACACACAGATAGCGACACACATAAAATCAACTATTTAAAATGCCAGTTGGGAAGTGCAGCGGCCAAATTAATCAACCATCTCTAACCAACAGAAGGTAATTAACGGGCCGCTTGGGAATTTTTAAATAACCTATATCTGCTCATTTCCACGATACAATAACTGAATGTTTGTATATGGAATCCGAAATGCAGGGGTAAATATTGAATCGTGAAACTCAATAATCATCACCGCGTGCCTAAAAAATTGAACAACGAGTCACAAGGACTCTATGTGCGCGAGATCAAATCACACTTTACATGCAAACCATACACACGTTTTGATACAAAAACATATTTGGATCAAAATGTGTCTATGGTTTGCATGTAAAATGTGATTTGATCCGGATAGCTTGGTTTCATGAAATGCAGCTATTATTATAAACGGATCACTATGCGTCATGAATCCGGCTATTGTAGGCAATGCCAAATTTAACTAGAAATAACTTTCGCGCGACATATTGGTGCCACTGTATACAAATTTAGCTCATTCGAAAAATTGCACCTGTATCCAATAAAATATTTCAAGTACATATTGTAAAATAATTATCAAATTTTGTTTCAGCGATAAGCATATTTTTGGGCTAGCAAAATGTAAAAATTTCAGTTCGCCTTATCTAGTCAAATAGTTCAAAAGTGTTCTAAGTTGTTGTGTACAGTGTAAGATAATAATTATGGAGTATCAAATCAACATGTGTAAGATAATAATTATGGAGCATAAAATAACCGAAATTCTGGGTAAACTATTTAACTTGGAACTTTTTTCGGATATAACGTTTATCGTCGAGGAAAAGTTTATTTATGCGCACTCAGTAATTTTAATGGCACGTAGCAGTGTATTTCAAAACCAATTGGAAACAACTTTGGGCGATAAGAAAATTATATCGATAACTGATTACGGATACGACGCATTTTATCACTTCATGCAGTTTATATATACCGATTATGTGGATGGCACTCTTAGAGGCCCAGACGCTGTTCATTTGTTAAAATTGGCAAAGAAGTACAATGTCGTGAGATTAGTTAATCATCTGCTTAATAAACGTTTTTTTAATACATTTCCCCAGCTTGATATGGATAGATTTAATTCATATCTAGCAGGAAACCCCAAAATTGATTTAAATTCAATTAAGTATGACGTTGCAGTCAATTTAATAGCGATTTTGGGTTCAACAACATTTTTATCCTTACATCCAGACACCATAGAAGAAATATTAAAATTAGAACAAATCGGGAAAGGCGTAACTGAATCCGATATCATTGATGCAATGGTCCGTTGGATGAATCATCATTGCAAAGAAAATCAAATAGATATTTCCGAGTGCCGTCGGAAATTTAGTCACTTGATTCGATTAATTCGGTTTCCAACGATGTCCAATGAGGAATTACGGATTATTCAAACAAAATATCCCGAGTTATTAACAAAAAGTGATTTTATGAATATTGCCTGCCACAAAATTTATGGAGCGCAGTTCGATGAAGGCTTATGGAATTATACACCAAGAATGGAGAATATACCGAAATATTATGAGTATAAGGAATATCCGGGTGAATCAAAATTTGAAACCAAGTTCTCTGTTACCTCTGACTTGATTCTGGGTGGATTTGTTTTTGGATCGAAAAAACCTACTTCGTTTGGAAATATCACAATTTTCTCTCAATATCCTAACATGTATGCGATACCACAAATAAATATAAATGATATATGTATAACCATTACCACCCATAGGCCCGCTATTATCAGTTTGGGTGCTTCCATTCGTGTTCGCCCTAATGTTATTTATACCATTCGCTACTCATTCAAACATGAGAATAAGGGTGACAAGTACGAGTATTATGCACGTAATTCGCAAACCGAAATCTTCGTAAACGCTCCATTAGATACAGTTAAGATACTAAAAAGTGATGCCACAATATTTGAGATTTGGTTCTTGAAACCATAAAACACCAAAATTTGGTTAACCTATGTGTAAAATTTGATAAATAAATAAACTTGAAATGTAAAACTTGATTGTTATTATTTAAATTGTGTTTAAATTTAATTCAAATTTTTAGGAAAATCTGTTCCATTCCGTGATTCATTTTATAAGACTTGTGTGATAGCAACAGCAAATTTAAAACATGTAAGCTTTTTGAATTAATCTCCGGTTTTAATCAGCATCAATACTACGAACAGCACTCGGAGCTCTTGAAATCAATAATCGTAGTGAATTTTGCTGTATCTGTATAAGATATACAGCATTAACTTTGCCCCGCACGTTATTAAAATTCTGTCAAAAATCTCCAAACATTTTGTTGTCCAAAATCACTTTTCTCGATGTTTTGAAGACTCCTGAGTTATCAAAAATATCCGTTCTTATTATCCGGTTTTCCCAGAATAGCTTTTTTGATTTGGAATTTTTTTCGTTAAACTGTTTCAATGGATAACGCGGAGAATTGGAAAGATTTTGGAATCTATACATCAAGAACCTGCCATTCGATCTGATTTAAAACCATGTAGTGTTACGATGCGAATACAGTGAACTGCCACTCACTTTAACAGATACCACACTATAACGGCCACACTTTTGAGTCTCATGCACACTTTATTAGATCGGAAAAGTGCAGATATTTCTGCGATGATATAGGAGCATTAGTTAGTTTTGGAATAGGTATGGCCAATTAGAAAGGAACTTGGCCATTTCTTGGCTTGTACGATGAAAATGGGATGCTAAAATGGTTATTTAATGGATTTAATGACTGGATCTATAAATCATTTTAAAATCCCATTTCCATCGTACATACTGAATTTCAATAAATTGGGATAAGAAATGGCCAAGTTCCTTCCAAATTGGAAATGCTGATGTTTATCGAAATCTGATAAGAAATAGAATCCCAATAAAATATAAAAAAAAACAAGTATCACAAATTCTCAGTTTAAGAGACACCTCACTACAACGGACAACTTTTAGGTCCGTTGTAGTGAGATGTCTCTATAATTATATGCTGGTTTGAACTCACAGAGAAGTTCAGTTGAGAATTTATGTGGAGGAATGAATTGATGGTTGAGGAAGTTGATTTGTGTTGAGCTCATGTAAGCATATAGCTTTTCGGACAATTTTGATTTCAGAATTGAGTTGGGCACTTAAATTTGGGGTTACGTTGAGCGTTGAGTTGTGGATCAATTGATGAAGGGTGATTTAGGATTAAATTGAATACCGGTAGTTTGGGGTTGAGTTAAGGGCTGAGCTTGGGTTGAATCAGGGTTAAGTTGTGTCTGCTGGTGGTTTATTTGGAGTTGTTTCAGATGTCCAGTTGGGATTTTACTTGATAATCCTGAAGTTCTGAGTTGGGTTTGGGTTCATGTACGCATGTAATTTTTTGGGCCGTATTGATTTGAGGAGTGAGTTGGGCGTTGATTTCCGGATTTAATTGAGGGGGTTGAGTTGTGATCAAATATAGTATTGTAATGTGGTGTAGTGAGGGGTTTAGTAAGGGATTTATTTGGGGTTGAGTTAAGGTATGCATTGATGGTTGAAATAGCGTTGAGGTGATTTAAAGCGAAATTAAAAATAATTACACGAAGTATGAATGTCCAATTTAAAAAAATTATAAAAATGGATCTCGATTATATGAACGTCGAAAGTTAAAATGCTGCCAAGTAGATAGATGTCACACATTAGAAAACCAGACACAGATTTTAGTGTGCGGGATGGAAAAATATATAACGGTTTATTTCATTTTCATGAAGTTAACAAAATAATCCCGATAATTTCTTTTTTGCGACTGCAAAAACTCGGCTCAAAAGTTAACATACAAAAACATAAACAAGAACACGAACGATCAAGAAAAAAATTCAATAGCCAATGAAAACCGATCAATTTAACAGGTTCCTTACCGGTGAACCACCAGTATTCCACACTAAATAATACAAGAAGCGGCCAGTGTCCACCGGTGTTCCACGCAGAAAAATACCGTCGCCGGACATTGGACCACCAGTATACCGGTGGTACACTGGCCATTAGAAGTATTATAAAGAAGGGCATACCAGTGGTACACTGGCCTTTGTAAATAATATTAGGCCTGGTATACCGATGGTCACTGGCCGCTTTTATTTGGTGGTGGTGGTGTACTGGCAACTGGGAGTATTTTTCATCGTGGCATATCGGTGGTACATCGCCCGCAAACGTGTTAATAAAACAAGTGTGACACATTTTGTAGTATAGGTAATAAACTGTGAAGAAGTTAAATTGATTTAGTAATAATTAAAATTTTGAAGTGTGCACATATACATTAAACTACAAGTGAGATGTCGAAATAATCTGTATAATAAAAATTTGTGTTGTGTTAGAGTGTAATAATTAATTATGTTTATTTTCATTACAAAATATAAAATTAGAAGTTTTTTTAGTGCTTAGTGTTAATCTAACGACCAGGAAAACCTTGAGTAGCCCGTTTTTAATTGCGGATTATATAAAACACCTGGGTGTTGTTTAAGTTAAAACAGTTGCAATTTTTATAATACTAGAAGTAAAACTGGTATAGCATTTAAAAATCTAACGGTCTGCTTTTAGTAAACAAAATTGTAGTGTGCATTAGCAAATAAAACAAACGTTACGGTATACACAGATTTGTAAGTATTTTATTGATTTTGTATGTTTGTGTGTGTACTGGTTGTGAATACTGTCACATTTAAAATTATTTGTGCAAAAAAAAAATATTCAATGTATGTATGTAATTAAAAAAGAATGATTTAAAGTCTTAATTAATTGGATATTTACCATTAAAAATTTTAATCGAAAGGTTTGTTGATATAATTTTGATTTATCATTAAACCACCACCTATGCTTACAATTTTTGAAACGAACCAAATTCTTAAAATCTTCACCAATTATTTAAATGTTAGTCAAACTGACTAATATTAAAAATAAAAACGCTAAAATGTTTCTTAATTTAACATTTGTTAAAATTTCCAAGATTAAGGATTTTAGGTTCGAAAACTTTTGATATTTTTGTGTAAAATGCATTCATCAACTTTTAAAAATTCATAGTGTTCAAACTCTCGAAAATTCTTGTTTCCCTCCAACACCATAAAAATTTCAAAATATTTCTCACAATTTTTCAATTCATTAAGATTTTAAAATTCGTATAAACAAAAATTTAAAAATCTTCAAATTTCTGAATTTCATTTGATATCAGAAGTTTTGTAATTTATAAATTTCTAAAATTTATAAACTGCGTTATATCCTTAAATTGCCTAAATACTCCAAATTCTCAAAATGCTAAATTTTAAATCATAAAACACCATTAGTGATTTAAACAATAAAACTCTTCTAACTTTTAAAATTTATTAAACTTTAAAACAAAGTTTTGATCAAAACCAAATTTTCTTAAAAAAATTCTTGAACTTTCCCTTAAAGTTCGCCAATATGTAAATATTTTTACAGTTTCACAAAATTAAAAAAGAATCGAAATTCTTGCTAACCTGCAAACCCGTCAAATTTACAAAATATTATTAATTTTTCAAATTAATTAGTTAAATTCTTAAAATCAAAAATTGGAAAATTTTGAAAATTCTAAAATTTAATTTGGAAAACAGTTAAAATTTCTAAAAGTCTAAAAATTTTCCAAAATGTTAAAATTCAGAAAAATTAATGTTATTGACTTTAAAATAGTTGCATTTGAATTACCTAAATTCAATTTCACAAATTAGTGAAATACTTGAGACAATCTTTTAAACCTTTTAAAAAATTCTTAAAAATTCTAAAAATTTCCCAAATTTTCCGATCACTAAATTTCCAGATTTTTAAAATTCTAAATTTTTTTAAAAGTTTTAAATTACTAATTAAGTTCGTAAAATTCTAAAAATTTTTAAAATTCCCTAAATTTTCGAAATTTTTGTTTACCTCTAAAACCGTCAAAAAATTTTAATTCTGGAAATTTTTCAATTTCTCCAAATTCCTAATATTTTAAAAGTACAGAAATATGTGCAATTTTTAAAATTCCAATAATTAAGAAAAATTTAGGATAAGTGAAATTAGTGAATTTTTAATATTCTTGTTGACCCTTAAACCCTTAAAATTCATGAAATTCTAAAATATTTTAAAATTTCTTTTTTTATTACTCTTTAAATCGTCAAATTTTCTAAATTATAAAATTTGTAAAATTTTGACTACTCGATATTTATAAAAACTTTAAAATTTTATATAATTTTATAAAC